>NNCF01126454.1:351947-729667 GCA_002313205.1 Laupala kohalensis
TCCCTGGGGGGGGGGTATTTAAACTTAACAACACGCTATGATCAAACACTACAAAAAATTATTAAGTTGAAATATAAACAAAAGATTGAACATTTCAGGCGATTTGCGAGATATTAATGAACATTCAATAAACTAATTTGCAATTCAATAAACCAAATAATTATTGAAATTGGTTTCTACGAGACTGTTATTCACTGTCAAAAAATTTCTTGTAACAATAAATCCAACAAATAACAGGAAATTGTCGTTTATTAGTAAGCTGATGAGCTAAATTACATGTTATTTTCCGGAGATTATGGATATTCTTTATTCCACCTAAACTTCTGAAAATTCATCCGTACCACTCCAGTTGTCAAAAATAAAGTGGCATGAAATTTGCTACTTCATTAATAATATTAAATTAATTGCCAAAAAAAGCAGTACAAACTGCATATGACCACGCGGAGGACAATAAACTAATTTACTCTCCGGAAGCAAGCAAGGGACCATCGCATCAATTCCGATCAAGAGTCCTTCAAAAATTTCTGAGGCGTCCTTTGCAGAAATTAAGCAACGATTCCTAGATAAGATAAAAAGTTAGCTACGAGTTATAACAAAAATATAATGTCAATATCTTTGTAATTTAACACAAAAAAATTATTTTACTCGTACAAATTATTATCGAACTATAAATTACACTGAGTATAGTGTTTAAAAACAATAAGAATTGAAATAACACTAAATTCACGATTTATTGTTACAATAAACACGTCCCTAGACAAAGCCTAGAGAACCTGTGTAAGAAATCCGCCTCTACACGAAAAAAAACCGGAGCAAAACCTGGGTCAGGATGGGTACTTCACCAATAAATTTCTTTTAAATACATATATTTTCGCATTGGTTGAGAGGAATCATAAACTCTTTTTTAATACCTACAGCAAAAGCTCTATGACGGGGTGAAATTATTATTCGTTGGGAATTCTGTTGTTTTAAAAACATATAATATCAAGGGATACTCGTATAGTCAGTATTAATTGAAGATTTCACAGAAAATAAAAATATTTTCGTTGTAGTACAACCATTAAAGGAATTGGAAAATGAAAGTATTGGTGGAAGTTTGGAGTTTTAACTAGTCTATGTACTCCAAAATTGGTGGAGGTTGCTTAAGACTATTTTTAATCTAATTCCATCTTTTTTTCATCCGTAAATTGGCAATGTATAAGGGAGAACCCTAGAATATTAACATGAAAGATTCATAATGTTTTTGTAAAGAAATATTGGGTAGCAGGGTAATAACGTAAATAAGAAAAGGATTTAACAGTTTTAAAAAGCATCTTGCGATGACTAGGCAATTAAAAAATAAATAAAAAGAACACATTTTCAATGAGCGAATTATCTCATCTCTAACCTTACCATTATAAATTAAGGAGACAATATCTGAATAACGAAATCAAAACTCAAATGTTGGTTTTCGTTGACCAAAATATTTGGAAAAAAGTAAGTACTTTTTCAATAACAATTATCAATAATAATCTTCTCAAGATGTTCCCTCAAAGTCCTGGAGAATATGATGCTCTTCAAAATATATTTGATGAGGAGGTTCGTATTGAAAAAATGTCTGAATATGCTTTCAGAAAAATATATTGTTTTAACGACAGCGGTGGTCTAGTTGTAGCGTTTTCGCTTCCACGATCGCGCTGAGCGGTAGAGCGTGGGTTCAAACCCCGCTCGGTCGAACTAGGTGAGGTTTTCAGCTGGGGTTTCCCTCACCTACTCCAGACAAATGTCGGTTCGGTACCATAAGTTCCCCAGCAACCCAACATCTCTTCTTCCCAATTCTAACGGTTAGGTGGAAGAGCAGGCCTCATGGCCTGAACCTGGCCTGAACCTCGCCAAAAGGCATAAAATGAATAATTTCTTACAACTATCTTAAAAAACCGTCTAGTTCATAAATTAGAGTTTAACATGAGGTACATTGCACGCTTCGATGGATGACTCGTCACTTCGACCTCTTTCGCACCAACGTTGAAGATATTCTGCGTGTATGGAAGTGCTGGTCTTCATATTTGTACTTATCGTACAAATAATTTGAGAAAAACTAATAATAAGTTGCATTATTGTATTCTTTTTTATTGAAGTTATATATAGCTTAAATAAAAAACACAAGTTAGTTGAATTTATTTTGATATTACGTTAATTATTCTTAAATTTTTATATTAAAATATATTCTGAATGGAAGACTTGGTATATAAACCAATAAAGTTACAATAAACCAAAATTATGTTGTCAGTACCAGTAAAAACATCTGGACCATTAGAAATAACAACAACAATCGGTCATCAACTTTGGAAACAAAAGTTATTAAGATAATATGTATTTGTTTTGAATGATTTAATTATGGAAAAGGATGCGACTATCAAAGTAGCAACGTCTAGGTTCATTTTAGTGTTGTTTATATTTTGAGACAGTAGAGGACTCAGTGGAAGGTTCTAATATCAGACGCGAACATCGGTAGGAAAATGTGAACCAAGTAATGATAGATACAGTTTCATATAGTACTTAGATTTGAAGAGGCTAAGTTAGCAACTCACATGGTCACACATATGATCATAGATATTGCCCTTAATGTTCCCAGAGGATAGAACCCTGCAATTTCCCGACCTCGGTGCATGGAGGAGATGTTGCCAACATCATACTTCGGACACTTTGAAACAGGATAGAGCCCGTACTCCTTTTACAGTAGATTAAATGTACATGATAGTCAGGACATGGATGCATGACGTCACTGGTATCTGTATATCTCGTAGCTGAAGACTAAACCGATTGAATCGAAATGATTTCTATTTATTTAAAATATATAATATTTTCTGGCTCAATTTAACTAAAGTGCTCGCTCGAATATTTCCTCCAGTATACACAAAAACCTTAAACGTATAATCTGAGTGCGAATCTCTCGTCTTCGTTGAAAAGCTCCAAGGCCCCGTTCGCGGAACCATCGTAATTCCCTACGCGGTCGTCAAAACAACGCCATAACGTTGTGGCTGTGTCGCCGTAACCCACTCCCTCCCCGCCTCTCATTCCGTGTGCCAGTAAAGCGTGCCGCTTTAGCAAGACGCCTAAGGGTACGGGTTGTGGCGGTGGCGGCTCGCATCGTTATGAAAGAGCGTAATGTACTTTGTAAATGGTCGCGAGTCGGGGTCAGAAGCACATGGCAAGAGAGCGTTTGCTGTCTCCGAGAGCAGCTTCCGCTCGACGCATGCCGCCTTAGTCGGGAGACATTCAATTTTTATCAAGGAATGGTGGCTCGAGGCGCTACCATGTCGCAGCTCATCTGCGGGAGAGTGTTTTTCCTGTGCAAGAATTCTTCGATGCGAGAGATCTCTTCTACATTGTGTAAAACTTAGCTTTGTCGAGTTCTTCACCTCGAGGTGAAAGACGATGTTTTGATTATAAACAATTTAAAAATTCGAGAGAGATACCTCCACTAGTAACATATTTAGATAATTCAAAATAAAAGAATTTAATCTTCTTAAGTTTCATATTTCTTTCTCAAGAAAAATATAATAATTGATACAAAGTACACACGAAACAATTGAGAGCAAGGACGATACAATTTAGCTTTATGATTAAAATTCAATAAATTTTAAGCAGTCCTTTTCTTTCTATTTTTGTTTTCAAATAAGCATCTCCATTACATTTTTAAAGTGTAAAAGAACGGGGAAAACAAGCCAATAAGGGAGAAAATTTTGTGAATAACAATAAAATAATTACCTCTCAAGAATATGGTTTTTTTAGTTGAAGCGTTTATTTACCATTCGAACCAAGTGTTACACACACTCTCTCTCTCCCTCTCTCTCTCTCTCTCTCCAAATACTCACGTGTTTAATGGAATACATATAATAAAGTATGTAAGATAAATATGATCAAATATATCACCATTACAAAAGGGTTTGTGTAGCATAGTCCAATTAGTTATAGTGAAACACAGATATATACCATTCGTACAAGTGTGAAATGGCACTCAATCCTTTCTTTTTATTTATGTTTACCTTTGGCTCAGAAACCAGGCAAACTCGTTCTTAGAATGCAAGTTAGTTGGTATTCCATTCGAATAAATTAAGAGTGTATTTCAAAAATTAGAAAGTAATACTAAGAATTGACTAAATTAAATATCATGTACAAAATATGACAGTTCACGTTTTTAGGTGCTTTGAGAAAATAAAATAAACCAACGACAGTTATGAAGTATTATTTAAACAAACTATTTATGTAGCAATAAATGCGAAATTAATAAATGGCAAGAGCCGAGGTTATACGTTACCGTTCAGCTAATGTAAGCATAATTGCTACAAAACTGAAAGACTCAATAAATAAATAAATTAAATCATGGAGATAATTATTTAAGAAATTATATCTTTTCACCAAACCTCTGATTCAATACAATTATACTTGTACTACGGATAACATCTGCAAAATGTTACATTCAGGAAGAAAGGGAGAAATACTTACTTCCTTTGAAAATGTAAAATTAAAAAATAAGGGCACATATTTCAGAATTCATCACTTTTCAAACCAAACGTTTATTTAACGTCAAAATTGTTTTAGTTGATATATAAGTCATCATTTAATCTGAAAATTGACAATTCTGTTTTCTGTAACAAAGTAATTCATACGATATATCTTTTTTATTGAAGCGATTTAATGGAACGTTTTTAAAATTGTAATTGTAAAGAACGTTTGTAAATGAAAAAAGAAGTTGATGAATTCTCTTAAAACCATGGAGAATTATTATACAATATTTTGTAAATGCAGTGCAAAGTGCACGTACCATCCCGGTTCGAAAATATTAAGGCTGATTATCGATGATAACTGGTGATCATTCTATCACTGATGAATGAATAATATCACAGAAATTACTCAAATGTCAGCTCATTTCGCATTGAAGAGAAATGACGCTATTCGCCGTACTCGGTCTCGTGTAAATCTTAGGACAACTGCGCAATCGAAGCTATATATATATATATATATATATATATATATATATATATATATATATATATATATATNTCTCTATAACGGCACATACAATTATAGAAGAAGTGAAGTCATGATTTTTGCCATCCACAATTTCAAACTTTTTTTTTCTTTTTATTCTATCCCATATAATCTCCCTTCGCTTGTTCTCTCGGGTACTTTTCACTTTTCTTTACAGCTTGCTTCGGATTAAAATTTGTTCGAAAATGACAGTTGTGTATAACTCTGTGAGACATGCAACAACTTGTATGTTCTCTACCATCACCGAAACATGTTTCCTTTCTAAGATAGGAGAGGTGTTTGTTTTCACTTCATAAAATTTTCTTATATCTGTTGGTATTTTAATGCTCAACATGTGCACATTTTCACAATAGTTCTATCATTTTCTGTAAGAATAAAAGAAACTCAAGAAGACAATGTATTGAAGTGTTTACTTTTAAGTTTTGCGGAAATTTTAAGTATAAATTGCGATCAATAATATCATATCGTATGTATTGTAATGGGATATCACAAAATATCAGCCGCACAAGAAAAAAATCATTACAAATTCATTGATGCATTTGGTGGTGTGATTGCATATACAACAAGTTTTAACACTCATTTCTTTTTATATCTCAAAATCTATTATAAAATCTATTTATTAATTGTTTTATTCAAACCCACAATAATATTCTTGTGATACCTTCCTTAGCACACCTGAACGATACTCCAATGGTATCCTTTGATCAAATGAAGTCTCGTTTGTTTCAAATCTTGTTCCTCCTTCCTTTCACGCAGAAGCTACTGAAGTGACATGGAGAACGGTCAGGGTAAACTTTGTAATGAACCGAGTGAAAGTAGAGTTTGAAGTAATGGTTGACGACGTCGCAGTGCGGACGCCAAGTAACAACGTGTGGCTTCGGCAGAGCGAGCATACTAACTGGTGTTTCAGCTCCGCTTGCCTCGCTTAATGTCTGTGCAAACAATTACGACAAACAGTAAGTTGGAGGGTAGAGTAGAAGGTAGGATAGCGGAGTATTGACTTTACGAATAAGTCAGCTCTCGTGCTAAATACATTTGATAATGTTATAAAGATAGTCGGCGTTTAGAAAATTACAAGGATAACCGGGCGATATATTTGGCAAAAGAAAATGGAAAAAGTTGGAAATGTATTATTTTACGCGAGTAACTTTTAAATAGTGCATATGAGGTAGTAATTCTATGTGTTGAAATCCTTTCAATCCTTTGGAGATCAGGATGTACGACAGTAATTTACTCCCATCTTTATGTACAGACCTAGTACCGTTTATACTGCTTTCTTATGAGTACGGCGACTATTATGAATGCGAGGTGGTAGAAGAGTCATAACTGGTTTACTTTCGCAGAGACATGATATGAAGGAACCCTACTTTTCGGATGTAGAATGCACAGTTAATATTACGAAAATGTTGATTTTTACATTTATTAAATGTTAAAGAAACAAACGATTGAAACAAAACTCCCCTCGTCCATAATTTCACAAAAAGATTACCTGATTTTCTGGAATCATGTTTCATAATTCATGAAAAATTAATGGACGTTTTAAATTACAATGAATAAAAGTTCTCGAGTTATATTCCTCTCATTCAAAGTTTTCAAATTTTTGTTTCATGTCGGAAGTGTGGATCAGAGTAATAGTTATAAAAATATAATTACTTTTTTTAGAATATTATTTCTTTAAAATAAATGAAAAATTATAGTCTTATTATCTGACTACAATTTTATGAAAATACGTGACGTAGAATTCTCCTTCTTTAATTTTTTCAATTATGCTGGAAATAATTTTGAAACGGTAAATTGTACATTTTCGAATATAACTTTCGAACTCCAAATTAATAGCCAACCTTTAAAATTTCAAGGTAATTAATTGTCATTCAATATTTGGAATGTCATGAAACAATCATTTACTGAGTTAGTTAATTAGTTATTGTTAATTAGCAATTAATTAGTTAGTTAAATTAGTTTATTGTCCTTCACGTGGTCATACTCAGTTTCTACTGCTTTTTTGACAATAAATTTATTTATTTATTTACTGAACACCAATATTTTGTTATTTTTTCTGTTTGTTAAACAGTTACATTTTAATAAATCTATTCACTTAAACTTGTCTTTTCGACTAACGTGTCGTGACTGAAGGGACACATTGGATAAACCGAACGAATGTAATTTCAACTAGAAATATCGGAATGCTTCGGATTGATATTCCGAGTTGATGCTGACACCACCTCTAAAATCTTTGTTCCTTATATTCAGAGCGCAAACACAAAACTCTTCAGTTAATATAATTGATAATGTATCGATGCTGAAAATTTTCTTTTAGAATTTTATTGCCTTGAGTAATCAAGAATAATCTATAACGTCTATAGAAAGGGTCATAAGCTTACCGGAAAATTATTAGTCATTCCCAGTTGACTAATATTTTGCTATTACCGTGTAACACCACCTCTCGCCTAGGTAACTTGGTAACTTGATGTTAAAAAGAATTATCAAACATCTTTATTATGATTTTTTTTAGTGCAAAACATTGAATATCAACATAATAACTTATGAAGTTTGTTTTCGCAACAAGGGAAAGTATTCTTCGAATTTTTGTTATTTTTAACATATGAAAGAAAATTCAATTATTAAGAAGCTTCTTTACCCATAGATTTGACATTTACCATTAGATATGATCCATTAGATTTCAAAAGATTTTCGAGTTGGCCCACCACACGTAGAGACTTGAAATTTTGACAGCATTTAGAATAGCACGTAAAGAGTTGGTGACCAGAAAATCAGTCCTGCACATTGGTAATTTCGACAAAAATGTCAATTTTTTGGCCTTTCTTGACGTTATTTGGTATATTTTTGGACTTTTATCGCGGTCGTATACTATAAAAACCACTATAAAAATATTTTTGGTTAGAAATGAGTGTTTTCTCATCTACGCGACTTGTGTGATTAGATAATTTTGGTTTAAATTCACGAAAAAAATAACAAAAAGTCGAAAATCCCCATTTTTAGTATAGAAAACAATACCAAACGTAAGAAAAGTTAAAATTGTTATTAATAATGATATTTTATCAGTAAATACCTATACACAAAGGGACAATGTCATTTTGCTGCGGGGGCACATTTGGGTGCCTTATCCTGAGGTACCCTTTTCTCTTCTGACCGTAAGTACCTGTGTTCATGTTAGGAGGTGACTAATATTTTGTCCGGCGAGCTTAGTAAACAGTGTTAGTGACTCAAAAATATACTTCCAAAAATATCATAAACAACCTGGAAGGGAAAATAAGTATGAATTTCTAACGCAGTTGCTGTTGTTGTGGAGGTGACATGAATTTCGTCTTACTTCGGCAAAGAAGATTGTATCCAACCGCGCATGTTTGGATAACGCTGTGATGTTTCAAACGAAGAAGTCCCACTCGAAATGCACTCGCAGTTTCGGCAAGCGCTCTCTAATGCCCGGGAGTCGAAATGAGTCATCTGCGCCACCGCAACTTGCCCTCCTTCTCACTACCCTCACTGGAGCTTGTCTCGTAGCAGTATCGCGCAGCTGTTGCGAACCACCTAACGCGACTTGGGTACCAACTTCTCCGTAACTTTTATCATGTCTATAATAAACTCTCCTCTTAAATTTACTACCGGAGTTCGGAGCGATACAGCTTCAAGATATTTTCACTCCATATCCTGGCAGTGAACTTTGTTACTTGTAAGCTTCGGCAGTCGACGAGTTATAGTATTAACTAAAATTAGTCCCAGATCTAACAGAAGTAAACTACTTGAACAACGTGACACCGGAGGAGAGAAGAAAGAGGATGAAAACGAGGCGCTTCTGACGTTGAGAACGCCTTCAGACGCTGGAGGACGAAGTGGGATGGAGTGAGTGAGGGCCGTGACGACGCTAGTGGATAGGGAGCCGTTGGGTCAGTTTCAGAACTCGACGTTCACCACTAAAAGTGGGGAGAAGGGGGAGAGAAAAAAAAACTCTCGAGCAACTTGCAGCTTTCCTCCGCAGCTATGCTATACAATAGAATAATCCCAAGCATTTAAAAGAACCTTCCTTTTCAAACATGAAGAGCTCATCCAGCGGGTTGAGACGACATCGGCGCCAGGTTCCCATGTCAGTGCAAACGTCGAGACGGCGACGGGAATATTATCTTTTCTCTTCCTCGTCTAGTAGAATGGTAGTTGGCCAAGTTAAATTAGATCCAAGAAACGCCCAAAAGGATCGAGAAACTTGGTAATGGTATAAAACTAGGGATATAGAATGGTGCGAAAATAATGACAGCATTGTGAACTTTGCAAGTCTATAAGAATCGAGAAATCAGATTGTGTTGGACACAAAGGTTGCATTATTGTATTGAAACCTATTTACAATGTATTGTGTGAACGAAGGAGCCAAATATTTGTAGCAATTTTAATCCAGTTGAAATACCAATACAAACATTATAATTAAAGTTTGTGCGTTACATGTAAAAAAAATACAACCTGGGTTGATTTATGGTATTTTAAAACTTTGTCAGATAATTTTAAAACATTACAAATTTACCAAGAAATATCATAATTTTTAGTATAATGAATATAAAAATGGTGTGAGACATTAATATGAAAAATTAATAAATAAGGAAAAGAAGCTCTAAAATATGAACACTATAGAACCTTGAAAGGTGAATTTAGATTTTAAAAATTTGAAAAAGAAAGGATCATCTCAGTATCTGACTAAAGTAAGGTGCAGCGTCTCAACTCTTACTCAAATATTTTCATGGTTATTAACTAGTATCGAGGTCCCTAACGCGAAAATCCATTTCTTAAGTTCCCAGATAGCGCTCGTGAAAATTTCGTTACCATTTGAAACGGAAAATAAAGAAAACCAGTCGGAAGTACTTTTCCACACCAATATTGTAAACGGAAACGCAATCCGAAGGAAAGCTCTCTCAAGTTGGAAAGCAATGACTCCCATTTGAGGAGTGCTACTTCGACTCCGTCAGCGGCGGCGGCAGCACGCTTCAACACGCCTAAATCGATCTGCGGCCCGTTACTTCTCGCGCCCCAACGCCTTCGAACAAAAATAAAATTTCACGCCTGAGGCGAGAGCGCCGTCGCGGGAGGAGGAGGAAGGAGGTTAAGAAAAAAGGACGAGGGATTTCGCGGCGCATGTAAACATCCGACCAACGCATATCCAAGAGGTGGTGGTAGTAGTATTGGGGGAAAATGGGGCGACGGAATGGCGCCAACGTTTCATTCTGTGCGTTCCTCAAAACACCCCTTGCTATATATTGGGCAATGAGTTATATCCACGCGTTACTTAAAAGAATGTACAACGACTGTGTCCCAAGGCTCGCCAACCACTGTCTGATCATAATGTCTAGTGGGAGCTCACATGAATTAAATAATTTATTTTATTGACTTACATCTAGCAAAATGAAGCTTAAGCTAGGAGTACGATGTAAGCACGCACCGCAAAAGAGTGCATTTCATAACAGAAGGGAATTGGATACTCTTAACTTATTCCAACAGCTTTTTTACTTGGTATGTGTTTCAGTGCTGGAGAACTTTGATCTCATGCTGGAGATGTTTCCAGCAGGCGAATCAACCATATATCATTCACAGCAAATTGGGTCCCTACCCAACAATCTTACACCTCTCTTCCCCAATACATTTTCAATCAGGAAAATTGATTACGTGAGAGAGACGCCTTAATGATTTAAACATCGCCGCATGAAAATAAAGTATAGAAATTAACACCCGCTTCAGAATTTTGTTTACAGGGGGTATATCCTTTATGGATACCAGTGATGCTGGTTATGTCGGACTCCCAAATATATATAACATCCGCTTTTCCAGAGCTACATGCGTAAGCTACCAGATTAAGAATTTATTTTGTAGTAATAATAATAATAATGCCTTTGTTAAGGCATACGCCTTCCCTTACACTTATCTCATTTAAATACAAACGATGGAAACACTAACATAAGAATTGAGACAGAGAGAAAGTTATGAAATAAGGAAAAATGTATTAAAACAAGAAAAGAGTCTGCCATCATGGATCATAAGTGGCCAGGTGTGGGTATTGAACATTGCCAATCGAAGCAGAAGAATTGAAAATACAGAACAAATCATTCATCCACTATTTACTCATAAATCTTTGTTTTAGGAATTCTCAAGTATTATTGTACCACAACAATATACTATTTATTTGTGTATTTCTCTATAATAAAGCATAGACCCTTCCGAACATAGCCATTACAGGGCTATGATAACATAAATGTACATTTAGGTTTCCTTCTTTAACTTACGTAACATGTAATTTTAGGAAATCGTCTATATTTCTCGTAAATTTCTTAGACAAGCTCGTATTTTGTAACAATCTTTATCTTAACTTAAATTAATAATATCGGCAATACAGGTTGCGTCTCACAAACATATTATTTCATTCCACTGCACTTCCATGTTCCATCGTGCCATTCCTATCCGTATTCCTCTAGCTAATTTTAGTACATGCCGAGCTCCTACACGCAAGATCGTTAACTGCATCTCATCTACATTAGTTTCCAAATTTTCATCTGTTACGTCTTCCATTTGTCTGCAAATGTTCGCTTTACATCCACTCAGAAAATAGATCAATCCATTTTTTTGTTTCTTTTTGCCCCTCTTCATCTATAACACCACTATCTCCCTAGAAAATAATGGAGCGATGATCACTCGCAATGCCATTTTTAATTTCCACTTTCTTTATTCGAACATTTCGCAACTTTTTCTTCGCAGAATTGTCCATCCTCATCTGTATAGTAATATAATGTGTTTAAAAACGACCAATTAAAACAGTGGAAATACATTAAAAAAAACACAAAATAATACATTGAAGAAACGCATAGAACAATTTAAATTGTTTATATTTAAGTTTTAAATTGTTATAAATGTTTTTTGTTCAGTGTATTATTTTGTGATTTGTGAAATCTTTTTTATATATTTAAACTAGATTCGGCTTTAATTGGTCGTTTTTAAACACATTCTTTTTTTCAGTTAAATCTTTTGTAGATTTTTTTATCATCACTTTGAAATATAATTCTGTATGTTAAGTATTTCTAAAATGAAGCGGAAAATATTTTTTTCCCTTTTCTCTCCCTCTTTCCATTGTTATATTGTCGCATCCTGTTACTGTAGCTCGTCCTCACACTTTGACCAACCTTCTTCACAACCAATGCTAAGGCCCAGTAAGGCCGCAGCGTCGCCCCGTCTCTTTTGAGAGCCATCCTGAGACCCCCCCCCCCTCCCGCACTGAGCCATTGCATGCATTATTGAAGACCGCTTTCTGAGCAACGGTCTGTGCCTGTGGAACCGCGACCACCGTTGAGATGACATGAGCGAAGGGAGGGAGATATGGAAGGAGTCGCATGCAGTGATCAACTCCTACAGCCGCAGGAAGTCCCCAACGCGGGTGGGCGAGAACGTTCCCGTAGGATAGGCAAGGACTCGTGCTCCGACCGACAGGGCAGATGGGTCCTTCGGCTCGTAAAAGTAAAGTGACTGCTGGACGGGGAAAGGGGGGGGACACTAGGTAATGCAGTAAAGACAGCAATCGCGACACACAACTGTCGTGATGAGGAACGTATGGTGGATCTATGTCATCCCTTGGATACAAATGATGTATTCCATCATGATTTTTTTTCGTATTATCTATTTGGTCATGTGAAACGGGAAGCGTGTTGATTCAAATGGATTGTTTCCTTAGTTTTTTTTCTAACTTTGTGAAAGGTATTAACTTACTCTCTTGTTTTTTGTCTCTTTTTCTTTAAAAGTTTTTGATATTATGAATAAGCTATACCACCAGACATAATCTTATTCACCTAGAAACTAAAAAAACTTTGTTCTGAAACAAATTTAAGGAAGTGTATTAGTAGTATTCAATGTCGGATTAGACATAGTGAATACATCATATACGTAATACACGATTTTTTGCCTGTGCTCAATGTGAAAAAAGGAATAAAATATAATCCCTTAACAAAGCCTACATGGAGTGTCATTTGAACTTATTTAAATGAATCATTAACAAAATGGTAGAAATCTGAAATGTTAATTGGTAAAAGAACTAATAATATTATCTAGTTATACATTCTGGAGTAACAGTATCTCGAAAAAGAATTGATCAAACATAATATTTGCAGTATGAATTCAAAATCTGGTTTGATAGCCCAAAAAAAGTACAACAATTTATTTTTTTGTTACAGCACAATTATAGGCGTGATAAGAGATATAATCAATCCAGGATAGTTTTAAATATTAAAAAAACTACGATTATTAAAGAATTAATACAAAGAGACAAAGAATTAATAAAGAATAGGAATACAATTGTTATGATTATGCGGTGGACATAGCTGCAATAATATCTGTGGTTAATAAAATTAAAATTAAAAATGAAAACGTCTAATTAGTTTTTTATTAAAAAAATACTCATATCACTCAAAAGTAATTAAAAAACTTTTTTTCCCGAATTAGGACATATGTCATATCCACTGTGAATAAACTGATATCTAGAAATATTGATTTCCACACTTTGTAACTGATGATCAAGAAGGGTTTAAGAAAAATTACGATATTATCAATATACCATACACAGTAAGAAAACATGTTACAAAATGAAACCACAATGAATGTTACTAAAACACCAGTAAATGCAAACGATAAAATAATATAAACATAGGTGTTTCAACTACGACATCCTAAAATATAAAAATCATTTCGTTCAATAGCGGGTATTATTTTTTTCCTTCATGACGAGTCCAGAAAACAGTTTACCATATTATATAGATTTTCCCTAAACAACTACAAAAGAAAAAATAATGATGAGAAATATGGGAGGAGTGGAAATTGTACTTCGCAAGAGCAATGCAATTAAGATGCGTCCAACTGGAATCGCCCGACTGCGATATGACACTCCTCATCCAATGCCGCCACCTCTGAACCCAAAACCCTTCGACGGTGACCCACGCACTAACCGAGACAGTTGCCGCTTTAGAGACGGAGACTCTGGAGCTTGTACGCAACGCTAAACGTCCACGAGCGCAGACGCGTTTCAAGGACCTTCCCCGGGCGCACGCGGCACATCAAAGGAGATAATTACACTCCCTGCTGGCAGGAAATCGTTATTGCACCGGCCCCGCACTCGACGCTCTGTGACGACGACAACGAAGGCTGTTGGTGAGCGGTGTCTAGGGACGAGGTGTTGTGGAGTGACAGATCTGATGCTCCGGGCACAGTGGAGACGGCGGAAGTGGCGGAAACAAACGCGTTTGGCAGCAGCAGGATGAGCCCAGATGCGCTTAATACAGGAGACTGTGGGGTTCCACTGCGCAGCAGAACTAGACAAGCGAAGATGGTTCCGACGGAAGGTACGGTGAGGGTGGAGAGTAGGCTGTGAATAGCGGACAGTTCTACGGTGATCACAAAGAGGCTCATTTAGCTGGGAGCAGAGGTAGCGCAGAAATGATCCCAATTGAATTTCGAGTTCAAACTATCTGCAGAAGTCATGAAGCTACACAAAACACGGAGTGTTCAGAGAAAATAAAATTATAATTAGTTCTTCATTTCAAGGTAGGTTCAATATGTACAAGAAAAACAAAAAACTTTACACATAAATTGTATGACAATCTCTATCAATTTTCGGACAACTTAGCATCAGAAATTTCTTTCAGGTGTAACTATTTAATTGTATTGCAAACTAATCCTTGTTCTTTGGAAGTTAGGAAAGGAAAATTCTGACAAGGCATGAAGAAACATGCATCAAAACGAATAAAGGGTTTGCAAAACCAGGATGAATGTGAAATCAAAATATTAAAGTTGGTTCATAAGAGATGAATTAACAAAATTTAAGGTAACGGGACAAAAGTTCACGTTAAATATATTATTTGTACCAAAATAAGTGATTTGTGTTCCAAGATTGGTAATATATGAAGTGGATTTATATCACAAATGAAAGTGTCCCACAGAGATTTTTGCAGAACGTTGAAAGAGTAGGTTAACACATCCGAGCGGAAGCAAAGATGAATTTTGTGGCGCAGCATCGAATACGTAGTTTGAATAAAGAGGCAAGGTAAGGGCGGATGGAGTTGCTTCCGACGAAGAGACCGTGTGTGCAAGGTTGGAGTGAAGATGAGGGCGAGTGAACACGGGCTGACGCAAAACTCTCGAGGCTGCATTGACTGCATTCAGTGCGGCTCACGTGAATAAATCTCGCCAGCATGGAGCGAGCTGTGCTCACGGAACCAAACCTCATACATCACCCACCTTCCCTGTGCTCTCTCAACACACCCACGCTCGCCCAGATCTTTCCTCCACCCTCTCGAGTCCACTTGTTTCTGTGTTCCTCTCTTATTACTCTCAACATCTCTCAATTTTTTTACCAATCTTTCATACTCATATTTCTTTCTTTTTTCGCAAAGATATCAATTTTTTCAATTTTTCATCTTTTTATATCCTCTTTTATACCTTTATTTTTTACCAACTCGCATTCCTTTAACCTTCAGGTATTTTCTTGTAATTTTTTAATCCTTTGTTTTCATTTCTTACTCTTAAACCATTTCCGATCCACTCCATTTTTATAATTCCTATTGTCCCTCACTTTCTTTCACATCACTCTTAATCTAATACACGTTTACCTCAACTTTTTTTTCATTATCAATGTTTTCCATTCCTGTAATACTTATCCCAGTTATTTTCTGCCTCATACATCTTCTCTTCCAATTATTCCTTCAGCGTGACCCATTCCATCTCTATCCAGTTCATTTCCTGTGCTGCAGCTTGAACCACGGTTTCGACCAATGCTGTCACCTTCACTTTTTTTTTCGTGTGCAGAGCGCCTCGACGTTCCACGAGGGAAAAACTTCAGTCGGGGTTTGGTCAGCGCTGACCAGTGGCCCGAAGCACTGCTCCGTAGATCAAATGAGCTGGGGGAGGTGGAACCCGGGTTACGCCTTCGATCCTCAACTCATCGAACTCCAAAATTTACGGCGTATTTACAAACATTGACTTTGTTTCATTCGGTTAATGACTATTATTCTGAAAAAAATAAATTAAAATTCGGTTCATCAAATTTCATATTTATTTCGGAATTTATGGCACCAAAGATTTTAACGTTTATATTTGTATTTGCTCTGGTGAAATAACGATTAAGGTATATTTTACAGTTGAATTTTGGAAGCTTCACGATAGTATTTTGATGAAAAAATAACAATTTGCTGTAACATTACGGTGCATTTCATATCAAATGATTAGTTAAGCGTATTAAATTATCCCTTGATCTAAAAAATAATTTCGAAAAAAAATAACATTGTATCGAAATGCGTATTTCTCATGGTTGATATGTGTCGAGATTCTACCACCCATCCCCATGAACACCATTATCCCCTGTTCACATAGTCTCCCTCATCCCAACTGATGCCTTGGCAAGTGAAGCTTTGGGGAGACTCCGTTGGGCTACGCGCCAAGCGCAGCATTATTCACCTGCACCTCTGCCATCCCTTTCTCCAGGCCTTTGGCGGCGGCGGCGACAGTGGAGGCGGCAGCGTAGCCTTCCTCCGTTGGGATGCGGCCAATTGCTCTGGTCTGCAGCGGTGACGGGGGCGTGGGTGGGTGGNACAGCCCGCAGAGCGTCCGGAAACTGCGGGTGTCCACGATGACTTTTCTTTATTCATGCCACCCCTTTGCCTGCGGGCCCCCACCCCTCGCGACGGCAATAACGGTGGCGGCGGTTTTTGAGAAGGTCGAGGGAGGAGTGGGAGGCGCTTCTTCATTGGCCCATTGGTTGGCTTCTCCAATTGAGGAAAAATTTTTCAGAGACTTATTGGCGTGCGTTGGAAGCGGCAGTACCTCGTGCCAAGAGCGGGAACCAGCAGCCATTGTGGGATTCCTCTGCCAGTCGATGACTCTCTCACTCGCTCTTCCTTATTCGCAAAATGCCGCGCAGCGTCGTCCTCTTGCTTGCTTGCTTGCATGCTTGCTTACTCGAAAACTTCATCGGCACCAAATACTTCACTCGAAATTTGTTCACCTCTACTTAGTTCAATTCATAGAAACTAAATCGATGAACGATCATCCTTTACTATTTTTCTTAGGAAATATAAGTTATCTATACAACACGTTATACGTTTTACATTGTTTAATCACAATTTATAAAAATTAAAAATTAAACAATACCTAGCGCTTCTCACTAGGTGTTCACTCGAGTAATATTCCCACGCTTGAGTTATTCAGGAACAAGAATTAATTCATCCAATGGAAATGAATATTAGGATTAAATTTTGATGGTCATGTGGCATCTTCTTTTTCGAAACACTTTTGTTCAAAATTACTTTTCACTAACTTGGTAAAATATATTACGATAGCAGTATTCGTAAATAAAGTACCTAAATCAAATGATAGTGTAATGAAAAATATATCCTAATAATTGTGTGACGAAATATACTTCTATTATTAAAATAGACAAACGTAACTGTAAACGGTATATAACGTAGACTATACTTATATCGAACTCACATTACGAGTCCAAAATTCGAGTGTCACGTTGTATTATTTCTCACCAATTAAATCGTATCTCACTTTTAATATGCGCATGAATCAAATACGAATATCAAACTCGATAATGTGTGGTTTTTGGTATTTTAGACGAAAGATTTCTTGTCATTTCTAACACTGTCCATTAAAAGGTAAAAGTAGTTATCAAATTTATTGATTTATATTTAGGCCCTATTTAAAACGTGTTCTTGTAACGGTTAAGGTAAAAGAAAACTCCAACAGACACAAGATAATTGAACCTTAACCTCACTTTTATTCGATATAAAGTACCCGCTCTTCAAAGAACGTTAAGGAACTCTATTACAAATAACAGTTTCGTTTTATTGTTTTAGTCTGCAGTCTTAACCACTGCTATGTTGAGTCTCAAAGCTTCTCAAAGCAGTTTTCCCTTTAAAAGACGGATATTCAACGTTTTCTGCCTCTCATTCAGTCTCTTCTTTCCTCATCAAAAATTCCCTTGGCGAACAGGGCTTTGTGTTGCGCTGATAATTGCAATAACGCGGCCCTTTTCCATTTAAGTTCCACAGCCTTATTCATTTCGTTTTCTAAAATACTTTACGCATCTTCTTTTTTTACCAATCTATACATTAAAGGAACCTCAACTTGAACAAACTCCGCTACACCATAGCCACAATTATTGGTATAGTGACGTATTCATTGTAGCAAAATGTTTTATTTATGTAAAACACTCAAACAATTCCGTTTTCAAATCAATATTGAAACTAAAATTTGAGGAATATTATGTTTCGTTTCATAATTCAGATCTGTGAACGACACTTTACCTATTCTAATGAGTATTTTCATAAAATGTTGTACATACTTACAAGTATTCTATTATTTTACACACAATGAATTTAAAAGAATTTTCCTCAAAACCATTGCATAGACATATTTGCTTGACGTTGCGTAATTATCTTATTACTGACTATTCAGAAAATGAAAAAAATGAATTATATAGAAAAAATATCAAACTACATTTGATGTAAAATATTTTTAACAACATTTGGTCGATGAGAGCAAACATTTTGAATAATTCCAAGTTCTTCCGTCATGTTCTACAACACGTTGTGTAAATCTCATGGATCCACATTTATTTTTGAAATTGTTAAAATAAAAGGTGTAGAATAACATTTCTTATTATATATTTTCTCTAAGGAGCATTCCTCATTCAAAATTGTCGCAATAAAAGCGCTAAAAACACAACACTGTCCATTGTTTCAATGCTTTTATGGAATTTAATTTTTTGAATTCTTTTCTGACAACATTCTAATTTGTCAGATAATATGTCGTTCACCGAGATATTTCTTTACTAATGATATTAGACAACTCTTGTTCTCTCTCGTTAATTTTGATGTCTAATTTTTAATTTGTGCATCTTATTAATTGTTGTTATCATATTGGATATACAGATGATTAGGCCACTGACAGACTGAGGCGTTCGTCAACGTCAACAGTAGAAAGCTCATAGAAATCGCCTCGAAAATTATTTTGGAAAATAAATTTTTGCCGCGTTCTGGAACGTTTACTAGTTGATTTTCAAAACAACAAAAAAGTTTCCCAAATTAACAAAAAATATTCACCTTCAGGGACTCACCGCTTTTTAAAATAATCCATACGATTGAAAACATTCGTATCACCAAACATTACTAAAACTTTTCATTAACAAAATTTTCAAAAGACTGAAAATGCGACTTCATAATAACGCAGATTACACCATTGCTACATCACGTCGTGTAGCTCCATAAGCGTTGACAAATGCGAGTTTTAAATACAAGGTAAATACTAGTATTCAGTTATAACCAAAGGGTGGCATATAAAAATCAATTTTACGCTAGATGACAATTGATTCATTTAAGCACTCTTTATATTTTTCACATAATGCATGTGCATTACACCCAAGTTCCGTCCTAGTTTACTATGTTTCTTCGGTTCATGGATGCTAGAACCCTAATACATCGTAATAACAATATTGGAAAATTATTTTTTTTTATGTATATCTTTTTTTTAGTTTATATGAGAAGCTCTGAATGATGTACAAGAATATAGAAGTCCATTTACTTAGTCCATTAGACAATGATAGTCATAATGAGGGAGTACACATCGGGACTAGTGGGTGGAAAAGAAGGAGCGAAACAGGACACTATTTCCCTCGGCTAAAACAAATATTTCATGTATTTAATTAAAATTCTTTTCGGAGGAAGCGCTTCTGCTCAGCTCAACGCCGCGTTAATAATAAATCCTTGGCGTCAGGACGGGGATAAGCTGGTGCGAGCCGTTGGAGGAAGTGTGAGTACTTGCGACGAAGGGGGTAAGCACGATGCAATGTGGATAGCGTGGGTGTTTCGTAGCTGCTCGTCACAAACGCCTTTCATCCAAATCGCCATTTGGATCCCCAACGGCGTTATCGTTTCATCATTCACGAATAATTTCGTATGTCGCACGCCATTGCGTTTAAAGTTTATCTCGAAACACTACTACTACTACTACTACTACAGTTACTTTTAAAACTCTCTAGTCAGTAAATATGTTTATATACAATAAACATTTATGTAATTTACAAATTATCGTATAGAATATAATTAATTTAAAATTGGTATGTTACAGCTTGTTAAGCTAAAAAACCAGGTTTACGGAAAAGACATCAAAGAATTTTTAAGAGACCAATTATCGTCATGTACATCACACTGTGATAATTTAATTATTCAAAATACATCAGTACATAACACTTTTATGATTAATCTAAGTCGAGAGAGAAGATTCATACGGCGACCATATCTTAAAGTATTATTTATATGAGCATCTTAAGAAGCAACTATCAAGAAGTGCTATAAAAATAATTTCATTCCAAAACAAAAGGATAAAAAAAAACTTTCTGAAAATGTCCTCAATATTTCAGGATTGTTAGTAAAAGTACGTGGTTGGACAATAAAATTATATTATTGTGCTACTAATTATATTTTGGCAATGAACCCCACGTTCTTTCCGAAATTATGTAATTAATTGATCAGCTAAACAAAATTTAATATATTATCATCGACATTTTAATTATTGCACTGACAGAATATAATTTCATAAAATTTTCAGTCAACCGAGCTGTAACTGTCAATTTGCAAATGCAGGGAAGGTAACCTCCTCCAAAGTTTGTTGGCGTCCTCGGGCAGTGAGAGTAAGCAATAAATCAAATTGAATTCATTGAGCTGAACGCACTGTGTAAGCTTGGGGATTAAAACTTGGAATGGCTGCCCTATGAAGACGACAGGAAAGTAATTGTCGGCTGTCCAGGTTAGGTGATATATTACAGAAGATATAACATTAGTAGATCAGTTGAGGAAAGCTTGTAAACGGAAAAGAGTGTGAAAGGTGATTTATAATGTCAATTATTTTCAGACAATACATTATATCATCAAATAAACTTTCTACCTTGAAATTAAATTACAATTTAGTTTTAATGTTTACGGCTAACGTATTTGGATGCACTTTGATCACTTTAGAGCTGTTAAATTAATAATGAATACGAATCGTTTAATTGGAAATTATACACTTTGTAGCAATTAACTGTCCTCGTACGTACTTCATCTTCGTTAAGCACGTCTGTGGTGTCGTGATATTAGATCGTATTACAAAACGGAAAGTTACTGATAAGCTATCATACGTCTCATGTGTGGTTTTTATCTGGTATCTTCCTTATTTGCCCCAGACTCTCATTAAGGTATTTTACGTATTATTACAAATACAGATTGCCCAGTTTTCCACCTGAAACCAAACTTTTAATAGACTTTATATTCTGTCACATGTACAATAAAACAGAAATGTTTTTCGGTTATTGTATTCAATTAATTTCAGATTCAATTTAAGATGGGAAAATAGAATTGAATGTACTATATAAATTTCTTTACCCAAGAGTGAACTGAGATCCAATCACTGCCAGAGATCTAATGGAAAGGTTAGGTATCTCTATTCTCATCTTCCTCTAACCCCCATCCCACTTAGCCAATGTAACACGAAAAACAACCCTCTCCTTTTGTTGTATTCCTGTTAGTCATAGCGGACAGCAATCAGATTCTCAAACATTATACATATCTGGCAACAAGTAAGTATGATTTAGGAGGAGGAACTATATACATTTAACATTTACATATTGAAATTAATTGCCGAAAACACCCTTCCTTCGAAGTTTTACTTATCTCGTCTTTTCAAATTTAGTTCGTTATTCACAAACACGTTTTCACGTAGCGCAGCAAATTTCAGTACGTCACTACTAGTTCGAGATTACCGCAACTGGAGAGTCAATCAGTGAAGTAACACCAAGCGTCGGCCACAATACGTAAGGATATGACCTTGAATAGCTCGCTCGCTGTGAGTTACCTAGTCGCCAGCTGATCTGTTGTTTAAGATTTCCATGAAATAAATACAACGGCACTTGGAAGTTCAATGACCCACTTTTACACCTTTCTACTGTTCGTAATGTTCTTACGTAACATGAACTTCTACGTTTTCATCGGACTCAAATAAAAATACTATTAAAAATTTATCACATAAAAAAGTACATAGATCTAATATAATATAACTACAAAATATAATACAATGATATTACATACAAGATACCTTAATGTTTCAAACCACGTGTTGCTTTTAACACAAACAAATTAAAACTTGTTCACACACCGTTATATTGTGAATTATTTTGTATTATACACAACCAATAATAACGATGTTTGATTAACATCAAATAAAATTCATTTAAATTCAATACAATTACAGTGACCATGTGCTCAGTGGAACACATTCAATACTTACTACTAAATAATACTTTTTCGGTTAAGATATTATTTGAATATTACACAAATATTTCAAAAGCACATCACTCAAACATAGAATCTTGAGAGTGTCAATAATTAAAATACACAAACTCGAATTAATGCTCAAACTTGAGTATCAAAGTTTTTTCCCCACAAGAGTAGATCCATAAGTACTGCTCAACGTTGTTAGGTGATGACCAGGGTATCAAAATTCTCATCAAATTAGTCACCGTAAAGGTTTTCTTGTATTTTCTTCAGACGGTGATGCTACCGCCAGATTAGAGAGAGAGATATATAAATTGAGTGGGCGACAGGCGACAGTGTATTCATGTGTTCATTTAGCTCGTTTTTTTCATGTTTTTATCATTTGTTTAGAAGATTTTGTGTATATTGATATTCAGATTGTCTATGTAGATTACATACCAGATGTTCTTCCAACATCGTTGTTTTATTATTTATTTCTTATCGCACACGGATTACCTGGATTTTCGATGGTCCGGATCACTGTCCAAGTTAGGCAAGATAAATAGGTTGTACTGTATAGCACTTTGTGTGAACAATATATTATTGAAAATACTAGATTATTCAAATATATTGATTTTTTTCCGTTACATTCTCTTTTAGAAGGTTCCACCACAATTCTTTGCGTGCCGATTCGACCTTCTGTTTTGGACAAAGTCTCCTTCTTCCATTGCCAACCCTTGAAACGGATCCCTCCGCGGTGTAGTTACACAACGCTGAAAGCATTCGTCAACCACAGGGATCGCGACCCCGCCCCCGTTCCCATAAATAATTCAGTCGGTTCTATTTCCATGTCGGGGTAGCGTCGTGACGCGTTACACGCCGTTGAGGCGGTCGTGCACGGTCCTCGCCGCGTGCACAACGTGTTATAGCGCTGTGCGACACGATCACGACGACAGTGCTGTCGAGGGCCTATAGCTACCCACTCTACTTCATTTTTGAACGCGAGGCGAGTCGTATAGTTTGTGCTCAATAAAGTTACTTATCAGAGATTATATTTAAAATAATATATTTAAAAAATCTTTTTTGTAAACAGTGTTTATTTAAACAATGAGCTGAAACAAATATAATAAGTTTAGGTTCTTATGTAGGTAGTGCAAAACCAAATGTTAATACCTTCATACATATTTTACATTAGTAGATCCTAATAAAAATAAACATAATTACCTTCTTTATCACTGAAAATGATTTAATATTTTATGTTCAATTCCTTGCCTTCAAAAAGCTTGTCGTGTGAATTGTAAAGAAAATTATAAGGACGACCCTTCTGCCAAGTACTTCCTTACAAAGCAACCACTGTCCTATGAGATTAAAAGATATCTACTTTCATGAACCTTTCGCACGACAAGCTTTTCGCGTTGTATCGATACCTCTTTCATGGTACAATGTCACCTCATTTACTCACAAGTACCAACACACAATCGTTCAAAAAAGAGTAAAATGTTACAAAAATATATCAGTTTCTAATCGACAATCAATATTTTAAAACATCAAATGAACTGAACATATATGTGTTTACAAGTTTATGAGCACTAACACAGCACAATGAATTTATAAAAAACACGTATGTATGAAATAATCCTACTCTAAATAAATATATTTATTGTCAAAAGCAGTTAGAAACTGTGAGAGTGGTTTAAAATACTTGTTTATCTGTATTTTTCAACCAGTAAACTAAATTCTGCTCACAAGTATGTGGGATGACTTGGAAACAAAACCTCGGTTTACTGGCGATGGTATTTGTGCTTCAGTTGATGACAAAATACATACCATGAATATCGTATCATTAGCTAACACATATCGTCTCTAAAGTCAGTCAGTTGAAGAAAACTTATCTCCAATGATGCATTTTTCTCGAAATGAGTCGACAAATGTCTGTACAATATTCCAATAAAACACTGAAAAAATACATTTAAATTCTCGTCGCAACATAACTATTCAGTATAATAGCATTCTTCTTATAATGGAGTGAACATTGTAACAGTAAAAAGATATAAATAATTTAATGTTAATTATTATATTACCGTCTATTAACATATTAATTTGAGTATTGTCTTAAAAAGACATTGAAAGTAGATTTCATTAGTGCTTAATTTTCTGAAATACCCAACGGTTCGACCTTATTTTAAGTCGTCATTAGGTTTTATTTCATAAAGAAAAAAATAGATGAACTATTCTGACAGCGTGCACTTAAGAGAAAGATTCATCCACTGCATCATGTATAGAAAATCTGCAACAAATCATTAGTTTTAAATTCCTGTACATAAATGGAGACACAAGTTTTCTATACATGAAACAGTGCAAAAATCCTTCTGTAAAAATGTGTTGTTAGAATAATTCGTCCATTTGTTGTAATAACACCTGGACGATAAAAAAATTAGGTCGATACGTTAGATATTTATGAAAATAAAAACAGAAATGTAGTCTACTTTTAAGATCGTTATTTAAAAAAAAATTATTGTTAATAATCATACATCCAATAAAATTGTAAAAAAAAATACTCAGACACAGTAATTCTAGAGGCGGAATAACTCACGACAGTAACATCTCACATTGCTTGTTCTAAGGAGTCGACGACCTTCACCGTGGGGTTAAACAAGATTACAATTTGCTCCCGAGACTTGCTGCGCGCAAAGCCGTGTGAGGCTGCTTGTTCGCAGCTGCCGGTCTTCTCATCGGGAGAGCCAAGGGCTCAAGGCAGCGATCCGGAATAACGTCTCATCTCTCACAACGGAACACTTTCTCAGAATTATTATTATTATTTATTTTCATGAACAATTTTATCAACTTGTAGTTGGATTCAGGTAAAGTGAGGAGTATACCAAGCATCCTCACCTCAAATTTAAAATATCTTCAGACTATTCTACAGGTGTTAAGGATGGCTGCTTTTTGTAAAGTTAGAAATATGTTGTTTTTTTTGGTGACGAAGCCAATTGATGCTCAGAAGCTGACTGTGAGGGATGATTCCAGTGGTGTACAGGACTAAAGGAACTAAATACACATATTCTATAAGCGAAGAATTTCTGTTTTTATATCTTCATATTTTTTAATTTTATCATTGTAAGTAGTTTGTAGGTTGTGGGTGTTGGTTACTGCAATATCGATGATGTGTGTTATTTTCTTGAGTTTGCCTATTAAAGTAATATCTGATCTGCTGTGATAGATTGTCTTGTCGGTACGGATTAATCTATCAAAATAAATTTTATATCTGCTGTTCTCTAAAATTGATTTTAGGAAGTACTTGTAGTACGGGACAGCGTCTTCTATTAGTCCATACTTCCCACAGAGTTTCTGATGGATATTATTAGCAACCCGATTGTGTCTGTGGGTGTAATGGAGTGCATCCTCCTGTGATGTGTTGTATAGTTTCTGGTTTAATTTTACATTTGTCATCTACTATGTCAGTGTCTTGCTTATTTTCTATAGTTTTTTGTGCTTATTACTTATTATCTCTGGAATTGCCATGAGTAATCCTTCCGTCTCCGAGTATAGATCCCCTTTTGTAAGTCAGGTGTTCAACGCAGCTTTGTCGACATGAGGATCATGAAGATCATGAAATGGTTTAGATTTATTATATTATTATTTATATTACTTACTTTTTGGATTCTTTCTCACTAGAAACTGGAAATATTCACCCACTACATAGATGGTTTTGGGGAGGTGTATTATCTATACATAAAGAAATTTCATCCTGACCTATATGATAAGTTATTAATTAATACAAAAATTTTCGGACGATGTGACATGTCTGCAGGAGGACAGGTTTTTGTGCAACCTTCAAAATTATCTCCGTGATTCCTGTCTTCCAAATTCTTATTAAACCTTTTCTATAAAATACTTTCGACAGACATCACTAAGGGGATAATTTCAACCTTACCTAACTTCTATATCTTCTTGATCTCGATTGCTACGACCTTGTATTTTCTTACTTTTTCTGACTCATTTGACTTAATGTTGTAAGTCAGTGGTACAACAATATTGATTGGGGTGACTGTCTTTATTCCTTATTAATGTGAAGGATATCTGGGCGATTATAATCCACTTTCTTGTCTGTCAACACAGGACTATCCCTATTATTATTATTATTATTATTATTATTGGAATTATTTCTCAGCATAATTGGTAAGTATTTCGGAACGCGTCCAAGAAAGTTCTCTTAGGCTGCGAGTCCTTGATAAATTTTTAGGTGCACACTTTCCGGATAATATGAGCCGTCCTCAGAATGTCTATTTTTTGGATCTCATATAGATAGGTCTTTCCAGGAATTCTCTGAAGATTGTCTTCTATATATTTGCTCACTGCTCCTGTGGCTCCGATAATAATAGGGCAGACTTTTGTCTTCATTCCCCACATTCTTTGGCATTCATTAGCTAGGTCTTTACACTTAAGCAGTTTTTTCTGCCTATTTGTTCACAACATTAATGTAGTTGGGAACAGAAACATCAATAACACGATCTTCCTTACTCTCCTTATCCTTCAGGACAATGTAAGGCCTATTTACATTTATTGTCCTGTCACTATTTATTGGTTGGTTCCAGAAGATTGTGATTTTCTCATTGGAGTTCACAGAACTAGGTTCGTGTTCGTACCAGTTTTCTTTTACAGTGAACCCGAATGCTTTACATATATGCCAGTGAACCAACTTCTTAGCCAAAATAGGGCATCCTGAAACTAGATGGTCGATTGTTTCTTGCTTCTCTCTTCATAGTTGGCATCTGTATCTTGATGTAATATCATTTTTTCGTAGTTTCTGGTCCTTATTGCTTGGTCCTGAATAGCAGTAACCAGAGTTTCCGTCTCTCCTTTCAGGTAACCATTTCTTAGCCACGAAAATGAGACTCCTACATTAATACAATCAGCTGTAATCCTTTTGGTAAATTGGCCAAGAATATTCTTTTCTTGCCATGTGTGCTTCAGTTGTTTATTGCACAGTTCTTTGGCTTCTGTAGTGGAAGGTTGTTGGTCGTGTGAGTTTTCATTGCCAAAAATTTCTTCCTGATACGTTTTTCCTAGTCTACATAAGGATTCACTGGATGCTTTGTTTTCATCACATTTTTCGACGATTTTCATATAGTTGGAATGTGATTTTCCTTTGATTATATTCGCAGTCCCATGACCGTGATCTTGAATGTACTTTCAAGATGGGTTAGGTCTCTCCCACCATATCTTCTTCGAATGTACAATCGATCCACATCCGCTCGAGGATGCATCATCTTTTGCATAGTGAGGAATTTCGCGTTTTCCTGTCCATCCGATTGAAATCAGTCACGGACCAATCAAGTATTCCCATGCTGTATCTTACTACTGGAACAGCCATGGTGTTAATGACCTGTATTTTATACTTTGATGTTAAATCAGTCCGTAACACTTTTCGAACTCTTCTAATGTACTCTCTTCTCACTTTCTCCTTCATAGTAGCATGTTGAATACCTCTTTGTTCGTCGATTCCTAAATATTTAGAGCAAATACCTAGTTTTAAACGTATGATCTCATCTGGATTTGGAACATTAATATTGTCTTTCTTAACGACCTTCCCTCGGACTAAAGAAACTTTTGCGCACTTTTCTAAGCCAAATTTCATATTTATCTTCCTGCTGAACACACATCCACTAGTGCTAGTCGTTTTTTAAGTTCTTCAGTACTCGCAAATGTCTTTAAGTCATCCATGTACAATAAATGTGGCACTCATTAAATGTGACACTGAATCCTTTCATTCGGTATCCACTTTGAGTTTGCGTTTACAACAATTGCAGATAAGGTAAGGTGGTAAAGACTTTCCTTGAAAAATTCCTTTTAATTCTCAAACTTCCTATGTCCATGTTGTCGTTTTTTGGTCTCTTATGTACGTGGAATGATTGAGGATTTGTATACCCAAGAGTGGCGCACACTATCAAACACCTTTTGATAATCAATCCATGCCATACTAAGATTCTTTTTGTTTTTGTGGCAATCTTCCATGATAGCTTTTCTTAAGAGTGGCTGATATTTACATACATGAACCTTTACAGCAGCCTTTTTGTTCCTCTGGCATGATGTTTTCCGCATACAAGAAGACTGAAATACCTTGCGCTATTGTGCTAGCCAGTCTGGTGTTTTGTATGGATTTTCAATCAGCTGGTTGAAGCAGCTGGCGATTGTGGAATGTTGCGAGATGTTTTGGTACCAGTAATTATGTATCTTGTCAATTCCTGATGACTTCCAGTTCGCTGTTTCTTGATGGCACCTTTTACTTCATTTACAGTGATGTTTGACCACGATATATCATGCTCTATTGCGTTGGTAAGAGTCATTTCTTCATGTTTGCTTTCATTTCCCCATATGGAATTCCAGAATGCATAGGTCTCCTCTTGTAAGGGCATTCCGTTTTCTGTCTCTTGCTTTTGTTTTAGGGACCTGTAGAAAGCTTTTGGGGCTTCTATGAATCTTCTTTTTTGAATATACTGCTGTTTTCGCTTGTCATATCTTCTAATCCGGAGGACGTTTGCCTGATAATTTCAATCTTATCTTTTAGGTGTTCTTCTTTGATTTGGTATTTCTCAAAAAGTACTTTCTTGAGACTATTTGTCCATGCTTTCTCTGTTCACTCCTTCGGATTATTTTCAGTTTCTGCAACCTGAGATAAATCTTTCTTGAGATTCCCTATCTGCTTCTGTATTCTGAGTTCCCATAATGGAACCCTGGAAATGTTATTTTGATGGCACACTGGTAATATTATCTTACTTTATGTTTCTGGACTTCCAAACACATTATTTACTACTACTTTTGACCATGTGGTTAGCGATGTGATATCGTTTAACTTTATTTCGTTATTCAGGATATCTTGCAATTTTCTGCTAATTTGCTGAACAACAGCTTCAGTGGTTTTATACATAATTAATTTCTGTAGCTGGTCCCGTTCGGAGATGAGAGTTCTGGATATATTTACGTAAAGGTCTAATATTGCTACTCTGCTCTCATTTCCTTAGTATTTTCCCTCCTGGTTAACTGATAGGATACCTTCTCCGATAGAGTCAAGCTTGTTTATTTCTAAAAGGGTCTGTATGTCCTCCTCCACTTTTTCTTTTTGTGAGACTTCATGTAGATTACCACTCATTTTCTCCAGTTTTATATATTGAAGGACATTTTTCTTGGTTTCTTCATGTTCAAGTTGGGTCAATTTCTTATTCTTTAGGATGCATCTACTTTTGTTTATTGAAGTTCATTGGTCTGTATCCATCATGTCTTTGGTTCTAAATTTCAAAGATAGCTTTTTGATTCGTAAGGTCTGTTTTTTTCTCTCCGTACTCAGTACACCATACAATATCTCGGTATTCTTCGAGTGTTCATGTATTATTTGTTAAGTTTCTGATATTAGTTGCCTTGTTCGATGGATGAGGTTCTGAGTCATCTAGAGTTTCCTTGTCATGTCAGTTGCTATATGCTGATTTCGAAAGGATTTATCAGATATTAATTTTTCGACTCCACCCTGTAATGGGGAACGCTCTCCCTAGGTAGTCACATGCTGAGCAATATGGCTGAGTTTACTTTGACTTCTGGTTATTCTCTTCATCGTGTTCCCACGAGCAGCTAGGGATCGTAGCTCAGGAGTAACAGAGCCCCGCTTGTTACTCTTAAGGCTTCATAAAACCGGAGGTCGCCAGGTGTCCGGAGTGTTTCGTTTGCGACTGAGTAACCCACAGCCATTCATTCCCTGAGCACGATAGCTTCCTCCTTGAAATTGGGAATTGTTTTTCGAGGTTTACTCCAGCAGATCCGCCGTGTTCCGCACTAACAGGGTCACCTGGTGTAGGTTGTGGCTCTTCACCACTTAAGGACGGTCTTTGATGTAGGTTCCTAAGATTAAAGATCTTGCATGACTCCTCAGCTGATCCCTGGGGTTGGTGAGGACCAGTGTCAGTTATACTCCATTAAGTAAAAGGTGCTACCTTTCCCAACCCCTTGACCCCTTATTATTATTATTTAAATATTATATGCTTATTACAATTTGTATTTATTACTTATATATTAATTACAATATTCCACCAGAGAATGCTAATTATCTGCACATTAAAAATTAAAACCCATTTTAATAAATCTAGAATGAAATTAATTTCCTACAAAATACGTTGAATTATTACTTCCAAATAAGAAATTAATCTCCTTTTAATTTTGATGTTTTTAGAATTTTAGAGTTTCTAAAAATATTCATGTCAATTTACATATTTTTTACTATGTTGTGTAGTGACCGGATTATCTAGCAACTACCCGACAGGGGTCAATTAACTAATAGGGGGGTGTCCAAACTGACGGAACGAAAATATGTAATGGACAAAGTAAAAAAATGCAAACAAATTAAATAAAAAAGTAAATTGCTGTGTGTATTATTTTATTGCATAAATATGTACTACACAATTCAGTGTTTCAGGAAGATACTTCGCAAATACTTGTATACATTATTTAACACTTCCCACGTAAATTTTGATAACAAATACATATTTGTAATCTTGTAGAGTTTTTGTTTGTGAGTATTTTCCTGCCCATTACGATGCAATATATTTCATGCTAGACTTTAAAATTTCTGGTCCAGATTTTTACTTTTTCACTGTAACTCTGCAATTGTTAATGAAAACGTCAAAACATTTACACAACATGTTCTATACAACTATAATTTCTCTTACTTTTTTGATAACTTGTCTGATAGTAGCATGCAATTTCATTGTTTTTTAATACAATATACATAGAATTCATAAATAATATAACATCGTTGACTTATCAAAATATTTGAGAAAAGAGAACATATTTAATGAACAATATTGGTATTTCTAAGAAGGAAACGAATTGTCTGTTAAACCTAAAATTCGAAGAAGGATGCTCTAATTCCTTATAGGACATCATTCAATTTACATAAAACCTCTTGATATAAACGTTCGGGGACATATTTTACAGTAAGACGTATCGATTAAAAGAAGACAGTCTGTTATATTACACATAACACTGAGGTTACGTTTACTCTGTAGAACCAATATTTTTAAAAGCTTCTTAATCATTGTTCTCCGGTTTGAGAGAGCGTTAAATATGTTATCTAAGTCACGTTCTTTTCTCTTTCGTTCTGAAGTACCTCTCATGGTCACCTTCTCCTCCTCCTACCAAGCACTGAGTAGTCGGGCGACCACCCACCCCATACTCACTCTTTTGTCCCTTTTCATCCCTTCCCATCCGCTCCAACAGTGTCAATTCTCGCACCTCTTTCGCCGAGCGCGAAAACGCGCGCTCAGTTTGATGTTTATTTTCATAGCTACTACCCTTTCATTAGCTGGTGGCTGTGGTGGCGGCGGAGCCCGCTCAGCGAGCTAAAGCACCCTGCCTGGCGTAGTGAACCCCTGTCGGGACGGCGAGGAACGAGTACTACAGTCGGAATTCGCTGTTTGAAAAGCCTCATTAACACGGAAGAAGAGGGAAGGCCTAATGTGAACAAGAGAAATGCAGCTGGTGGAAATAATGAAAGAAAAGATTGGTTGATGGGGGACTGATTTTTCTATTTGTGATTTAGTGAATTAACCGCGTATTATTTGTGGAAGAACCATTTATGTACTAGGTAGTTCTATCGGCGTGTCCGGTGACCCTAATTTAACTCATAACTGAATAAAAAACTCTAAAAAACTCATAACTGTCGTATAGGGGCACATACACGGGGCAAGGCAATGCCACTCTCCAACACCTCTTCGTGTCCCCGCACAGTGGAGTATATCGAGGCGAAATATCGAGGCGAAAAGCAGAAGTATTTTATCCAGTAAACTTGATGAATTATGTCGAAAAATCTTTTTTTAGTTAATAAACAAATGTAATGTCCATTATTCATGTTAAAACATTTATACAGAGCCTCTATATAGATTTGATACATAACCTCACGAATCAAAAATACTTTTAACTTAACATGACATTTGTATATATTCATAAAAATGATAATTCGTCGTAATCCATCAAATTCATGGGATAAAATCATTTTGGCCAGGTTTTATCGCAATACGAGTATACTCCACTGTGCGGCGTCACGAAGCGGTGCTGAAAAGCGTTATTCGCTAGCCCTATGTAATACATCCCGCTTATTGGTCTTTGAACGCTGCTATTGCCATTACATACACGGGCACGTAAAAACATATATTCATATATCACTTTGCTGAAAAAGTCATAGTAATGACGTATTATCTTACAATTAATATCGGATAAAATAAGAAGAAATTCTTGTTTCTGAGGAGTTCAATAATAATGAGTACTGAAACATTGTCTTCCGTCCCATCATTATGCGAACGAGAGAGGACAGTTTAGATCCTCTCCATAGATAAAGTTTTCGAGTAAGGGATTTCTTTAGCTGCTGTATATCAATGTCGTTACGGTTCCCGCAAATTAGACAACAGGGGAAGTGTAAGCCGTGTGAACAATATTCAAGTGGTGCTTTAGGAGTGAAACTTATCCTAAAACAATTTTGTATACTTTTCGATAATGTCACAAATTTAATGTTAAACTCTCAAACACACACTCTGGGATGGACGGCTGTGTTGTTCGTTTGTTTAACAATAATTTTTATTCCGTTCGCCGTTTTTCACCTCTCTGTCTCCTTCCCCAATTCAGTATATCGAGTTTTAATCGGTTTTCGCCCGTTTATCATCCTGTCATAAGGCCTACGATCACTTTCGCGTCACTGGTCTTGTAACCTGGCTCTGAGGTGGGAACGGCAATTACCTGGCTAAACAGCACACAAAGACTAGCTTGTTTAGGAATGACCGGGGATCTGGGTACTACTCCGCTCAGTGCCATGGATACACTTCTATGCGTACCTCCGCTGCACTTATATACTAAGGAGCCGGAAAGCATGGGTGCATTCCGCTTATGGTCACTCGGTGGGTTGTCCTTTAAGAACCCAATTAAAGGACACACATCAATCCTGACAATGCTTCAGGTAGCAAGACCCTTGGCAGGAATGTTTGGGGACATGATGGGGCCCGGATATAATTTAGAAAACAAATTTTCCGTGGTGATCCCCACGAGAGAGGATTGGGTCACGGGCGTCGGGACTAGTCTCCTGACTGGGGACCACGTTTGGTTTACGGTTGGCTCACAGACCGGAGCGGAAACTGGTGCCGGGACCTAATACGAGGCACCATCTCTCTTCAGGAGGAATACACCAAAGTTTTCCAGGCAGAAGTATTTGCAATGCTGGTATGCGTTAATTACATACATATGTATGGAATTCGTGGCCGCATTAATATATGCAGCGACTGCCAGGCAGCATTAAGAACACTATATAACAACATCCAAACTTGTGTAGCAATGGCAACGGATGCTAGACATACTCTGTGAACGTAACCCAGTTACCCCTTCCTAAGTTCCTGGGCATATGGGAATCAGGGGAAATGAAAAGTAGACGAACTGTCAAAGTTGGTATTTAAGGGACACTTTATTGGCCCGGAACTCTTCTTTGGAATATCTCCACGAAAGGTGAGGTTGGAGGTTGTCAATTGGACACACCAGCAACACCTCACCATACGGAAGTTACAGAACATAGCTACGCAGGTCCGCACGTTAATTGCCGGACCAAGTGAAGAATATATGAAGGTTATACTAAGCTTAGGTAGGAGTCGTATAAGAAAAGTAGTAGGTTTACTTACATATCACAATACTCTACGGAGACATTTACACATTATGGGGATCAGTCAGAATCCAATGTGTAGGAGATGAGACATTGAGGAGACCACCTCGCATGTACTGTTGTTTTGTGCAAAACTCTTGCCCAAACCAGATACCGTTACCTTGGTTCATATTTCCCGAATTCAGATGATATCAGGAGGGCTAAATTCTAATCTTTGGTGTCCTTTAGCGAGGCCCTGGGGTTGGAATAAACCTAACAGTATTAAGGGGTACAAATGACCGTTTAGACCGACGTGCGGGGCTCCTTAGCATTATGTGCTATGAATTTATTATCTGAACTTATTCATAAAGTTACAATTTCCTTGCAGCCAGAAATAACAAATGTTATTTATTTTCTGATAGTGCTATAAATCTTTATAAATTGAATCACTGTTCATCTAATTTATGTCAATTTGTTGCTAACAGGCTAGATGTAGTACACTTCTTCACTAACAACAAGGCCACCTGACTCCACACTCCATCATCAACAAACTCTGCTGATCTTCTAACCACGAAAGTAACATTCAAAGAATTTACAAATAATACTCTCTGGAATCATGGTCCTCGTTGGCTTTGTTCAAATGAATCAACTTGGCCGAATAAACTTCCATTATTTCAATTTCAGTCAAAATCCTTAGAGTTAAAGGTCTGTTCGGTTACTTTCACGCTTTGGTTTAATGAGATTTCATCAATATTCTCAAATATTAATCGGTTGCATCGTACTATTGCATTCGTACTATCGTTATCGATTTATTAACAACTGTAGGGCAAAGATGATTCAATCACCCCTTCAGGTTGCTGCCTTGACAGCAAAAGCAATATTGAGGAGTAAAATTACTTGTATACAATTGGTAGAAGATCATTTCTATTCGGATGTCTTGCTGATATTAGATAAAACCTGCCTTGTCCTTCACAAGATAATATATCTTGTTTGTATCCCTTTGTAGATTCTCAACAAATCCTAAGTGTAGGAGGTAGATTAGACATACCATATAAACAAAAAATCCCATCATTCGTCCATACCATACCATACCAGAATGCACACTGAAGGACAAACACTAATATCTATCATTCGACAAGAATTTTGGGATTCCGAGCTTGAAACGTTTACCAAAACTGTCACCTATCGATGTGTCATTTGCTATAAATTCAAAGTCAAGCACTCCTCCCAACTCATGGCAAATTTACCTCTTGCCAGAGTAAATATATCTCGTACTTTTTCACATATTGGATAAGATTATGCTGGACCATTCTGCGTGAAGGCCAGCTTGCTTCGTTCAAAGAGCACATTCAAATGCTACGTAGCAATTTTTGTCTGCCTTACTACTAAAATGGTTCACTTTGAGATAGTAACTTCTCTCACCACCGCAGACTTCTTACGGTCATTCTCTAGGTTTATAGCTAGGCGAGGATGTGTTTATAGTGATAACGAGACTGCCTTTTATGGAAGTCAGAATTACATGAGGGACTTGGAAGCTTTTCTGTTGAATGAACAGACTCAAGATGACATCCAGAACTTTCTTCTATAAAAAAAGTCACGTGGAAGTTCCACATCACCAAAGCTCCTTTTATAAATTCTCTTGCAGAATGCAATGTAAAAGATTTGAAATACTACCTTCGTAGGAACTTAGGTAGCCAAATCATTAATTTGATGCACTTCATCACAACCAGTACATCAGCAGAAGCATTCTTGAACCCAAGGCCGTTGCGTGAAAATTCTGCTGACATAAATGTTTTAACCCCTTATCACTTATATACATAATTTCCGTTATGTCATTATGCCTTTGAAAGTAATTTCTCTCATCCTCTGGACAATTCCGCTCACTTTCAATCGCTAAACAAAATCATCCACGTTGTTTGGGACAAGTGGAAAAAACATTATCGCCTGTCGCTTCAACAGAGAACAAAATGGAAGGTGCTAGAAATACCCCAACAAACTGGTGGTTTAATATACCTAACAGATAACACATCTCTTTTGCACTGGGAGTTAGCTAGAATTATCAAGGTTTTCCCTGATGCAAGCAACGTAATTCAATCTGTGAAAATCAAAACCTCCCGTGGTGCATTAAAAAGAGCAGTTCAATCCTTTTGCCCACTTCCCAAGGTCCCACAGCCATCAAGTACACTAACAACATCACCAGAAATTAAAAGGATCACACTCAGGTATCCTTGTGCGCTTTCAATTTGGTTACTCCCCACATTTCGGTCACGGTCTCCCGCCCAGGGACCCCAATGGCTCCCTTGGTCTAGCGAGGGTGGAGGGTAATATTAGTGCAAGCCTATGACTGCCACGAAAGAAATATGCCTCCCCACCCACGTCTAGATTTGGGTGCCCTAGAAATTAAACCTGCTGAGTGGGATCCAAGAGGGAGGGAATGTAACCTCATGGGTGGGTGTAGTGTACTTGTAGTTCTTTTATCTATTTCAAATCCTATAGAAATGTCCACTACTCGTCACTTCATCATGTCATGTCTATGTCATTGCTTTCATTTTTCTTTACATTAACACGTTACATTCCATAATATACATTTATTGGCGTGAATTTCAAACTCGAGAGTTTGAAATTCAATTCCATTATCTCTCTCAATGACAATTTAAATGGCACAATAAGTCCATTCAATTAAGGAACAATCAATGTATCTGCCTATGTAATCTTATATGATAACGCGATTATATTTAAATTATGTTGCACGATAATCCATTGAGCAGTAATTGATGAGATTATGCGTCATATATTCCTCATTGTATTTTTTGCTGATATGTTTTTCTCATTGTTTCAGGCTAACATTCTGATAATTTTCAGAAGCCCCGCCAGTTTAGAGTAAGCAAATTAATTCAATGTATCATATTCAATTCATACAACGTCAATGGCTCATAACTATTAATCATTCAACATATATCTTACAAAGTTAATTATGAAGATATAACAATTGTATCAAGATCATATTGGCAATTTATTCGTTGGACAGTAGATTGGGGGACAGTTAATTAAATATTACAATGTAATGTTTATTTTTTTATTTATATTTGTCATGTATTAGAATACTTTTTATGTTAAATGTATTCAAATGTTCTGTAACTGACACAATATTATGTTTATCTTGTAAAGCTGTGAGAAAGTCTAATTAAGTTTGTTCAAACATGTATTCAAGCATGAAACGTAAACCTTATTTTATCGTTGATTTCACAGTAAAGTTAATACTCGACTATTGAATGGCTGTTATATGGAAATATGTGCGTGCACTGACAGGTGTTAACTACCCAAGTTACTGACAGAGTGCAAGTCTGTTGACCGAGTGTCTAGTGAATCAACTACCAGTTAATTTTGACATTTGCGCTTGAACTTCAATACCAAATGAGTCCCTCGCGGAACTCTGTTCAGACATATCAGATGAAAATATTAATTAAAGTGAAACTCTGAAACTCACAATCTTTGTCCAAGATGAGTGACACACTTCAATTGCTAAACTTCGGTGCTCAACCACGTAAGTTATTGATTTTTATGGTACTGAAACGGCGCTTCTCGACAGAAGGCAACGAGCCGTCACTTTGTCCTTCCTTGCGATTGGCGCGTCAACTCGCGCCATTAGTTCGAGTTTATGGACAGCGAGCCAGGCAATGTGCTCGCAATGGTCGCGAACCGGTCTGACCGCACACTCTCTCACTCTCTCTATCTCCCTTTAGCAGTCAACTGTGAGCATTCATACTTCACTTCACTCTTCAACCTCGTCTGCGGAGAAGCCTCTCTTCGCATTACTACTCTCGTTACTCGGCTGACATTCTAGCTGACATTTTCCTGCTTCAACCCTTCCACGACGCAGCAGAAGACACTCTCGTCTGTCGGAAGATCTCTCTTCAATCCTTTGGATTTCAACTCAACTTCACTGAATTTCAACACATCAATTCAACTCGACCTACAACGTCATCTCGGCGGAATTTCCAGGATCATCTCATCACGATGTATCATGTGAACTCAGTATTGTATCATTCTTCTCCATTACCTTCACATTGCATGTTCTATTAAACTGTTTTTTGTTTGTAATCACTACTAATCTTACAACTCATCCTTTCCTCATTCTTTACTGTTACTACAGTTGGTCCTTCGAACCTAATCACCCCGTGTGCATGTAAAGTCAGTAAATTGTCTGCACACACCCCTTGCGTGTGTTCTCGCTGCAAAATATTTCCAGTTGTCACATCACTCTGGAATGCCGCGCCTAGAAGGGAGAGTCACTTTCAAGACGTCCACCGTCACATCACGGTCAGTCACCCTATTCACCTCGAGTTTTGGGGGTGAGATTAGGGTCGTTGAGATAATTCTTGTTGCAAAGTAGAAAATGTGGTACTACTTCGATGCATCTGCGCCTGTAGAAACGTGTCCAATAGTGCTGAACATTGCCTCGAGTGATCAAAGCTTCAGTGTTCAAAGGTACAAAATTATTTGAATAAAATTGAAAAAGAACTTTCACTTTATGAACTTCTTGCCACAAGAACTGAATATTTTAAGGCATGTTTTACGTTGTTTCTCCTCATTTTTACAGTTAAAAATTAGTTCAATTTGTGAGTAATTTACTTTAATTTTTTTTCAATATATAAAAATAATTTTTACTAAACTAATTATTTGTTTTACTCTTCCTCTAGCAAAATGAATTTCACATTTCAGAAGAAACAGGATAAAAACATGTAATTTTTCTTCATATATAGCAAAAAATTTCGAAAAGAAATGCTGGTCATAGATTTTTTTTATTTAAAAGATGAAATCCAACATATAAATAATAATTAAACTGCATTACCACGATGTTTCTCTTTGTAATAAAAAATTTGATGCGAAAAATAAAACAAATTCCTTCATTTAAACAATATTTACTTTGAGGAGGAATCCACCCCGCGCGAGTACTTAAGTTTAGTTTTTTGCGCGAGTGCTTGAAGGTTAAACACAAAAGAGAGGATTAATATTTATTTTTACTTATTCTAGTTAGCATAATCAAATAGTCCTAGAATAAAACATTTTGTTTTTCTTTTGAATGATTTGTTTTGGGAAGAATATCAAACTATGAATTGAGTTTCGTTTTCTAAGCATCAATGAAGGATGATCGCTCAACGTAACAAATAAGGATAAAATTATATTTGAAGACCGATTTTTATATCGGGGTGAAACCAGATTAACGTTTCGTGACAGAACACACGTGTTATGGTCGTGATTTTCAGATTTAATTATCGTTTACTGAAAATTGTATCCAAAATTAATTACAGTTATAATTTTTGTCATACGGGTGATATCCGGAGAGGATCATCCATTTATTTTTCTGTAAATGTATTCTCTTTTTGAGGATTGGTCAAGCATTACACATTTTTATGTCAACGTTTTGGTAACTTATATCAAATATATACACACCTCATGTATGACCACTGCACATATGAAGAGCCTACAGACCTATTTATTTATTATGTTTCTGTACATCTCACTCTAGTTACCTGTGTTTCTTTACATATTAAAAGTTCCATAATTTAACTTAATTACACGTACCATTTCTTTTACTAACATTTCTAGTAGTTAATAGTAGTAGTGGTGAACAGTAGTAGTGAAGTTTAGTGATTTGTAGTGAAGTGTGCATGGTTGTTCATTATAACGATTNTGTTTGTAAGCGAAAATGTGTTTGTCTATGTTTGTGAATATACACACATTTGTCTCATGTAGATTATTAATCTCTTAAATCTAATTTCTATCTTTTTGTAATCTTCTGCACTAATTTCCTAACAATTTTATACCGTGTGTGTGTATTTTATAGATTTTTGGGCGATGAGTTTTTATTTGACCTCTTACTATTGTATTACGTATACTTATATTATGTCTCCTGTTCTATCTGCCACCGATCATTGCTCATTTCAGATTAATAAATTATAATAATTATTATTATGATTCTGTTTGGGTTCCACACAAAAAAGTATGTAATGTTTGACACATCTTTTACAAAAATAATACATTTATGAGAATACCGAGATCAATATAATCTGAATATTTTTTTCTCTCCCTCCCTCTCACCCAACTTCTCGTGACGCAGTGCGGAGACAACAGAGTGTTTGTGTAACGTTTTGCCACCGACCCGCGCGCTGGCAGCGAATGCGATCGTCGTTTTCCGCACCTGGCGCTCCCAACTCATTAGGTCAACTCGAGCACCGATAGAGTACGCCACCGGCCGTTCGGAAGCCATGCTTGCGTGCCGCAGCTATAGAAACACTGTGGGATCTCCCTGGCGTTCTGGTCCCATTGAAAAAACCTTTCAAAAACTTAGCTTTTCGAGTAAAATTTTGAGTTGTTTCGGAGAATTTGGGGATAAGAGGATTAAGTGAGTTGGTGTAGAAGTACATGCCCGATTGATGTAATGAACGTACACTAATGAAAAAATCTGGAGTATGCCCCACTCAACTTTCCAATAATAATTTATAACAAAAACTCAAGGAGTTAAACACCCTATAAAACACTAAAAATTTAAGAAAAATTCACTTCAAAAAAAAAGAAAAAGATAATATATTATAATCATTACGTAAGATGACATATTTCTTAGATCAATCGGTTGCAAAATCTTTATCACCACAACACATGGTATCGTAAAAATCATAACATATTCAAGTATAGATTGCATGGATTATCTTCCACATTAAACGCTTTGGAGTAGTCTTATTCGCAGATTCAAAATAAACGCCTCCAAGGAAAATTTCCTCCTGTAGTCAATTCGCAATGATCCGAAGAGACCTCAATTTTTTTCGTCTATTTACAACACTTTCCTTACACTCTCTGTAATTGGAAAGTAAAAAATACTATATGCATTACGGGATTGCGTAAGCTGAGTCTGAAATTAAAGAATGAATCATTATAAAACCAAAAAAATGAACGTAACATGAAAAAATAGAAGAATTTAGAAAGAAGTAGAAAAGAAGAGTTTTCTTCGAAGTGCACAGACAGCATGCGAAATTAATGAAGAGAAGTAAAAGAAGGGAGACAATAAGACGATATGGGTCACGACGTATACGTAAGACATAAAAGGCGTGCCTATAAATTTGAATGTTATATGGAAATATAGTGAATTGGTTATTTGATAAGACATTGTATGTCAAGAAAGGTACATGAAAAATAGAATGCCTCCAAAAGCTTCGTTCACCATGTGGATCTATTTAAATATCTTTTCACCCTCTCTCTCTCTCTCTCTTAGATTCTACATTGGCTCAGTTTGTGTGAGTGCGTATGTTATTCACTAATGGTCAGCTTCATATTGAGAATATTTCACTTACTCTCACATGAATGAAAATAAATTTTCGGTACTACTTCCCCGTGAGTCTAAAATATATTTTTTAATCGCATTCCAGTCTTCTTCATTCCCCTATCTTCCCTTAATTACCATTTGTATTTCATATGTATATTTAATTTCATTTTGCATCTAATTTCACCAGTATATCCCTTCACTCACTACTCCCGCCAACATACGCCCAATCTTTTTCTCTGCGAGCAAGCTCCATGAACCAACCCTGTCGATCTCCACCTCTTCAACTCAGGTCCACGAGAGCATTTGGAGTCTGCGGCAGGGAGGTAAATTACCACGGCGATAATCGGCGTGTGTAACGAGCGCGTTTGGAGCCGCCGAACCGTGCTTTGGTAACGGCCGTTGCGATTATTCTTTAAGCGCGTGCAAGCGAGTGAGCAACGTAGATGGGCAGCGCCGCCGCGCCGTGTTTGGAAGCGACGTCGAGGGTGGGATGAAGCGGACACGGTGAGGGCAGAGGAGAAAGTGAGAGCGATGGCGTTCAACAAGGCACTGCTTGGTTTACGTAGGTTAAGGATGCAAATTGTGTTAGAAATATGAATGAGGGAAGATTTAACGAACGGAAAATGGAGAATACTGTGTGTGCTGTACAAAGCTGGAGCTACATGTATATACGGAAAACTTTGTAGGATGGTATATGTAGCGACACATGTTGGAAAAGATTTTAGGTAACATTTAAAGTAGCTCAAAATGTTTTTAACATATGAATGGTACATATGAGAATATAAAGGAATAATCTATATTGGGATAATCTATTGTATGTTTGAGGAAAATTTAAAAGATAATTCAGTTAAATAAAGGTACAATTTTAAAAACTAATAAACTTACTGAATATCTGAAAATTAGAGGAAATACTGAACGTATTCTTAATTTAAAATATTGATACTTGTGATAGAATACGAAATATTCTAGTTAATTCTATAAAAGTTTGATCCTCCAGAAAAAAATTCTCGGGATTAAATAAGACTGCATATATGAAACATAAAATGTTATCATTCATTCAAAATGCAAATACCAAAAACGAAAAATTCAAGTTTATTAAACATTGAATCGCGTGGAATTCAGCAGAATTTTATTAATCCCCTGCCAATGTTCATATCCAATTCATGAAATATTTTTTCCTGAAAAAAAGAAAGTAGAATGAACTGTTAACGAAGACGTGGATTGCAAAGTAAGAGAAATCCAGTTTTCCGAATTCAATATCAATACTCTGTGCGAAATACGCTGCGCGAAATTCACTGCAAAATTGATGGAGAGACGAATGAAAAATTCATCGCCGCGACGGGGCTTGGCTGAGCGCTCTTCTCCGCGTGCACCCTCTGTACCCCAGGAAGAGCTCACTGTGGCAGCTCGCGCGTCACCTCCCCTTTCCCTTAATATCCCCGCCAGTCGTATAGCATTATTACGGGACAAAAAGGAGAGGATTAAAAGATGATTAAAAGTGTTATCTATTACCTTCAAAATTATTTTACCTCCAAAATTAATATACCTATTCATGACAATATACTACAGAGATTATCCTACTCTTGAATTTGGACTTCTGTTAATTTGGATCCAATTTTGAATAAAGTGCCTTTCTTTTGGATTAGTATTTTGTAATTTCTTTTAGCAAAAAATAAATATGCACGAGATTTTAGATGAAACTTGTTTTACGACAATTTATTTCAATTTTCTAAATATGAGTGACATAAATGAATACATATGACTTATGACCTTCTATGGATGATGAATCGAGTACAAAGTTGTGACTCGTGATTTGAAACGTCTGCAGGTGTATTTTAGCGAGAAACATTGTCGTTGTCCCAGAACAACAGGAAATGACTTTAAACCTAATTATAGACACAAAAAGTAGCTTATAAATGGCAGATACAACACAAATATCATATATTTTTGTAGTAGTATTTCAAAATCTAAGTTAATTTAAAGTAAAATATGATGAAAGTAAGGTTTGGAAATTAATTTGGAAACGTATAGGTTGCTGACATAGATTTTCAAATGATGTATTGCAGCAATATATTATATGGAATGTTCTCTTAGTCCATAATATCAAATCATGATTTGAAAAATGCAAATAACACGTTTTGGATCCAGTTTGAGAAAATTTTCAATACTTCTTAATATTTATACAAAGATATCCTTAGAATGGATATTATAATTATTATCATTGATATGATACATTAATCAGCAAAAGCATTTCAAAAAGTTTATAAATGAACTTGACATCGCAGTTAAAAAAGAGCATTTGTTCATATGTAGGTATTCTACAAATCACGTGTTGAGTAATAGGAACCACAAGATGTATATATGAGAAAGCCTTAGTATCTAACAAATATTTATGTGAATTATGTGCATGAAAAATTAAATACAACGAATAACGTTTTCTTCGCACTGTCTATCTTCTTCACAAAAAATATTCTATAAGCCCTCTTCAAAAGTCATTCCCTGTCACCATTACTGACAAATTTCGCACGTTATATCAATATACGTATTATCAAAGTATCCATGTTATTCGACTACCCGTATATAGCAGTATAAACTCGCACAATATCCTCTACTTATGTAACTCATGTATCTCCACTTCAATACCGAATCACTTTGATCGTCAGTAAGAAAATATTGTGCACCTAAACACAAAAAGAAATAAAATCGATAAACATAACATTTAAAAGTGTTGCAGGTGTTATGGCATAAAAAGTTCATGACAAGGCATCCCAAGATTTCTTCATGCATGAACGTTTCATATAAACCGCGTTTAGTGCTTTTCAAAGTACATGCAATCTAAAGATGATTTAGTGTCTATCATGCAACAGAAAACACAATGATGATTAAAAAATGCTACTTGAAAGAATATAGCGGGAAGTGATGAGAGAAAAAACACTCGATTGCTTGGAAAAGAAAAAATCTTAAAAACAAGTAGTGATATACGGAGTAGTTCGTGCATAATTTCAGAAAAAAGGCTCGGGAGATGTTTGTTGAAGGTTTTTTTGGAGATGGATGAAATACTGGATACTCGTTGAAATATTATTGGAGAAGGACGTGATTTAGGGAACACGCTAAAAAGAAGTGTGCGAGGTGTTAATGGTTGGAGTTGGGTGGGTGGGGGAATGGTGAGTGGGGTAAGAGGAAGATCGTGAATAGTGATTGCCACCATCTGCACATCTACACCACCTGAGCCCACACTTTTTACTCCCTACCCTCCTCTCTCACGCACCTCGCGTGTCTCGTAAACCTCATGTTAATCAATGTTTCGCAACTGCGAATTCCTTCGGGGATTTTTTTTTCACCCCACCTTACCTTGCGAGGGATAAAACACCCTTCAGTAACACCTTCCACTAGTTTACTAGTAGTAATCTTAGTGTAAAACCCGTCTCTGGATGTGGCCATAAAACTGTAAAGAAAAAGGGGAGATGCCTCGGCTTTTATGGAGGCGCGTACTCGTGTTATCGAGATAATGAAAGATTGGTGGCGGCGGCGAGACGGCTGAAGTGTGAGGCAAAGAGGCGCGGTTGGAGTAACCCCCCGGAGAAAAAAGACTACGCACTCATCGAATCCAACAACCACCCAGGGAGCATCTGAACCTTCTCCCTCTCTAAGCGGCGCGGCGCGCATGGGTGCCGGCGTTACATTACGAAACAAAATGTACCAGGCACACGCCTGCGGAATGTATAACGGGATCCATTAGACAGCAGCGCTGCAGGCAGGAGACGAGGTAGGTGGTCGGAGGACGTAGGTTCCGCTCCGCTACCGAGACGAAACATGGCGAGAGTCAGATACGTTTTCACGCTTCCTGGGAGGATTTATCAGACCTCGATGGAGAAAAGCGATGGCCGTGGGTGGCTTCTCGTTGAATGAGAGGGAGAGATGTAGTGGTGCGGTATCGCAGTACGAAGCCGAGAATGCGATTGATTGTCCTCATGAGCAAGCGCTAAATTACGTTGAAAATATTAAATTAATTAGAATTTATTAACAATATTCGTGTTAATAATAAATAAATTTAAGAGCTAATTAATACTAATAATACTTTTTACTGGATATTGAATTACGTATCATTTAATCGAGTCTCACACAAGTTAATATCGCAAGGATGAAATATATTTCAATTGTAAATATTAATCACAATAAACTATATTTCATTTTATCAAATACGCCCTTGATTTAATTATTAGTAACAGGTTTGTTGTCTTTGAATGACATTTTATGTGAATACGTTACTAATAATTAAATAGATTAATCCTCACATAATTGATACATAATGAGAGAAATAATATGTGTACTAAATGTATGTGTGTGTATATATATACACATACTACAAATTAATACTGCTGAATATTACTACAACCCGAAGTAACATATTCTGTATAATAATAAGTACCATATAATAAGTATTTATGGAATACATAACAATTTTTTATGGAATAAATACTTATTATACGGAGAGTGAAAAATAAAGGACAGAATATGTTACTTCGGGTTGTAGTAATATTCAGCAGTACTAATTAGCATGGAACAAGTTTTCATATGATTTCAGGAAGTGAATAATAGTGTAGAAATAGTTTTTAGAATATATGTGTTTGAAATATCAGAAATTTACCATATTCAGAGCCTTTATATTTTTACTCATCCTCAAATCGTCTTGCCTTTCTGAAAATAAAAGAACTTTGGGATAAATCTCAGTTTAGTTGTGTAGAATTATTTTGCCATAAATAAATAAGTGAAGCAAATGAATAAGAATTACATGAATACCGACAATCTGTGATATATATTAGAAAGAACCACGAGGTAATTTTAATAGTAAAATAAAGGTAAGTCATTATTAATGGTTACATATATACCGCATTATGTAAAATATCTTCGCATCCGACCTTCTCTGGAATGAGCACAACCTTAGTTGCTTTCATGAAAACAACCTTCTCTGGAATGAAAATAGCTTTTCAGCATTTGGATGACTTATCGTCGTATAAACCTTTCACAGCATTTTCTTAGAAATACGTCCTTTGTGCGACGAAATATTGATTCATAAAATTGATTGGGTGTTTGAACTAAAAGTCTATATAATATACAAAGGGACAGATTAACGGGCTGCTTATATGCGTCTGTCACAGCTTTGTTAATTTTGATACGGAGCTAATTTTTACTTGAAATAAATCTGAAATTATTTCTTGTGCTGAAAAAAGGTTTTGAAGACAATGTTTCATCAAGTTGTTATTTTTATAAAAATTTACATATATAGCCAAGCATAAGGGGAAATGACAACACGTAAAATAGGGAAGTAAAATTCTGTGTGTTTATGTGAGATATCATTCCGATATTCTCGACAAAAATCATGCTATTTAAGTTAGTGACAGAAAAAAATGTTGTAACTCATTTTTTTAAATATTGCGTTTAAGTGAGATCTGCCTTCTCAACAGTAATATTTTTAATGGGATAGCAGGGCAAATGTTTGTTGTGGTAGTAGGATTTTGTATTAGTATAAGAAGTCCAATTCACAGCACTTTTTCTATCACCACTGAGAAAACTGCCTGCTGTTTTCATAAGAGTGTTATTATGAAAAGGTGGGTAAAAATGTTATGACATAGTATTGAGATTAGCGTAGTTCCTGTATAATTTCAAAAAAGGGGTCGTAAAATGCTTGTTAAAGACGGTTTTTGAGATGGATCGCGTACTGGTTGAAGTTTTATTTGAACAGGATGCAATTTAAGAATCATGTGGGAGCGATGTGTAAACAGTGTGGGAGTTGTTACTTTCGTGGATAATGAGAGCCTAGTGAGACAGACACCGTAACAATTGTACTTTTTTTATCTTCCTTCGGTCGTCTTTCACCACTCTTTTACTATCTGCCGGGTACTTAGCGAGTGGATTACTATTTGAGTGTTCACCAACCGGTAGATAAACCTTGCGTCTTTTACCACGCTTATCCGTCGGTTGAGGTGACCCCTGGTAGCAAACCGTATGTCGTTGCTATTTTCGCTAGAATTAATAATGAAGAGTTTACGAAAGTTGAGAACGAAGGTGATACAGATTGTTTATAAAACACCAGATTCTGCAAAATATCACGACGCAAACACGTGGTCGTCGACAAACGGACTGAAAATACAAGAATCTCGAAGTAGACTTTAATTGAAAAATAATGAAGAAAGAAATTACCAAAACCGCAGTAACAAAACATAAAATACTATTATCAATTAATAGCTTTTAATCCAAATTGTATACCTCGTGTGACATTACCATAGCAGAAAAATATTTTGTAAGCGTAAGATATTTAGTTTTTTTTAATTTCTGTACTAGTTACCTGATTTTATAGTTTTTTATATAAGATAATTTATAGTGACATTTTATTAAAAGAAAGGGTTATTTAAATTGATAAAAGAAACTATGGTCCGTAAGGTTCCAGATTGAGAACCTCCACGGCATCCACCTCCCCGACAACGCTTATCCGTTCCCTCTTTGGCCGGTTAAAGCTAACTCTCCGATCGTGGAACTATCCAACGGATAGAACGCGGTGAAAGACAAACAACCATTACTTGACGGATAAGTAACCCGAGTAATACTAACAAACCCATAAGAACACTGGTGAAAGACGCTGTAAACCTGTTATGACTCTGGCTTACTCGAAGATGTAACTCTGATTTTCTCTGAGATACTCGAAGATGTATCGGGTTTCCTGTAAGTTACACCACTTTCCCTTCATATCTACGTAAATAAAAAATCAATAAATAATGAAAATAATCAATAAATAATGACAGAATAACAAAATAGTTTACTACTTATAATGAACATCAATCTGTCAACATGACACCATTTCGTCCAATACGTAAATCTACAACACATCGAGAGAGAAGTAGAACGAAAAAACCCTTAAAAATCACACATAAAATAAATTTTTAGTATCCGTAGTTTAACGCAAGTTAAGTAAACATGCTTTCGGGTGTAATATGTTGAAAGCATTGTATTGTAGCTTTTATACAGCACATAAAACACATCGTTTCTCAAATTGACATTACATAAAGTTACACCTCTTGTTTTTTCACTACCTCAAGAGGACTAAGATACTTATCTTATTGAGAGTTTTCAACGTTTCTCATTAAGAGACTGCCCCTTAGGTACCTAGCAAGAACCCACGCTCTCTGTCTACAAATGACTGCAGCGTCCATCTGCCTCCATCGGTCTCCGCAGCAAGAACAGTGTTGACGTCCGCGACGCGTATCACCCGCCAGGGGAGCGTCGCGCCGGCGCGGGCGCGACCACAAACCGGCGCGCCGGGCCGTAAGTCAATCAAACAGTCGGACAGACGCTCAGTCAATCAATCAATCGTCCCAATTAGACCTCTCACCTGGGCGTCGCGAGAGCGCGCGTCGGGTCAACTGAGGTCTGTGCGCAGTCCAGCGTCCTCAGGCTTGACATTGTCAGGAATGAGGACGCGCCTGCTGTCGATTCAACGCCAGATACTGGGAGGATGGGAATGAGATTGGGAGATAGTGAAGCAGTGCCAAAACCTCGCGGATACTCAACAAACGGAGGGAAATGGAGAAGGATAAGAAATTGAAATTGAACTCAAGTGTAGCACAATAAAGGTGTAAAATAATTGTGAATAAGAAGGCATCTGCTGAGTATAAAAGTTCTTCATTCGCTATTCAATAATGACAGTAAATTAAAAGTACATAAAATATATTTTTATTTTAAACATCGTAAGGTATTTTTCACTTCTAAAAAATTCTTTGGTATAAATATTTAATAGAAATATTTAAGAGTCATTACATTAATTATAGCTCAGAAAAACTAATAGCAGAGAGTTTGTAATGTTTCAAACAAAATTCCAGCAAATAAAAGTCCTTTTATATCTCGACAAAATAACAAAGAGTATATGTTTTAGCTATGAATGCAATCTGAATATAATAGGTATAGTTGTACGTGTGTTGATTGGACTTAAAGTTTATTACTAAACATTTTTGAAATGTCCAAATAATACGTCGCTGTGGACGAACTATCAAGAAGGACTATTCATAATATATTTAGGTATGTTTATTGGTACTATGAATAATTAAAATTGTTCGACATTTTTCGTTCCAAAACTAACATCAAACATTTCTTGAGTTCCCATTCCAGACAGTGCGTGTTTTTTAAACTACCAATATTATAATTATACTTTACCAATTATAATACTAATATTACATTCAAAACAAAATGAATATTTTATTTTGAACAAATGGTTTGACAATTTGGAATATTAAAAAAGGATTAATATTAAACTAAAGATAAAAATATATTTCTTGTGTGTACGTACACGTAGGGAAAATATGTAATATCTACGGTGTCATGAATCGGGAATCGAACCCGACATTCTGTTTGCTCTTGGGAGAGTTGTATCCCAGTCATCCAGATTATTTTACCTGAATAGAAATAGTTCACAGTTATCGAAGGAGAATGGTTGGTGTAATTCCCAAGTCGTCGCAATTTTTAATTGGCCGTAGGTATCACAAGGAAAAAGGTGGGTGGTCAGAAGGTTCGTTTGGTTTGAGTCACTTTCAAGTCAGATTTCCCATATTTCAATCCACGGGTATTTTCAACATAAGTGGTTGTATGGGTGTTTTCATCTTATGTTCCACCATTTTGGATTTGCTTGTAAGATTTTAATAGAGGCTGTATACTAATAACTAAATGTAGAGTCATCTCCCTCTATTCAAAGAAATGGGAATAATAGTGCTTAATAAGGTAAATTACATTTAAAAAATTGATTTTCACCTTCATTGACTTTTTATAAATTTTTTATTCTAATTTTTACAATGTTGTATTATTCAATGCAACGTATAACTACATCTTTTCTAAAAAAATTACTCCCAGACACACTTCTATTCTTGTATTTTTCTTTTCAATTACTTCATAATTCAGAGCATAAATCACACGATTTTCAAACACATTTATCAAATTGTTAATATCAATGATTACTGCAGAGACTCATACAGATCCAAGGAAGACCAAGGAGAATTGAGGACGGGTCAGGTAAGGGCAGTGGTAGGGGTAGCTCAGACAGGAATTGGGGACAGAGACCACGAAGAATTGAATCCCCCTTCCTCCACGAAAGTTCTTGCTCCCAACATTTATCAGATGGTTAGTTCCTCTGATTAACACACAGTCGAGCGCGCATCTGCCAAGGTCTACTGCATGAGGACTGAGGACGGGTCAGGTTGGGGAGGGGAAGTCTGGGGAGCGTCAACGGTTGGGGGGAAGAGGGAGAGCAGCAGAGACGGGGACGCCCGGACAAATCGCCCATCGATTCCAAGTGGCGAAGGACATGGCCGCCAGTGCTGCCACCCCAATTAGAGTCGTACATCACGCTAATATGAGCGTGCGTTCCATGCAAGGGGCGTGGAGCCGCGGTGGCAGCACTGCATTATAAGTAAGCCCGTCCGGGTCCTAAGCCGCAGTCTGAGTACAGGGCGCACGAATCTCCATACATCATGACGTGAGCCCTCAGCAGTGGCGCGCCAAGCGGCAGTAATTTCAGTCCTCTGGTCCCTGCTTCCCTATTGTTTACTGCCTTCAATTTTATCTTGCCTGAGGAATGAAAGCATTATGATTTCGAAACTTATATAACAAATAATTTCTTATAGTTATCTAGTTCTGAGATGAATGTAAGAACTAAATCAAACTGTATTAGACAACCATCAGGGATAAATTGAATTACTCACTTAATTTTGGAGAAGTAACACTTGCTAATCAATAGTATTCACAATTCTTTGAAATATAGTGAAAAGTAGTAAAACATGGTAAAATTTAGTAAAGAAATCAGAGAAATTTATTTCAAACATATATTCATATCTAAGACAAAAAATAAAATATTATTTTTTTAGGTTATTAGAATGACAGCAGCAGATTTTTTAGGTTGTTAGAAATTGTGCGTGCATAATTCATACAATAAGTTTAAACACATTTATTTTATTTAATGTATCTGAAATCTCTCTCTTTATATGTATTCTGTTATGAGTATTTAAACAATATTCGCACAAATCTTAATATATTATATGTCTAACGCTCATAATAAAGAATTGTTTCTCACTCTGGATGGAAAGATAGGACTTCAATATTGCATCACATTCAAATGTCATGGGTATCAATTAGTAGCAAATTGCTTTCATCGATTATGACCAAGAAACAATAATAAAAGCAATTTTAATATTGCTTCTCAGTTGCATATACTGCATGAATAGCGTGTATTTATTAATATCTCATATACCGAAGTATGTGTACAACACTGACACTGTCCACATCTTTGTGTATCTTTCCGGTGTACCATGTTTCTATCATGTAGTCTGTGCTATCTGTAGCTGAGTCTTACTATAAACTAATGTGAAACATCTTAGTATGTGTTTCATCTCATCTGCTACTTCGGTATCTGGATCTTAAGGGAGCAGCATTACTAGTGATTTAAGTGATGTTGAAGTAAATACAAGTGATTTAGGAAGAATACAATTCCCTGATTTTTGTTGATTCCATTTCTATTGGAATATACTTATAAGTTCTCTCTAAGAAATGTTGAAATCTGCATTAAGAATACGATCGGAATAGAATCAAATTTTGACCCGAGTTTCTATGGGCGCCATATTATGGTCGTCTGATAACTTTTACATATTCTTAGTTCTTCGGCAAACTGACTATTCTATTTCTGAATATTCTTCCATTTTAGTGCCTCCGATATTGCTGTAGCAAAAATTCCGATAAGAATGTAATACGAAATATTTTCCTGGATTGCCTTAAGTAAACAGAGAGGCAAGGGTCCTTTAGTTTACATTTCGTCTGTTTTGCTAGATCAGCAATAATTTTAGAAACGTTTCATTTAAACGAAGACTTCTCTCAATCCTATTAACTTTTCTCTTTATTGCTTTCCAGTACGATACATTTTTTCGTTGTTGCTTAAATAGAGATAATCGGTAAAATTATGGTTCAACTTCTTTCCTCAAAATATTCCAATACAAATTTGATTGTAATTCATATATTGAAATATTCTGGTATTACTTAGCTCACCTTCAAAAAATCAAACTTTTCAGGTTCAAAAAAGTACAGGGGATGTATGTTTTATGTACCTGATATTTTATCATAATGTATATCATGCGTAAGGTTATTTTCAATTGGAGCATCCGGGGTAATGATGCAACCGTAAGGAACACACCTGTCCGGCAGGTTGCATAAGCTAACAAGAGGCGAGGGTCACTAAATGGGTACATAAGGTTTTCTATGTTAACTCAAGATGTACGAAAAAAATAATAAATTATGTAGATAATAATACAACAAAAAGATTAAAAGTTGAAAAAGAAGAACAATTCCTTTATGAGTCGTATTTCTGGGATTGTGAATGTTGTTAAGAAGATACAATGACCTTTGATAACATATTGAAAAGAACAGTGTAGCAGTTTATGTACTCACAATGGAAAGGTGTATTTCACTATCTTCTATTTTCCGTTGAAGAGAAAAAAGTCTCTTACCTGAAAAGAAAGTGAAAAAATAATCATTAGTAATGGTTTTTCAGATATATTAATTACTGTATATGTCATCTGATCGTAGTACATTTGGAAAATTTGCTGCTACTGTTTAAATAATTCAGTTGTAGTATAAAGTTCTATATTTTGAAAGCGATATTATTCGAACTAAAAACCTGAATATACATACATCTTAGTATATCGTTAGTGTTCATACATAACAGCATAATGTTTAGCAAGATTTCGTTTGTGTCTAACGAATCATCCAGTCACCAACCGCCGTCTGATAACTCAATACCCCGACATGCTTCAACGCCATCCTCATATAATAAATTAAAGTATCATGAAAAACGTCTCAGAGTTTTATTTGCTTTGCGCCTGCGCATAAGAAGAGGGTTCAATGTAGGTGAAGCGTGCGAACCGGTTCTGTTCTCCCGGTCACCTGTTTATCTTCCCTCGGCAGGAATTACTCCGGGAGTTCAGGTGAGACATAGATTTCTCTTAAAAGAAATTGAAATTTATCGGTTGTCGCGTCGGAAACGGCGTCTCTGACGCACTTCTCCGACCCACCACCTCAACCCTTAAGCAAGAGGCCCTTCGTCCTGGGATGTTCTCTTCCTTCTCACTCCCTTCACCTCTACCTTCCCCTCTTCCCCGTCGCTTCACCCCTCACGTCTCTTCTCTCGAATCGACGTCGTCGGAATACGCAAGACTTCACCCCAACGCCTTCTGGAACATTCGCCGAGTTGCGAGCGACGGACATTGCGAGACAAGCTTGCCAACGACTACTTGGACGCAAAAGTTGGTCCTCTGATGAGTCCTCGGATGGACGCACCGACATTTCTCCGCCTGTTCCAGTAATGACTAGGAACTGGGCAATGTTGGTGGAGAATGAAGAACAACAGTGACGAGAACCTTTGCTGAGCGTCATCAACGCCCTTCATTAACACTGCATTCATCATTTGAAACTCAAGAGAACTATAATATCTAAAAAATAATTTAAACTTATATTCACTAAATTATTTTATGCAATAATTTTATTGGTTTCCATATAATCTAGCTCATAATAATGTTATATTAAAAGTTAATTTATTTGAGTTAATGACAAATTATTTTAAGAAGTAAGAAGAGAAAGCAATTAATGATTTGTTCGATTTAATGGACCATCAATGCAATTTTTACGTCATAGAACATTTATGATCACCAACCACTTTAGATTTCATTTTCAAAACTTTTTTAAAACTCAGTACTATTAAAGATTATGCACACATGAGTACAAACAATATTGAAATTTTATAGAAGTACTGAAACTGATAGTTAAAACTTAAACAACATGTTTCCTTGGTAACTTAATTACAATACCACACTATTTCGGAGTAACATAGTAAAATTTGATTAGTCTGAAAAGAAATTTGTTGCATTAGCAATTTTGTAGAAGAATGGTATAGGGGGAATTAACCCAACGTTGCTCCAGTAGATATAATGAAGTGTTCCTGTTTAATTACTCCCGATTGAAAGGGGGATGAACGAGGATTCACTCGGTAATGTGTTAGTTCATTTGTCCAACATTCATTAAACTAATTCACAGAATAGAAAGAGCGGGTAAATTTCTCTCCATGCTACACCCAAAATATATTGCGAATTCACACTCAAATTCAAAGAAAGTAATTAAATATTTTGCAAAACATTAGAATAATAATTCCATAATCATTGATATAAATACGTAGGACATATAATAATTATTGAATAATATTCTATTAATTTCTTTAATCACTCTTTAATTACCTCTCGCGTTTTTTTCATAGGAAAACATGGAAATGGTTGAGATAGTGTTCGTCAAAAATTAATATGTTGGTGTTTATTTATTCAACAGAAACATTCCGAAAATTCTGGAATTTGATGTTTACCTTCATCAAATTTTTAGTGTGTTTCATATTTGACGTGAAAAATATTTGTGTGTTAGTAAGCAATACAATGCCCATTGGAATTTAAAAAAAGGAACTGAATTAAATAGTACACTTTCCAAAAACAAGCCATGGGACCATTCCATCAATTACGATCAAGAAGACGAAGGGGAATTTAACTTATCAATGCCAAAACACAAAATCATAACATGTGTCCCCCTATAATAACGATGATATGAATTGCGATGTCCTAATTATCATGTTTCAGTTAATATGAATGTTATTTTACTGCCGCCTTATCTTTTATTTAGACTTTTATTACTTGTATAATTTTCATACACAGTATACGTATCATTAAAAAACTGAACAATTACGCGATTTAAAAGCACGGGAAATTGAGTGAAAGTAACGTAGACCCTTAATTTTATTTAGCAAGACTAGTATATTTACCTGGAAAATATGGCAGATACTACTTTGCTTCATCTGCTTGTTGCAGGTAAACTTGGCTTCATATTTAGCATTAACTATGTAACAGAACATTTATAAATTATATATAATACTCGTAATACACAATAAAGATCACGTAACAGATTCTCTACGAATCTTTTTTATAACAGTATGGTCAGACTCCTCTTGGCTGGAAATTGTTAGGAAGTTATTAGTCAAGCAAAATCCTTTTCTTGCTACAATTTTCAAATGCTGTTACCTCAAATGTATGAGGTAAAAGGTAAATTAATAGGCGCTCGCCGACACATCTTTTAATGCTGTGAAGTACGATAGTTAATTTTGTCATTTACTCAGAAAAACAACTGAAATTGTATGTTATATTTTTATATTAATGTATGATGATGATTGCGTTTTGTTAATTAGTAAGTTTATTAATTAATGTGGGAGAACTATTACTTTAGTAAAGATGAAGTGAACGTTGCCAAACACATGGAGACATTTTCCGGTGATACCGAGTCTAAACGAGGCGAAACAAACCATCGAAGACTCTTCTTGATGATCAGTGTATTGCTCTCCATTGAAGACTCTTGGGAATAAGTATGGGAGAAGGGATTCAACATCAGAGTCGCAAAACCTGAGTGTATGGATTGATGAAGAGGTGGGGGGGGGGNAGCTCGTGTGTACCTCCGCCGATTAGCAACCGGGTTCCCATCGCTTGCCTGCGCCCACATTAATCGGCTTTGTCGGCGCATCAGCGGCGGCCTTCCACCATTCCCCTCCCTACTGGACTCATACATTCCCTCTTCCCTGGAGTGAATGTACGCTCCTTCTGGACGCCGCAACCACCACCTCTCTCCTCTTCCTTCTCCTCCTCCTCTTCCTCCTCTTCCTCCTCTTCCTCCTCTTCCTCCTCTTCCTCCTTCACTCCTGTCGATCGCCTTTACCGACTTCCCCGTTGCCGTGCCTCTGCAATTGATTTCCCTGCACTCACAAAGCACTATTGATCAGCTGTGAGCGATGGACTGTCTAGACGCTTGGGAGAGATTATCTCCTAGAGGTTTGCAAAATTGGAACTCTGGAACAGTTTCTTGAATCTAGTGATATTTAAATAAATGTGTCTGTACAAGGTGTATAATTTCAGGTAATTTTATATGTATAACTTCGGATAAATTGAGTAAATTGGAGAAGAAGGAAATAAAGAGTTCACATGCAAATCCAAAAGGAATTCGTACATATAGTATGTGTGGGAATTCTGTATGATAACACGGATGTAAATTTTGATTATAACATTTTCAATAAATAAAAAGTCTGAAACATAAATTAAAATGTATCTAGATAATAAAAATATTATTAATTAATATCGAACAAAGGGCTTTTAACTCATCATTTTTTCACACGTAAGTTCAGGTTACGAGATATAATATTATATTACAATTCAAGCAATGGTTAATGACCAATAAGACTATAAAAATATTAATTTTATAACAGTAGGTGATAAAAACAATTTTACTATGTTATAAACATTAAGGATGTGTATGAATTTAAATCTGGTACTTTGAGCATGAATTTCGACTTTTGATCTTATAGATAGTACGATAAAAGACACTAATTTATGCAAATAACATACATTGTAATAATATCCGATATTCTGAGGTCATATGCAAATTTTAATTGCTTTTTTGGTAATATATTATTTATTCATTAATTTCTCTTGTGTATCATTGATAAGTAAGAAAAACTTCTAGAATTTTAAAATACATGAAATATATAATTTATATCACTCATGCATAACTGAAATATTGCATCTCAACACGTATTAGCGTTTATTTTATATTTTCTTTTACAATTTGAATCAATGAATTCATTATTTAAGCAATTACTTTAGTTAAACGTACAGAATTGCAAATCAAAAGAGCAATGTTTCTCATCATTTAGTTCTATATCCATGTGGGGCATCCTACAAAGAGAAATAATGATAAGTTATATTAAAACAAAAGGTTTGTTCAATTTACACTTTAATTGAAATTGTCAATCGTCATCAGTTTAATTAAAAATAAAATATGCATTTAATTTAACACATGCAGTACAAAGACAAACGTTTTTATTGAATGCTGAAGTATGATGAAAGATATTTTATTACATGGCTCAGTTATCAACAGTTTTTGAATTTATTGCACTGCAACACATTCATCGGAAGATGTGTTTATTTATTGGACTTTTATTTAGGCCATGGGGAAGAGAACGTTACGTCAATTTTCAGTTGTAGTGACATACCAGTGTATTAGAATATAATAATACGCAAAATCGAGTGAAGAAAAAGTCATTATATTTATCCTTGATAATTAGTTACATCTCTAGAGTAGAAAGAGATCGTTTATCACCTTTCCTAAAACCCACGCGATCACATATATTGCCATAATATCTAATATGTTCACATTATTTAAAAATTATGTATAATGGGTAATAATGAAAATGTAAATTTTGAAATTAAAATTAATGGGGAAGCATTAAATAAAACATATGAAGTAAAGAGAATAAAAATATGTTTCTATTATTAAAATAAAATCATTTAACGAGTATGAATTGCAATTTGCAACATAAAACATTTAAATATGACACCAAATGTGAAGAGCATAAATGGATATAAATTCTAGAATATGATGTGAGTTTATTTCGTATGAATGGAAACAAATACAATATTTGTTGATATCAAGTAATTTATCATTTTGTCTCTCATAAGGGCCGTAGTTTTTTTTTTATTTACCAAATTATCAGTTTTGTGAAATTCAGGAAGGTAAAAGTTAATGACATAGATTAACTGAGATGCGAAGGAGGGAAGAAAATACTTCGATCTATAGTAATAAGAGGTATTGTGCTGACTGACAGAAAGACGTATAAAACTATTAAATACAGGAACTTGATATTCCGAGAGGATTGTACCTTCGTATAGTAGGGCACAAAAAGAAAGTGTTTTGGAAAGAGGTTAGTTGGAAACATATTAGCATGCATAATATTTTTATTATCGAAGAATTTTCAATTTGATTCAATAGTAAAAAATGATACTGTTTAATCACCAACATTTATAAACAATATTTTCTGTAGGTTTCAATCGCAATTTAAGAGGACTATTGGACAAAAGTCCAGAACGAAATACGAGCAAAGCCATCGTATATTTAAAATATAAACTAGTATATTTAGATGATGTATAAGTTAGTATATTCAGAAATCTTTATTGTATATTTTCTCTTCATTCGTTTCATGACTCAAGTTTTTCACTGTCAAAAAGAAACCATAACAAACGGAAATATGGAATGGGAAAACTTGAAAGAAAACGCTGTAGATGTAGGTGTAGATGTGATTGTGAAAACGTGAAAAAGGCCATAGATATAGCGTGCACACTTCCATGATTGTTGTATTTATTGTGTAGATTTCAGAGATTGTGGGCTTGTTTTAAGAAAAACCTCACTGACAGTGCCGCTATAACTGTCACTTCACATCACATAAAGTAAATGGAAAACAGAATCCACTATTTCCTCCCTTTCTAACAACCTTTATAAACGTCTTAGAGTATAGTTAAAACAATTCACCTAGAACAACTTCATTACATCTTTTACCGATATAAAAGCAAATTTCCCAAGCAATCAAATTGTGACTAAATTTTAAACAAAAATGTACAGAATTAACAGATAAAAGGTTTTATTCTAATTAAAATAAATAAAATATAACTTTTCAAGAAAGAAATATTCATTTTTTGAATTTCTAGTTCATTTTCTAAGATATAACAAATTCGTAAAACCTGAACATAAAAAGGTACCATAACTGCGACGTAGCGATTTGAGTTTCTTTGCGATTAATAGGTCACATTCCCTTTTTCGTGTTGGAAATCATAAAATTCCAGAAAGTTGACTCGTTCTCCTTTTATTTGACACACGAGGATAGGGTAATTTTTATCTAAAAGACAAAAAAATAGGATTATTGAAATCTATATTTGTTATTTGTATTAGTATTTGTAGTTTGAAAATTATTGTAGTTAGAAATTATGAAATTAATGTATACGTTACGGTTCAGTATGGACACATCGGGGTGCCTTAAAGGTGGTAGCTCCTCTAGTGACCAATGCGAGCTGTTAGTATAATCAACAAAGATCATAGTCTTACATAATAGGTTATTCATCGATAAAACTTCAACTTTTATTTGTCTTTTTATTTATTTAAAGTCTTATAGGAATATGGAAATAGATTGGAGATATTAACGTAAAACTAAAATGTAAGTTGCCATTTTTGGTAAAACAAGTTAGATAAATCCAGAAGGTTGAATAATAATCCAGATATTATCTTGAATTTATTTCAGATAAGTCATTTCTATCACAATTCTTCACCACGATGAACACTTCTTTTCATTCATTTTCGTTCCAACTCAAAAAAAAAAAAAAATTTCAACGACTATTCCAGAGCAACTTCCAAGCATATTCGTGTGTGTACCCTCCCCATTATCTACGCTACGTTGTAATCTTCCCCTCTATCACCAATAGCATCATTCACACCAAAACATTTACTACCTTCACTTTCACCCATACATCAGCATACCCAAATTAACAGGTTTTTCATCTCTACCAACATCACAAACGTTTTTGCGAGTATCACCAAATTAATCACTTCTGCTCTACAACCACTACAACACCCATCCTCGAGCACATCATCTCCACTGCTACCACTGCTACACCATCACCTGAGACACCAAGAACGGGTTGTGAGGTGGGGAGGTGGCACTGAGGGTGGTAGCGTAGGCGGCAGCCGGTGGCTAACGGCGCTGCGGCACGCAGGCGTTAATTCCTTTCCGGACCGCACCTGCCGCCAGTGCTGCCTCCGATTATTAATTCCTTCCAGGGGGCGCGGAGGAGACAGCGGAGTCGCCGACCACAGTATGGGGTACACGGCGGGGAGGGGTCTCCTGAGAGAGACAATATACTCAAATAACACTTTAGACAACACCTTTCTAATCCATGTTGTTGAGGTAAAACCGGATTATTTTAAGTATGCAAATATCACATGAGAGTGCTCATATTTCGAAATATGGAGATGTCCTGACAAAAAAAATCACTATTTTCTAAAAACGTAGTGTAAAATTAAAAAAGAGAAAAAAATGACAAAAAAGGTATAATTACAAAATAAAACAATCGAGGTAGTTTACATACAAAATAAGAATACATAAAAATTCACCTAAAAATGTAAACATGGCACGTGATGGAGCTGAAATTAAGATTTCAAGCTATATATGCTAGAAGTCGTGGAAAGTAGCTAGAAAAGTAATGCAAATGTCAAAATTAGACAGTCGAAATGAGAGTGGAAGACGGAATCCAGTGGATACTTAATTGCAACAAAAGATAAAACAGAAGTACTGTATACAGAGAATTGAATCAAGATAAAAAAAATGACGGAAAATGACGAGAACAGTAATTAAAATTCTTATAAAAAATATTTGATCCAGATGTGGTCTTATTGCATGTAACCGTCAATTTTTAACGTTGCATAAAAAGTGAATGTAAAGCAATACATTTAATGTGTTCGTGTGTTTGGTTAATATTCTTTTGATAAATTCAAGTTAGAGAACTAAACTCATTATTTCGTTACGTATAAGTTAAAATAGCTTTCATAAAATCTAAAATTGATAGAATTTTCCTCCTTTTAAACATGTGAGAAAATGTGTGAAAATGAGTAAGATTTGTTGTTAAGAAGCACTATCTTAGTTTCTGTACTCATATATAATTCAAAATTCTTCATTTAAAAAATTCTACTGCATTGATGAATTACTATTGAAACAAATGGATGTACTTCAGCACACGAGCTCATTGTTACTGGGAATATGTGGAAAATGTAGAAAACACCTCATAGAGAGGGGAAGTTGCGCGTTGAAGCTCACTCCCAGATGCAATGAAAATAGATGTCATCCCCAGGAGAAACGGCGACAGCTCGCGACGGGCCACAGAGCCCTCCGTTGAAATTTTTACGGCAACAGCACTCCGCTCTGCAGGCGGAGGCGATATGAATCGTAATGGCGTCGGAGGTGGCGATGGGGATGGTGCTGGAGACGGGAGGGCGACGGCGACGGCGACGACGACGGTGACGACGGTGGGGTTTGAAGGGGAAGGAGATTTCGTTATGGTGACAGATGTGGTGATGAGCTTGCAAATATTCTGTACATGGTGTTTCAGCTGTGGATCCTCTTTTGGGTCACCTTGGTGAGGCAAAAGAAGGAGAAGATCACGGTAGATTTAAACTACAAGTGATGTTGATGATGATAAAAATAATTTATTAATCTGCAAGTGAGCAATGCTCGGTGTCATACAAAAAGGACACAATAAAAGTATAATAACACAATAGTTACAGGTTAAAGAAATAATGATCATCCAAATATCTATAAAACACACTTACACGACATAAAATTGTTAGAAAATTAGTATACAAGATTACAACTACAAAAAATTAGATTTAAGAAAATTTATTATCTACATGAGACCCATATGTATGTTCACATACATACAAAAACACATTTTTGCTTACAAACTGATACAGAAGATGAAATGAAGAAATAGGTGAAAGTGTTTACTCGTAAATACTTGGATAGTAGCTGTGTCAGAATAGTGAAAACAAGAGCTACCTGATGACTATACATTGAGATACAAGTATTAATTAAATTCAAAGATAATTTGATTAGCAACCGTCGAAGTAGTAAGCTTGAAGGGTGATAATAACCTCAAATGTTGGTAAGTAGAATACGGATAACTTGATCTTAAATAGCTATAGCTAGAGTGTAACATAAAATGGATTGTGGTAGAGATTATGGGAGTTAAATATTAACAATTGAAAAGGTGAATTGACCACATAATAGAAAGATTTACTCAGAGAAATAAATGCTAAGAAGGTGTTTAATCGAGATCTTAACACGAGATCTTTAGTATAAACGAGTATCTTTAGTATATTTAGGATAGACGGTATAAACGAGATCTTATACAGATAACTATGGGTAGTTATCTGTACGAAACAAAGGAAAAGAATGATCCAGATAGTAAATTTGGATCTTATATTAACGTTGATAAAAACATTTTCTTGTCATCCCAAGAATGTGGAATGTGAGAGAGGTGAAGGCGAGTCCGGTGTCACCAGCGATGACAGTAACCCTCCCCCCCTTCTCCGGTTGAGCAAGCACTTCCCCTGCGGCGGCAAACGCTGCGGCTACAACCTCAGGAGACTCAAACAGACAGCGCGGGAGTACGTGCTCCCGAATGCAATTATTGGAAACACATTTGATATTCAAAACGCTATTTAAACGACAGGCAGCGAGGTCGGCCGTATGATGTAAGGTTATGGGGCACCCAGTGCGGGTGCCCGTTATCCAGAAGCTGCGAGGGAAGGAGGGTGTGAGGAGACGTGAGGAAGAGGTGGGGGAGGGGTGAGAAGGGAAGGAAATAATACGGAAAGGAAGAGGGGCATAAAGAAAGAAAGAAATCCACAAAGGGGAAAACATTTGAAGGGAATAAAATTGTCAGAGATAAATGAATAAAAGTATTATTCCAGAAATAGTGATATACAAGGGAAGAATAGTATAATTTATACGTACAGAGTATTTACAACAGTATCTAAGAGTTTAAAAATAAAGTGAACAGTATTCACAATCTCTTGATAAAAAAGGCAGAACCAAAATAATATCCTTGTGATTGTATATCTCTCCTCTCGTATTTTATAGAAATAGTATCATTTTAAAGGCAAATAATACGATTGGAAACCACAAAGATATTGAACACAAAAAATATATTAAGAGAAGTACAAGCATAAAAACCATAAAGGAGTGATGGATCAAAAAAGAAAACTGCCTCAAGAAGCAAACAGGGACGCTGAACGTGCACCTTGGGGTAATCCACGTTTGGCGCAGTTCCACTGAGACACTGGAAACTCTCCTTCCCTCAAACTCCGTCTCCGTCGTGCTCAGGAACTGTAATCGGACTTCGAACCTCGGTGGATGCTTCGATGTATCGCTGCATTGCGAGGCAACCAGGGTGTGTCTTGCTTAGAACCAGCTCTGTATTATTATACTCAGTTCAAAGGGTTTGGCTCCTACATGAATCATAGGAAACTATAAAGCAAATTCATGCCATACACATCCCATACTCTATCCACATTGGAATGCAATCACATTATGTTATGACTGACACAAGTAACTTTTGTTATTTATAATTTTTTACATAACACAACAATATTCGATTTAATTATATTATTTTGAACTCTTTGGGTCTTTATGTTGCAATCAAGAAAACATAACACTAGACATGACTTCCGTAAAAGAACTCTTGTCTACCGAATGTCCCGAAGTATTTTTAACCACAATTGTATGATCATAATGAATATGTTATTGATGTATTATGTCAAGAAGACTTCTATAAGAGAGTTATCCATAAATTTCTTTTTCTTGCGTATGAATAATTCACATATCACAATAACAAATGTATCACATTTATATTTATCGCAAGAAAAGAGATGATTTGTGAGACAATTTTTCAGGTTAGGCTCCTCGCTCCGTATCCCAAGTATTTCACAGTCATTAACCACGCCATCATGAAGTTTCTGCGATGTTTTTTTTATAAGATGAACTTGAGAGTTTAAATTGTTGGAACTTTCAACTCAACTTTGTAATAAGGAATACGTGATTTGTTCTCTATTTATTTAGACGCGTTTGTATTGTTTAATTCATTAGTTTCTTTCCGATTGCTTAAAACGGTATAAGAGAGAGATAGAGTCGTAGAATTAATTTATTGAATAAAATAACGTAAGTGAAATGTGTATATGTTTAGGATCTAGAAAATCTAGGGCTCATAGGGAGCCTCAAAGAGTTAGAGTGACGTTTCCAATAATTATGATTTCATGCATATATTTCTTCCGTGTACCCTACACGTGGAGAAGATATGTGACAACTTTCGGTCAGGTGAAAATGGCGACGAGCCGAGAATCGAACCCGGGAATCCTGCATTGATCTCAGGGGCGTTAACCACTACACCACCCATTCGCCTTCCACAACTGTACACCACTGTACGTCTGCGTGGAGGTGGTGTACAGCTGTGGAAGGCGAATGGGTGGTGTAGTGGTTAACGCCCCTGCGATCAAAGAAGTCCCGGTTCGATTCCAGGCTCGTCGCTATTTTCACCTGACCGAAAGTTGTCAATTATGGTTTCAGCTTATATTTATAAAAGAATATTAAAAATGTTGCCATCATTTATATTATAACCATGATTAATAAATTTATAATATTTCCTCCGACAATATGTAGCGCACTGAATAAAAGCAAACAATATACTACCTCATAATGTTTTATATGGTTAAACAAAAGTATTAAAATTAATGTTGTCTTTAAAATACGAGCTAGATCAATACGATTCTTGTCTAGAAATTACAACTTTTCATTTCATTTTATTGATCTTATCCTATTACGTTGAGATATTTCAGTACTCAATGAACATTAATCAGAATAATTATTAGTGACGTAGTGGAAAGTCTTTCGAAAGATTCTCCTCCAATTTTACATTCCACCCTCCGACCTTATTGCAGAACTTAATCGAGCCATTCTTCCTATATTGTGATAGACGATTCTCAACGACTCGCGCGAGTGCTCCGAGACAAAGAAGAATCGCTTCTCCGGAGCACTCCAGCGCGTCGCCTCTCAAGCATCGCAATGTCTTGATCTCGTGCGATTGTCACTCGCAGTGAAGCACTCGGTGGAAGAGTGGAGGCTACGAACAGTGACACGAAACAGGAGTGTTCCAGGAAAAAAAAATTACATCGTGAAATTAAATGTACTAGTAGCGCCAAGCTCTCGATATTCCAATTCCATTTTTTTAAATTAATTACTTTTGTATTTTTAACACGGAAATCTTTTTTAATTAACGTCGTTTTTAGAAATTAATATTATAAATTTACAAAGTCTCATTACACTAGTTGGAAAAATCATTTGTAAAAAACAATCTGATATTATCTCTTGTCATGTCATATTCTTATTACTACTCTAAACATGGGTGTGCATCAGCATTTATCATTATGTGTCGTCGTTTAATCGCAATCTAATGTTTTCTTAGAGGTGAAATCTCCGGGATATTTCCTGTTTTTTAAGTGGAAAAATGTTCCGAGTACAAATGAAATAGCGAAGTAACAGCTGCCAAATTTTCGCATTGAAAGTGAACTTTTAAATTGTTTCTGTATATCTAAAATTTATGAATATCTTTTTTCTTTGATTTGGTGAAACGTGGATTAATGAAACTTAGGTTTGTTATTGCTCAATATGTAAATTATGAGTAATATTATTTTTGAGAATTACTGAAATAAAAATTTAAAAAACTAAAAATTATTCCAAAATTATGCTTTGGGCAAGTTTTTACGTGCCTTCATCAGATTTTCGCAAAACTACAATAAACCACGAGAACACAAACTATGACTGTTTCAACACAATATACAAAAATAACCTTCCACAAAAGTGATATTAATATAACAAAATTTCAAAATTATTTTTAATCACAATCATTAAGATACCTATAAGATTACGCAGTACTACATTACCATACCTTCAAAGCAATTTCAGTGCAAGCCATGATAATAATAATAATAATCATCATCTTTATTTGGATTATACCATAAACAAACAAAAAAAACATTGAGCGTAACGGACTGCTTTCCTCATGATTTAGAAAAATGTATTACATTTATCCATTTACGAGTAAAAATAATGAAAGAAAAAGGAGAAGGATATTTGAAATATTTCCAGTGATTATTTCACATTCGGTCTCACTGTGCGACTGCAGCGCAGCGGTGCGGCAGCGTTGGTAGTAGTGGCAGCGCGAAGAGTCAGGCGTCCCGCGGTGTCGAGGGGTAAATTACAAAGACAGCGCCGTGCCGGAGGCGCGACCCGAAGTTGGGCCGCCGGGGTCCGCAGAATGAGGGCATTAGCCAGAGACGAGGTCCCCGGGCGACCATCGCGGTCCGCCGCCTGATCGGCGACCGCCAACTCTCACGAGCCTCCGCGGCCGGGGACAGTGTGGAGAGAATACGACATGGAAGTGAGCGGACAAAGGAGATGGAAGGAGGCGTGGTAAGTTTGAGGACAAGAAGGGAGAACATTGAATCCTGTGGGAGTTGAAGGGCGGGGACCGAGTGGCAAAGGAATGTCGAGAAAAGATACAGCGGTGGTGGGGAAGGCTGTTCGCAATACCATAGTTGTAAAATCGCGGTGGACGGAGTGCTCTCTCTACTCGCAGTGTTGACCACCTCAATGATCAGTGTTGTGTCGGAACCTATCTTGCTTTGATGTGTTCTTCACGCAAGAAAACTTTGAAGTAGTAGAAGGACGAAGATAGGAAAATGGGAGTAACAATAGTATAAGGTATTACGAACATTTAGTGACCACTATCACCGTTATATGATCTAAGAGAGTTCAAATTAAGCGATCGAAAAATATTCGGTTTTCGTCGGTTCCGATGTTTCGGGTTGTCAAGTCAGTTCAAATACTAACCAGATAACCGAATCTGTTCACCGATTGGGTTATAGAAACTACTTCTTTTCAGATGTTAACTGTATTGATGTAGTATTCGGTACACCAAAACAGATGTCTTAATCTTCCCTCTTTTCGTATAGTAATACGAAAATAATAAGACATTTAAACCTTAAAATATCGGATACATTTTCAAAAATATCATGTTCATGTAATTTTAAGTGAATGTTAACCGTTAACTATGGAATATTTTACCCTTAAATTATTTACATTTACATAAATTAAACAAATAATCAATTTTTAGGTATTGATAATTATTTTCATTGTGATGTGGTTCACGATCCGTGGGTTGACCTTTTTGGTGAGGAGAGTGATTCATCAGTGCCTCGCATTGATCGTTATCACGAAGTCACGAATATTGCTCGTGACCTTAATTTCAAAATCTTGCAATGGTAGAAGAACAATAGTTCGCAATATAGTTTTATGGTTGTTAGATATATATTAACTCTTAATAAATAATTAAAGACTTACGACATTTTATGGATGAATGATAAATATATTTTGTGTAGAGTTCACTACGTTTCGTTTTCGTTTGAAGCCGTCGTCAGGTGATCAAATAATAGCAAGTTAAAATACGAAAATAACAGGACAATTAAACATGATATAAATATAAACATAAAATATGTTTCCAAAAAATAAAAAAAACTACACAAACATGTCATAATATTGATCAAATAATATTTTTCACCAAAAATATGCGAGGTGCTTACATTAATCCATCTACATCACTCTAAAAATTGGTTGGTGAACCTATTATAAAGTTACCTTTATAATTGTTGTTCATCTTGTATTTATTCAATCATAACCTTATTAATTCACACAGAGGTTCTCGTGTACTTTATATACTTTAGTGAGATACAAAATTACAAAAATGTGTGTTATAACCAAAATCTAAAGAGTTATGGAAAATTCCGGTTGACTTTTTCTTCTAAAGAGTTATGGAAAATAAATGTCTTCATTTTATTCCTCAAACTTATGAATAAACAAAATTACAAAAACAAAGACTACAAAATATGTTTAATGAGTGCACAATGTGTTTCACTGTGAGGAGTAAATGGAAAAGAAATGGTGGTTCAATTATGCTTAATGATAAAGAAATATAACATAATTATGAATAAAAATTACTGCAGACAACGCCATCTTAAAACGAACTGTTGGAGAAACATTTTTTTCTCATTCGGCAAGAAAAACTGCATAGACCTTTTTCTCTCTCACTTATCTCCACAATTTATAATGACGTCAATTACAAGTACAAAACTCTTTTCTTTGCGAGTCCGACATCGGAAAACGAAAGGTAGAATCAAAGGAGAACGTTAACGGTATCTAGGAGGAGGAATACGTTGGTGGAAAGACTTCGGAAAGTGTTGCGAAAGGAACTTTGCGAGTCTGTGAGTTCTGTACATTGCTGATAGCAATGAAGATGTCCTACACTGGTACTTCACCCGACCAATAGAGGCGGAGGTATTCTGCGCAGTTTGGACGGCGTGTTCTTGTAAGAGCACTCGCCGCCAGGAATGGCTCTGAATACGCGCTGCAGGTTGCAATTACTGCTATTGTATCGTAACAGAACTATGCGTACCACAATTGATCCCAACTAACTTCATCTACGCAGGAGTTTGTTCTCGTCTGGTATTGTGTTGGAAATTTGAGTTACCTCGGTGGGAAGAGTTTTTGTTTATTTTCTTCTTCAAAATGTGACTTTCAGACTTACAGCTGTGAAAACTTTAATTTTGAGATAATAAAACAAATTATAACGATAATAACAAAAATAAAAACCGTTATTGATAATTTGATTTTTTCCACGTTATATATAATCTTAGTAAATGCATTGTTTCTTAGGATGAAAACTAAGTTTATCTAATTGTCCCATTTTAAACTGTATCATAAGAAACAAATTAAAACAAATAAATTGAGTTAGATACATTTTTCAAGCACCGTTTCTATTTGTATTACTACCAAAAGAATTACACTTGCTGATACACATTTCCCTGAATTAAAATTTCGTTTCATAACGATAATACAATATTGGATTATTGTGGGAACAAATTCTATCACGAACACCAGGCATAACCTCAAAACAATGGAATTGGATTTCTGGAATCAACTGTTTTTTTCCACTGAATGAATATTGAAAAATAATTTTATCACCTCACAGTACATTTTTCAAATGACATACAACTATGTAGAAAAATTTCTCGTCCACATATCAATACTCATTAATTCAATTTGACGCGCTACAATTGTTTGGAGAGGGAGATACGTAGTCATGCAGTATATTTGTAAGATATCATTAAATATATATATATATATATATATATATATNAATCCTCATCTCTAACCTTTCTTTAACTAAAATATATTAAAAATTGCATATTGCAATCAACTGTGTAATTGTTACAAGGAAGAAGAACGGTTTAGATACTGTAATTATACCCTAGTGAGTTAAGTATGTAATAATAATAAAATTAATAACACAAACACCCATAATTACAGGAGATATATTATAAAAGACCCCCAGCGTGAGAGAGAGTAAATGCCGCCAATGCCGCCAATGCCGTCTGACGGAAGAAACTATCCAAAACATCACTACAGGGTGCACAATTTTGTTTAGACGAATTACTTGTACAGGAACAACTTGATGGAAACATTTTCATAAAAAAAAGTAGGTAAATAAAAATTCACTCAAGATAAATCCACATACTACAAGTATCAACCAGAGACAGTATTAGAGAACAAAATCTATAAATTACATTATCATCGGACCATCCTCAAGAACTTCAAACCACCACAACCGTCCCGGTATAACGTTCTTTGACGGAAGTAATAAAACCACATTACTCACAGAAATTGCAATGAAAAACACACATAACTTACAGAAAATGTCAAACTACGCCCCTCTCTCTTGGGAAGCTCAAAGAAAGTGGAAGTTCAAACAAGTACATATAGTTTCAAAAGTAATTTCTGCAACATGAGTAATTCCGAAAACTATACATTCAAGTTTAAAAACATTAAATTTACCCAAGTACGTTTCGTAATTTCTTCAGAAAGCCATCTTAAGTGCAACATCTCATATAGTTATAAAATTTTTATCTTCAGAAAAATAAAAAGGAATTAGCCACTCGGCTCGTGCCATCTTATCAACAAGGATTTACGGAGATGAAAGAATTCAACAACAAAATAGTAATACTATGAATTATTTCCTCATAAATTGATAATGACGATGACAACAACAGGGAGACCCGTGGCGTAGTGCCTAAAGCTCCTTCTACCTCTGGGGACGCCGGTTCAAACCCGGTCCGATCCAAATAGAATTCGAGGTGATGGACGGAGCGGTGTTCGCGGCAGGTTTTCTCACGTTTCCCCTGCCTATCATTCCATCACAACATTCACTCATCATCTCACCGCCATAATCATTCATTAATCACCCGCCCTGGGGAGGTGCCACAGGAAAAGCATGCGGCACCCTAGTATTCCCCAGTCAAATCAGTACCCCCACCCTATCATCTACCATATCCATCTAGCGGACCCTGCACGCTCAGGAAGAAGAAGAAGAATGACGATGACAACAACTGAACATTGCCAGAAAGTATAAGTGTGAAAAACCACTAGTAAAACAGTTCCCTCTTATTCAGTAATTTATGTAAAATATCCTCATAAAGGTGGCACACATTTCCCAATGTTAGTAATACAGAACCTAATCAATTGGGTTCATCCAAAGAATTTATATGAAGTAAGAAAGTAAGAAATAATACACAACCTCTGAAGTAATGATTTTTTTAAATATTGTCATCACATCAAGAAAATTTTATAATTGTTTACACCAATCGTGTAGACAACATTTCAGACACAACTTCATTTTGTTTCCGATAGGTAAAAAGAACTGAAGTCGTATTTTATGGCTCCGATCCAGAATCAAGATAAAGATCCCTAAAGTTGTTCAAGAAGACTAATGCTTCTCAATATTTTTGCTATCTTCAAAGCGATGATTCAGGTATTTCCGCACGTTAGGAATGACGAACTGAAATCTATGGCATCGAACTGATGAAAAAAGGTGATGATAGTTCGCCTTGCTCATCTTTCACTCGTAACAGCGGACATAGGTTCCGGGCGTCGTTAATTTACGAGCAGAGTAGTTTTGGGAGAAGTTGGCCATATCCCCCTCTCAAGCAGTTTCCCCCACCTCATTTCCCCCATTCGCTCTTCCCACTCACGTTGCCCCTATTCGCTACCCTCCCATACTCCTTCCCCTCTCTTTTGCTCGTTTTCCACGTGCAGTACTAATGGTTGGGCCGTCTCCGCTCGCCAGCGGCAGCAACGAGAGGCAGTGATATAAATCTTCATTCGCCTCTCGTAGCTTCCTCGCTGCCAGCAGGCGTAGACTCAGCTCAGCGTTGGTTGGGCCTCTCCCACAACCCCCAACGTCCTCACTACTCTGTTCGTTCCCATCGACTCCTGTCCTCTCTGCATTCCCAACAGTCACACCGTTCTCACTCTGACTCTTGACATGGCTATCACTATCTTCGCGATACCAACGTTTCTCATAATCTTTCCTCCCTCATCACTTCTCTTATCCTCACTTATCTCATCATCAACCATGCTTTTTCTGCCTCCACTAACACCCGGAATCTTCTTCTCTACACCCCACCCCTCGTAGAATTCTCTACCTGATACTATCATTCATACCATCACATGCCATTCCTTGCTTCCCACATTCCCTTGCACTTCATTATTCCCGCATGCCACCCCTTCGCAATTCCCACAAACTGTCAGGTTTCCCCTCCCAAATTCTACATCCACCTCTTCACATTGCCGCTCTTTACCTCAGATTCCACTCACCGCGCCACAACCCTGACGCCAACCCTCCTCCCATAAATTGTATTAATAAAACGAATGATTATTCCAGTGAACGTTTTGAATTGCTAATATCCTACCTGAGGGTTGGAAAGTTCATGTTGATAGAACAGCAGAGAGAGAGGTGCGAGCCCTCTTTGTTTCGGAGCAGAAGAAACTTTTGAAACAGTCTCTCCCCCTTTCCCCCCTCTCTCTCTCCAAGGAACAAATGAGGGAGAGTGAGAGACACGTGACCTTTTAACGACCGATGCGACTCACGGTGTTACTTTGTTTTGGGAAAGAGAAATGAAATATGCACGAAACTTTTCCAGTAAATACAAAGTCGGCTCATTTTTATCATTTTTGCAGAGGATCCCTAAATTATCCCATGATAATTTATATATCTGATTTGTTCTTTACTACAAAATTCTAAATTTTGTGTTCTTAAACATTAATTTTTCTGTATTTATTGAGAAGGAAACTCGTACATACATACAATCGGAGAAGAAATTGTTAATATATTATCTTAAGTACCTTTTCTACGAGCTACATGACTGAGTGTTAATTCTGGAATACTTCGTGTGTTTTATGTCAATTTCCTAATTGAAGCCCAGTTGTAACGTCTGTTTTATTGAAAATTTCATCCAACATTTATTGATTTCAACGTAAACCAAGCAGCTAAAAGTGTCGAAAAAATATAAAGAAATGTCAGTTGCTTCCTTTCAAACATCTCATTTCTGGTCTACAACTATAAAAATGTATTGAAATATCTCAATTTGGATTTATTTACATTATAAAGATATGCATTATTTTGGATGTAAGATGGCTATGGGCTGTAAATATAAATGAGTCTGAAAAAATGTTGGTTCAATAAGTTCACCAATATTGAAGCTTATGTCTAATCATGAAATATTTTTTGCTTCAGTTGGCAAATGTTGAAAGTATTGGAAATGGTGAACCATCAGATGATGGATACATCTTTCTCCATGAAAGAAATAAAATACTCTTTTCATTATTCTGAAAAATAATGAAATGTTGCTTCGTATTGGTTTATTTTATTCTCTTATCGGAAATAATCTATCTATCTACCTATCTTTCTATCTAAGAAAAAAGAAAATGAGAAAAGATGGGAAAGTTTTTAGTCAAGTTCTTTTCTTTGCGTTTCAGAAACTAAAAAAAAACAGTTTTCGCATGAATATGCTTGCTATTTATAATTTCATATTAATAAATACGATTATAAACAAAACGCTCGATATTTCAGGATATTTCATGCTCTACAGGACCTTTTCTGATCAATCCAAATTTAAGCGCTTCAAAGGATTACTATTTATTCGCTAATCACCACTGTATAATGTTAACCCAGCACATTCGAACTCCAGCTTATTATTGCCTATAAACTATATCTTTACATCTCTCTGTACTCATGCAATGCACTACGTACGTATATTAGTCCACAATTTTCACGAACGAATGGCTAATCATTTGATGCTGATACTTGCATAATTCATAACAAATTCAGTATGAAGTTTCTTTGAATCAACATGCTTCCAAAACGTAATTAAACATGAATAATGCTCCTGATATGGCAAAGCTCGCATTCAATAGGTCATGTAATCTTCTTTGAATTCGTTTCGTGTTTTCATCCAATTACGCACTACTAAACCCCAATCACTAAGTAAACATGGACACAAATAAGTGAGCTAATTCAAAACTCTCAACGTAAATTATTTCATATACATGCAGATAAATATTACGTACATTTGAATCCAAATTTATATTCATTTCTGAATCGTCGTTTTAGGGTAATGCGTGAATACAGAAATAACGACACTGAAAATGACAAATACAAACGACATATGTGCGATGCAAATGCATGTATGTTGTAACGGTCTGCTGTGATAAGTACAAATGATCCCACTATTGAAATGCACAGGACGAGTTTACTTGAGAGAACATTTTTATTTAACTCATACAAGACCTCCTATCATTACTCACTGTGTAATTATTGTTTTCACTACCAACAAATTGTTACCAGGAATCCTTTATACAAATTTTCGTTCAAGAATGATACTTCAACTTCATTCATTGTTTCTAAACCTTTTAGAGACGGACTTCAATAAAATGAAGTTCAAAGTCGCCATATAAATTGAAGTAATAAAGTAAAATTTTAATATATATTCCTATAAGTGAGCATGAACTTGGTTCGGTTAAATGTTTGTTTAGTAGTACCTATTCAGTCATTTGATGTCACCTGATTTGCATTTCTGGTTACCTATTCTGTCATTTGAATTCTTGGTTACCTGATCTTACCAAAACTTCTTGTGGTCACTAAATTCACTCAATCGATGTCGGAACAGGAAATTAAGGAATTATTAAGGATATTTCTACGGCGAAATGCGAAATATGTCTCAGAGATAAATGTCAGATACACAATTATATCGTTTTTTTAGAAAATAATTTTAATTTGTATATTCTTAGTACAATTCTCATGTTGGAAATATGAGATTGAAAGTACTTTGTAGAAATAGAATGATTTAGTTTAAAAATTTTAAAAATTCAAACTAAAAGTTTTCTGTATTGAAATATTAAACTTAATTTTCGATTAATATTTTTTAAATCAACATTAGGAAGATATTATAAATTTATGTAAACAAACATTTTATTATTGGGTATATAGACGTTTTGTGTCTTTAATATACTTCATTACATTTGGTCACGTTGTGTTCGATGATTCTACTTGATACTTTTTGGTGCATTCATTTTCTGGCTGTGTCATTTCTGCAGAATAACAGTTTTTTACGCAACGTGTTCTAAACATGTGATATCGTCCATAATACTTCACGGTATAGAATTTCAATGACGATATAAACTTTCATTCGGTGGAGTTTTTGGAGTGTATTGTTCATTTTCTGATCCTCTTCAAAAAATTTAACTGTAAATTTTAGTGAGAACTTAGTTGCCTAGAAATAGCGTACAATCTTTGACTCCGGTTCAAGTATCGATAAGGTAGAAGTATGAAAAATTAGAGCATGCGTAACATATTGAAGGGAAATATCCATGCCTATATTAAAGCAGTATCAGGAAAGGAAATTGGTATCCAAAATTTGGGATTAAATGCTTTCTTCGTTGAAATATCAATTAAATGTGAGACATAGTTATTGTTTAATTAAAAACCCTATTTCAATGTAATTTTTAATATATTTAGTTGATATTGGTTGATGTATATGTAGCAGGTCAACATAACACTGAACTTAACGACACCTTTGCTTCAATGGTTATGCGAATTGTTCAATCTCAAGAGCTTCAAGAAATTAGAGAAGGTTGAACAATGTATCATATTAAATAGGTGTTTCGTAGACTATTGAAATTATATCTTTAAAATCATAATTATTCTCTAACTATGTTCATGATTGGTGTGAAAGAATTATTAAATTGATTATTTGATTTTTTTTCTGTGTTTTCTGCTGGTTAAATTTCTACAATTTATTTCTTTTTTTTTTACATATTTATATTTTAACCTACTGTTACGTTTTTGGGAAATAATAATATTGTTAATAAGAAAACATGTTGCAAGAAAATTGTTTTGAGTAAAATCACACGAAATTAACACGAGACAGAACAAATCCGCAAAGCTTTAGAATTCAACATTATACGATACTCGTATAAACCAAGCTGATCTACAATATCATTGCTAAACCTCGTCCAACTTCGGTATTGTACCATCTACTGCGCCCTGGATACAAGAAATGCCAATGTAATCGAGTACAAATTTAATATGAGCACAAGATATCTTGAGAAAAATGTCCAAGAACTACAGATTCCACGTACATTAACCAATTAATAACCTATTTTACATGAGCGCAGTTATAATAATAATAATAAATTTATTGTCAAAAAACAGTACAAACTGCGTATGACCACGTGGAGGAAAAAAAAACTAATTTACTCTCCGGAAGCAAGCAAGGGACCATCCCATCAATTCCGATCAAGGGCCCTAAGGCAGAGGCGGATTCAAAAAATTCAGCAAAAATTCCTAGATAAGATAAAAAGTTAGCTGCGAGTTATAATACTAATAGAATGTCAATATGTTTGTAATTTTAAGCAAAAAATTACATGTAAGTTATTATCGAACTATAGATTATTCTGAGTATAGTGCTTAAAAATTGAAATAACACTAAATTCACGATTTATTGTTACAATAGACCCCCCTAGACAAAGCCTAGAGAACCTGTATGATAAATCCGCCTCTACCCGAAGGAAAACCGGAGAAAAACCCGGGCCAGGATGGGGTTTGGCAATAATATTGGCAATAATATATAATTGGCAATAATATTTTTTAAATTAAAAATTGTTTTATATGGAATCGCTCGAATCGATGATTCTTAATGAGTTGATCAATTACCTAACCTCTACTGTATATAAAAGTGTCATAATGTTTTGCTACGCTTTTACAATGAGATATTACTTTTAAATTAGTATAAATTACTTTAAAAAATATTTTAAATTTTTCGTCAATCACAACCATTTTCTTTGTCATCAACAAAGATGACTCACTATCCAACTTCTAAATCATAATTTCGTTTTATTTGAAATATTTTTGGAGCAAGAGAGATAATACGGTGTAATAAGTTTTATTAGCATTTCACGAAGCTAAATCTGTGTACTATTATCTTTGTTTTTACGTATTTAATTTATTTTCGAGTATTTGATGACGAATATTTGTGTTATACTGAGCTCCACAAAAGCTACGCGTCATCCTCTCTTTCTCTAATTTTAGTTATTGATAAGTAATTTACTTCCGATCCAATACTATCAGGATTCTAGGACAATTCCTTAGATTACTCCAAATCACAGTTAAAACGTCAGTATCTTTCTCTCACTCACTCCTTCCTCTATGAATTGACTGTTCGAGAAGATTCCACTTGAGTTTCTTCCAAGTTTTTCTATTAGTCGATCGCGAGTAACTTAGGATGGAGGACTTAAAAATCTATTACAAGTTCTCCAACTATACCAAGTCACAAATGTCTTCTCTTATACTAGTTGTTTCCCGTTATTACGCAGCTCTCTCTTAAAACATACAACCCCTCTTCGTTTTCCTTTTATATGAAATTCTCTGGTAAGATCGTTGTTGGTTGACGTGGATGTGATCTGTGATGAATAAAAGTGGCATTATCACCCACTTTATTATATGATGGTAGACTGGAAATAAACGAAAAGATTTAAAACAAATTTAGTCCAGTCCCTTCTATATAACATATACTAAATTACAGACGTATTACCAAAACTACGTAATGAACTGTCAAGAAAAATGACCTCTTTAACATTTATTAGTACTTAATAAGTAAGAATCGACTATTTTACAAGACAGATTGAAAAGAAAAAATCTTTTATTTCATCTCATTTGAACTTTGCATATTTGAAAATGCTCTACACAACAGAAAATGTTTATATCTCATAAATTTACCAAAAGTAGATAAATAAAAATTTTAAAAAACAACATAAAAATTATTTACGTCATACACAGTGAAAATGTAAACTGATTCAAGCCTATCACATTCTGTTTACTTTTGGTTGCTCAACATTTGTCGTTTTTGAGATATTACAAGGAAACATTAACGTTTTCTGTAGTCTTCATAATTTATTAAAATACAGAGTCTGTCCAATACGTTTCCGTACTGATTTTCTCTCGTCCAATGGAAGCGTTGGAGGGCGGTCCCTCTGGGCCTAAATTGTGGTGGGGGGTCCAAAGCAGAAAAAAATTGGTTTAGTAGCCTCAGAGCATCCGGAGTGTGTGGATCGCTTGTGCAGTGAGACTCTGTTAAAGTCACGGATCAAGATGCTGTGAAAACTTCAAGTTTTGTGTCGAACTTGGCAAAACCTCTTCAAAATACGCTCGAGACGATCAAAATGCGTCAGTTAAATTACGGACACGAAGTCATGAACAGAACAAATGTGTCTGACTGGCATAAAAAATTTAAGGAGGGTCGAGAAGACGTTCAAGACGATGAACGTGCAGGACGACCGGTATCAGCAACAGCCGATGAAAATGTGACGAAAGTGCGTCAAGTGAAGAGACGGTCATCTGCCAATTTTACAAGGGAGTCATCTGTATAGACATTTGTGATTTGCCTACACAAGAAATAATGGAAAAAGAAGAATAGAATGTGAGTGAAGGATAAGGCCGAAAATGAATAGTGATTAGTAACAAGAACAGATGGTTTAATGAAATGCCATGGAAATAATGAGTAATAATGATAGTATACTAGTTTCCAAGAAAGCTTGCAGATGAGATGAGATGTGAAGAAGCATTCCTGGACAACAGCTGGCTTGCTTGTCGAGTAGAATGGGTGAAACGGTATCTTGTTACCAAATTCCATCCTTCTTATGATCAATAGTTGGCGTGATCATATATGCCTTTGTGCGTTGTAGCGATGTGAAGCGATGAAGTACATTCTTGAAGCAAGCGAAGTGATGTCTTGAAGTAAACGAAGGAATATGTCCAAAGTACTGTCTCCGTAGGTAGCGGAGTAATGAATGTCTTGATCGAATGTCTGCTCGTAATGTCCAATGAATATCTGCTAAACAATGAGTCCTGCAAGCAGGGGCCATGTGCCTATATACTTGAAATTCGCGCGTGGTTGCCGATTTGATCGGTAAAATCGATAGTATAACCTGATGACTCGACCAGGTATCGAACTGAGAATGACGTGGCGTGACAAAGCGAGGAGTTTTCTGGACTCGCCCAATTTGACTGAAGCAAGTTATGAGTTGAATACAGTCAGCAAAGGAACTTGTAATTCATATGCCAGATCATATGATGTCGAATAATTTCCTCTAAATTTTATTTTTTAACTTCATGGAAAGAAATCTGAATCGACCTATAGCATCAAGAGAAAATTTCCAGAGCTTGGCAAGAATCAAGATGAATCACTCAACTCATTCAAAGAGAGAGTGCACTAGAGATGATTCACTCCATCTGACGACAAAAAATGCAAAACAAATGACTGAACAGATGCGACTCACAAATTCAACAATAACATGTCGAGAAATGTCTGAACATCATCGAACAATTGAAAGAAAGGGTGCCCGCTTCCATGCGGAGATCGCTGCTACCTGGATAGCCCATCACGACAATGCACCCAGTCACACGTGCTTTGTTTTGAACGAGCTGCTGGTCAGGCTCGGCGTGTCAACGCTGCTCCAATCCCCCTACAATCCAGATTTGGCTCCCTGCGACTTATACCTGTTCCCCAAGTTGAAAAGAAACCTTAGAGGACACCGTTATGGAACCACTGACGCAGTTCAACAGGCTACGACAAGTCATCTAAATAGCTTACCAGTCGGGGGCTTCCGGAGCGCTTATGAGACGTGAAAAATTCTCTGTCAACGATGCGTCGACTCCAGTGGGGAGTACTTTGAAGATTTCTAAAGCACTGTATAAAATTTATGTAATAAAATTTATTTTATAACCTCGATATGGAAACTTATTGGACAGACTCTGTAACACTATTTAATAAACAATAAAAAAACTCTTCGTGAAACAAAGTTAACTTTGCATTAAATTTTTAAACATAGATAATAACGCAGAAAAAAGCTTTTCCTATCAAGGATTCTTTTTTTCGTTGACAACAGCACGATGACTTCCTGATTGTTTCTATGTAGTGATGTGGATCAATGATATAATATAATTTAGTTCCTGAATTATGCGGAACACTTTGCTTAGTGTCGTAGGAAAATAATATTGTTAGATTTAAAATAAAATCGTTAGGTGATCATGTATTAATAGTACAATTGTGACACCAATGAATATGGTAAAAGATTGAAAGCTCGGTGAAATATAATAAAATCGTTCATTCTCGATCATCTGTACGCACCATGAAGTAGAGTGCAATGTGCTTGCTGACTGAGTCGTGGAAAGCGAATGGCGCGTGACTAAAAGGAGCCAGGAGCGTGAGACCGGAACCGCTTTTATAGAGACGCAGCAGCAGTCGAGTGTGTCGTTGCAGACGCCTACCTTTTCCAGCGAAGCGGCTTCCACCCTGCTTCGACGAAAGGGGGTGAGTTGGGATAATGCTCATCGGGGATGCATAACACGCATGGACCAGTCTCACCCCCCCTCCCACCTCCCACATGCAATCTCCCACCCACTTTCCACAACCTCATCCCGTACCTCGCGCCCGAGGTCCTTTCCTAGTTCCTGGCACTCGTTGTCCACCTGGGCGTGAAAGTTATTCGACGAAATTAAACACTTGGGTGTCATTTAAAAATAATTACCGGAGTGTCTACCGGTGGTGCTATAGCTCCATCGTGGTTTCCTTCAGCTCTGTGCGTTAAGGTTGCAGACTGTTTTCCAAGGAAAATGGTCCCATGCGCCCAAAAGCGGATAGTGGATATGATGGCTGCAATGCGAGTAACGATGTTTCGTTGGTAACCATGATCTAGGTAGTAGTTTTAAATGATGATGTTGGAGATAGTGATAGTTACTTAATATCTACGAAGGAGATTTTACTGGTGATATGTATATCGAAATATCGCTCAGAGAAATCTAAAAATCAGATTCATAGAAGAGTTTGATAAACACAATAATATTATAAAAGCTAACTAAAAACTTATGAGTGGTGTTTATACAAAAAAGATTAATATTAATATTGATTAAGTAGGGAGTATCTCCGATCGTAAGTTGCATGGTCTATATTATTTATGTTAGACTTTGACGTAATTGACAATGGCGGATAGCTCTCCGAAATTACAAACGCGAATAAGATATTGCAAAACGTTAAATATTTCCGAAATAGCAAGCGAGCTCTTTCAAAAATCATTATAGGACTTTCTACTTCAATTAAAAAGACTGCTTAAAAGATTCAAGGAGTAATTTCTTTCGGAAAATAAATTCATTCTGATAAGAGGTAATGTATTTCGTCTAATTATTAATGTATTTGCAAAGGGATGAAAATGGAGAAGAAATATATAAATGTTAAATACATTGCTTAAATTAATGGTAGGGAGATGTTTAAAAGATAAATTCAAAGATTTCCTATATTATTTCATTTTAATGAAAATTTTAGACATTTAATTCTCCGTTGATAGAACTATACTAAGTGATTGGTTCACGAACATGGTTTTTGTAAAGCCACTTTCTACCCCTCCTCCTTTAATACATATCCCTCTGCACCACCACCCAACCGCGCGCCGTACTGTGGTGGTGGGCAAATCCAATCTCGCCTTCTGTCGCACCGCGGGACGGAAGCAACTCACCGTCCATTAATTAGATCGAAGCAACGAGGCGGCGGCGGCAAATGCTAGGCATGGCGCGCGGGCGCGCAAGGCGACGGGTACGATTCGAGGGTCAGGTCGAGGCATCGCGAAAAGGTCGACGCGACATTCTACTCGGCGAAGAAGAGACACTTGAAGAAAACCAGACAAGATGTCCTCCAGCTAACCCATTTGATTCTTATACGCTCGTAGTTCCCACGGTTAATCCTTCAACTCACACTAATAACTAGAACCACATTTCATTACTCCTTCGGGAGCAAAAACAGTCATTAATGGACACTTTATAATATTTTTTACTAATTTCTTGTAATATTTTGGCTTCCTTCAAGAATATATTTCGAATCCTCTGAGATGAGACAAAAAGAGGGTATCATACACGATACGTGAATTCGAAATATATTTTGATGTTCTTTATTTGTCTAAAAGCAGAAGCAAAGTAAAACAAGCACTTTAAACTCCAAAGTTAATAGGAAAATTTATTTTATTTCTGTTACAATACTTTATAATTACGTTACTATTCACTATTAAATGTTGCTTATTTTACATTGACGATTCAGGGAGAAAACCTAATATTTCGTATCCTTTCCTCCCATTTGTAGAGCGATAATCCTGTAATAGTTCATGAATCGTTGTTATGTTACTAAGATACTACTATATAAACAACCGCAACAAAAAACAAAGAAGGTAAACATTCTGTCTGAAACATTGTGCTATAGAATGAAGATTAGTTGTCTAACAAGGACGAAACATCATAAGTTTTATTAATGGTAGTTGAAAATAATTTTATCGATACCCCAGGACCAAATGGTGAGAATGGTGATTTCCAAAACAACATTGATGTTTGATTCATGTTATATTTTTTGGACACCATATTAAAATAATGAACTAAAGAAATACAACATTCTGACTGAAACATAGTTGTCTAACAAAAGGTGTTTCACATTTAAAAGAACTTAAGATGTTAAGATTAATGATAGATGTTAATATTTCAATCATGACTTATTAGTAACTATAGGTCAAGTGTCAACAAATTTTACAAAAGGGCAAACATACAAGAATATTTTCATGATGAATGTTAACTTAGATTGTTTCCTTTGTATGAGTTTGAAACTCAATAAATATTCCAATGTATTTAGACTAGAAAACTCGGGACAGAGCCTCGCATTATTTGGGGATAAAATCTCAAAAGAATTCTCGTTTCGTAGTCCACTAACACGCGGGATATTTCGCCGTGGTATTAAAATATTACATACTTTCCCCTGAACATGTTTCACAGTTTTATTCATTATCCTGGTTATTTTCAAATTAAGAAAATTAAGCAGCACACGGAAATATCAAATTTGTTAAATAAATAAATAATTAATACTCTCATTGTCAAAAGCAGTTCCCAACTGCATATGACCACGTGATGAATAATAAACTAAGTTATCCTCCACTCTAAATACGATTAACGCATTTATCTTAGAGAACACCCATAAATTCCATTCAACTTACTCCAATATGATTTTCCTAATTTTATTAGTATTACCCACATATTTTGAACAACGCAATTGGTATTGATTCTCACACTCGTAAATAGTAGTTCACATTGTCCCTGCTTTGGCCATTGAGGTAGCTATACACGTGTTTTGCGCGGGAGGGGGTAATAAACAATCAATGGCGGAAATGGAAGAGCGAACTGTCAGGTACGAGAGCATAACTAACTTCCGCGCCAGAAGTACACCCTGAACCCAAATGTCACCGCGATCTCTGATTAACCGTTTAGTTCAAATAAGAACGATATTCTCTCTCAAATGTTGACATATACAGGGGGAAGGGGAGAGAGGGGTAAATACGAACAGTAGAAATTTTGAGTTTACATCAAGAAATTATTTCAAAAAATGTTTGTTATTGATTTTATTGAACATTAATTTCAGGTATTTTTTATGTGAAATCATGACTCGTTTTGGGAAATATTTACAAGATTTAGCCAATTCTTACAATTAACTCATTAAATTACCTGTCACTAGTGTTATTTAAATAAATACTTCCAGGTCATTAATAAAATTTGTATCAACAGATTTTTGCTCATAAAATGACGGGATGAACATGGAAATAGTATCATTGTTATCAATTATCTCTTAAATCTTGTAGCAAATATGTTTTAGGGTAACTGCGTAGGTACATTTAGGTATCACAACTATTTCAAAGAATCTTTATTATTAATTTTATATTTTGGACACTGTTTCGATAGCTAAACCATAAATATACTGTCACTGAAACTGCTTAGCTTTAACTAGTTGATTATAGTCTGTTCATCATTATCCCTTTAAATTCTTAAGTATCCCATGCCTGCGAGTTTTGTTTTTGAAATTACGAGTATGATACTTTGACATTTTATTTGAGAAACTATCGTGCTTTTACTTAAAAGCCGTGTAAACAATGCAATAGTGGAATATTTTCAAATAGTATAAGAATTATTTCTCATTTTCCTTAAATCTCTACAATTATCTCACTCTCCCTTATATCGTCTTAGCTTATTTACGTGAAGAAGAAGGTTGCTTTTAGTGATGTGGGAATTAAAGAGTGGAATTTTTTTATGGGTTATACAAAAAATCTCCTTATCTATTTTTTCTGAATGTTTTCATAACAACAAAGCGTGCGTTCAGATTAGTAAAACTCAGACATCAATGGTTGTGCAGACTCTATCCATTCGCGGTTTTCTTGAAATTCTGCAAAATGAGTGTTGAATATGTCGAGTGGACGTGTCATCCACTCGAGATATTCTGTAAGAACTTCAATATTGTTGCGAAGTTGATTTTACGAACCATTTAGGTATACAAATTGAATTTGTAGATAGAAAGCACTGATTTAAGGAGTTATACGTAAAAAGTATTCAGAAATACTTCTTAATATTGCTACTTTAAAAATGGACGACAGATATCATCTTAGCGACCTCTGAGGCTCTACTCGGAAGGGACCAATTCCGTAAATACTTTTGAGTGTTGTGAATAATTTAACGAATGTATGAAAAATCTGATTGGAGATATTTTTTAAATTTTTATTAGTTCAACAATGTTAATAAAATGTTTTTCTTTTCATTTAAATTTATATTTTAAAAGTGGATGACGAGTGTTATCCCCGCGGTCTCTGGAGGGTTATACAGCGCACCAGATTTATTTCATTTTAAATAGTGATGGGTTTGTCAGATGGTAGCAGAGACCATGAAATGAAAGTTAGGCAATAAAGAAACATCATAACTGTTTTTGAATATTCTGATCTATTTAATTGAAAGAATAAATTTCTATCAAATCGTCAAATAAAATTTAGGTCTTGCGAGGCTATTATTTGAATGCAACTGTCTTGAAGTTCTTCGGACTCTTAGGGAAAAAAACACAGAAGGACTTTTTGAATATATTCCCATTACTTTCTCTAATGGAATCGATATACAAAACAATCACAATTCACATATTTATTCATAGATAGTAAGTATAGATATAATTAAAAGTTTCATAAAATATTGAAACCATATCATCACTATTTGTCCGGTGTTAAGCTCAAAAAGTTTTACTTCCGTAATCAGCTTACATATTTTCATACACAGGGGTATATCATTTTGTACATGTTATTTGTTTCAATCTCTATCATAAAGTAATCTAATATTTTTTATAAATATACAATTTCTTAGGATGTGTTTAAAAGGATTTGTCTTTAGCAAAACTACACACATTACAAGTCTGTTCTGATCCCATCGTTACCAAACTATATGATATATATTCAAAGTATAAGACAGGTGCAAAGTGTTTTTACATTTCCTCATAGGTTATAAACTAAGTAGTAAATACCGAATCACTGTGTTTTGAATCATCGCAAAAAATATCATTTATGTATTTAATTTTTGCACGAAGACCTAAGAATTATTAGTCACATAATAAAAAAATCGTGAAATTTTATATGGTCTCACTGCTGGAACCCTCTCAACCAGGAACGAACTTTCAAAGCAATCCCTCATTCATGTCAGTAATGGTTTCAGGCCAGGATTATCTCGTAAGCTGCTTTACTGTCCATTTTAAGAGCTGGTTAACGATGGTAAACACGCTTCGCGGATCGCACGCATTACTTTACTAGTTGCTTAATCCAAAATGCGCTCTGAATGTAAGATTAAATAAAAACGAAATGCCGACTTTAATCTTGACGAGTAGAATTACCATGAGTAAAGGAAGTGAATAAATAATACAAAATGCAACTTAATCTTTTGTACACATTACATCGTTGAAGAAGAATCTAAATTCGTGATTTAATATGTATGCTCTTTTGAACTTTTTGTCGTTTAGTTAATGTATTTTCGTATCACAAAACAAAGGGAACGATGAAATGGTTTTTAAATTTTCAGATCCTTAAAAAACTCGAAAATTTACACTAATAAAAATAATTTGTAACTAAATCATTCCATTATCCGTTAAGTATTTTCCGGAAACAAGATTTATATTTGCAGCTGTGGGGAAAAAATTCTTCCGGAGCACTTTGACGTGAAAAATTATGAAATAACTGCGCAAAGTCAAGCTAAAAGCTCTTAGAAAAAAGTCAAACAGCGTGTGCGTATGCGTGGCGGGTATTTTCAGGGAGAATACCTCGTGTGAGAAGACTCAGAGCAAACGATATAACTCCCTTGTTGGTGGACACAACGATCTGAACGCACAGTGCTCTGCAAAGCGTACAACTGAATTTTTGAAGTTAGTAATACTTCACTTAAACATTTATTCTCTTTCGTGGACGAAGAAATATTTTTTCTCTCAACATATATGTAGATATTACATATTTACCGATGATATAATTATTATTGATATTAATGAACAATTAATACATGAATTTCTACTCAAAGCTTATTTCATTGGAGAGAATTAAAAAAACTAACACAACTATTTGCTACGTAACATAAAACAGAATTTTTTTCATATGCGAGATTCATAACTTAAATAAGAAAACACTGTAAACTTTATAAAGGTGTAAAATATAAAGGTGTCCTTATATTTAAATCTTACGATGATGTAAGATTTTCAATACAAATTTCGTTTGCGATCAATTTTGTTTGCTACGCTAGGTAAGAATCAGGTTTCCTCAAGAATCGAGCGAGTCAAAAAGGAAAATATTTTAGAGAGCTCATACTATTAACATTTTATATCACTATTTAACTTGTCTCCATGATATTTCTTTTAGGAAAATATGTGAAAATATTCTCAAGCATAAAAATACAGTTTTATACTTGAAAAGTTTGTAAATTAAGCTAGATATTTAAATAAATTAGGGATTAATGTAAATAAATTACTTCTGGTATAACAAATATGTGCTTCAAAACATTTTCTTTCTCACTTCGTTACCGACTAAGTCACACTAACATTTTTCCTGATTAAAGATTTTATAAGTGAAAATTGCGAATACTGATTATTTTTGGTAGTTATACGTAAAATGTATGGTAAAATTGATGTTACGTTATATGGCACGAATTTACAATCTTTATTCTATTAACATAAGTCACGAAAGCAATCATTCACACCTTTGGATTTGTGGATATTTATGGCAATCATGATTCAAAATACTCTTTTGCCAACTCCCAATAAGTTAGCAGTACCCATTACTAACCATATGTCAAAACTTAGATGATGTATTTTGTATCAGATGGTAAAGCAAGTTAGGGGAAACATTTTTATTTATTGTAACGTAGTTTTAATTCTTACATTTGCATGTATGATACTGACGAAAGAGTAGTATTACAACGTAGAATAAAAAACGGAGAAATATGTAAAATGATGGAACTAAAATGTACCCGTGTCATACAATTCAAAGTGATGTAATCCCAGTATGAGTTAGGTTTGAGATATAAAAGAGAATGTAGACCAGTAAATGTAAATGAAGATGGAAATGGCTACAGCTTCCGGAGATGGTAGTGGAAGGAGAGGAGACAGAAAGAGAAAGAGACATGGGAGTAAAAGAGAGCGTGTAAGGATGAGAATGGAGACCATCGAGCATTCATATTGTGAGAGTCCACTGCGGTACGGCGCTTCACGTTCAACTTAAAACCGAGCCTTGAGGAACCCTCCTCAGACGCAGAAACATGTACGATTCACAGGTCACAAACTAACAGAACAGAATCGTTGAATTGAATAAATGAATGAATTAAGTGAATTCAATGAACGTATGAACCACAGTGGTGTATAACTAAAGTATTTTCAAATACATTTATAATAAATTACATTTATTTTTATTACTTTGACTATGTATTTACTTTAACGAAGGAGAGAAACGATGCTTAATTTTGGCTGAACCAAATCAGATTTAAGTAATCAGATTACTGTTTTGATTGATTAGTCTTCATGGTTTTGTTTAAAATAAATAAGTAAGTCATGAGACAAGTTCTTTGACATAAAATACAAAATTACTATGACATATTGTATTTTTGAGTTCATGCGTAGTAAAAATCTTTTTACCCTTTTCGTTTCTTTAAGAATTCTTATTTACTTCTTTTTGAGGAAGATAAAGTTTATGAAAATAGATAATTAAAAGTTACATTTTTTACGAATTATTACTACTAAAATTTATATTTGTTTGTAATGAATCTATTACAACGTGATTTTTTTCAGGAGTTATTTGGTTGAATAACTCGACCATCCATATTCGAATATCTTTAGTATAATTTTTGTGTCGAACAAATATTTTTCTCAAATTCAAAGACAGCTCTTTTCACCGAAATGTAAATAAATAATATTTCGCAATAAAATAAACAAGCAAGAGATTTCATTTCAATATAATAATATTCTGAAATCCTTCTTTGAGTAAACACAATTGTGAAATAATATGAAACCAGATTTTAATAAAAATTTAGACGAGCAATTTTGTTTACTAAAACAATACGTTTGATGTTCTTATGTAACATTCTGAACACATAGACTGATCAATTTTTGGTATCACAGAATTCGATGTATAGAAACATATCATTATTCCCTTCTCATTATGTCCACCAACCAAAACACGGTGATTCTGACAATGCTTTAACCTCCATTTTCCACTCTTAGAATAGTTCGCACCTTGAAACTTAAAGTTTGGTATACTTCCATAATCGAACGACACAACCACTTTACTTGAACACGTTGCACGCTCTATATCCTCTGTCGTTTTCCAGTGAGTCATTCCAAAGAGGTCGGGAACAACATACTTGGGCCGGAACTATGGGAAGCAGCAGCTGAATCCATTTTCTGGTCGTTTCTCCACTGATGTTGCCAAGGGAAACAAAGATGCTGACAGAGGGGTATCTCTGAAAATGGTCTTAGTATGGAATCCAGGATAATATATCAGCTCCCTCCTATCGTTAATGTTTCACTTCTAGAAACATTCTATAAATCTATGAAAATTGTGTTTCAAACATAGATTATTACGCCAAAGAAGTAAAGAATACGATAGGAAAGAAGACTTTGACTAGTGAGACGATAAGTTTCTGGATCATCAAAGTACTCAAGTAGAAAGGAAATGTATATTTGTTCTCGAATGTTATCACGTACGTTAAGATAATTATCACAAAGATAATTTCTTCATTCTCCTGGAGTTCACTTATGATGGCACGATGCAAACTGGGGGTAACTAGCCCAGGAGAGTGTTTGGCTTGATAGGAATAAGAAGTGTAGTAACAACACTAATCGTACGGTGTTTAACATTTTCTCCTTTCCTTCCTGCCACCATCGACCGCACTTCTGACCAAGTAAAGTCCGCGTACTTTATTGAAGAACATGTACGTAGCAATTTCTCATTCATTTTATTTATTTCTGAAGTAACGTTTGTCCAACGTCTCCTGTTAAAATAAATGAGAAAGGGAAGTATAATTTTGGGACATAAACTATTCTTAATAAAACTTTGAATGGCATCAATAGTTAATTGTTCCAAAGCAGAAGGAGAAACCATTCAACAATTACTCAAAATGCCGCACTATATATAAGGAACACAACTACTTAATTATTCTTTTCTAATCGTTCATACTGTCATGCTTCGTCTCCACTACGTTCAAAACTTACCCTCTAATATATGTCTTTATGTCTACTGGACACTCGTAGACTCCTCCCTCACACACGGTCAACTCGACAGCGGCACGGAAGCGTCCAGCTCACACAGCTGTTGACACGAGCACGTGTTTACAGAGCATTAATTAATCCGGGATCTGAAGTTGTTAATTAGACGCGCGTTTTAAAGGCCTCGGCGGTGGCAGCGTCACATGACGTGCCAACAGCTTCGGTCGGCGCGGACCGGCGTGGCGCTTGGCGTCCGTGAGCAATTAGTCGCCACGTCAAGCATCCTCCTCTGCCCCATGCCGGTCGCTTCTTTCGAGCTGCTTCCGGACCGCCGTGTGGCTGCCGGACGTCTCGCTCATCCCGCCATCTTGTTCACTCACACATTATTTTACGGGTCACCAGGCACCATGTGCACGGATGCAATAAGTTTTCCATGGTTGATGGGATGTCATTTTCCTCGGAACCCCAAGCTGTTATCCATCTCCTGTGATTTTACATAGGGTTTTAATAACTTTCTCCATTGAACGGAGAGAAAGTGTAGACCCATAATTTTTATATTATTTCAAAACAAACTCACACTTCCTTTTCGTTATTTATCAGTCGGTCACTCATTCATACGCTTGTTTATAATAAGTTAAATTACCTATTATTCCAATACTTGTTACTTGTTAATTTAAATTGTAGGTTAAAATATTCTGCGTGAAAGCAAACACAACCGAGATAATACACGAAAGTTAAGTATTTTGATCTATTGCGTAGTCTGTAGGAATTTGAAATGCTTGAGCTTTGAAATCCCTGAGCCCTAATAAAATGCATTGGTGAAACAATTTATGCTTGGATATAATTGTAGTATTTGTAAATGGGAAATGTAGCGTGCTATTGAAGCTTATCTACATAGAGTGATAGGATGTATGATTTGGGTGGTGGGCTATTGTTAGTAGGTGGACCGCTTTGCTGAATGAACCGACAACTTGGCCCGCGTGTAGTTGTTATTAGTAGCAGTTTGTAATAGTTAGAGTTATTGATACTAGTGGAAGTAGGAAGGTTTGCATTTCAGTAGTCACAGGTATCTTAACTGGGACATTCATGTAAAACGCAACAATTTTTTTCTTGTCACATCGGGAATTGAACCCGAGATAACTAGATGAGGAGCAAGAACGCTAACACCTGAGTCAGGGGAACGATTGCCTGGGTAGACGAACGGATAAATTACTTTGGAATCATGTTTTCTGCGGGAGAAAAACAGAAATGTGAAAATGGTTTCCGGAACTTGCATCTCACAAATTATTAATTAGGGTTGGTAAACAGGAGACGGTAAGTTTATTCTTTTTATCTGTCTTTTAGTCTAATTTAAAGTAGCCATATCTATCAATTATCAAAACGAGACGATGAAATGGAGGAGTTGATTTTATTCGATTCAATTTCAATTCAAAAGAGCTTTATTAGACATATTTCTTATATTTATATACAAACAAACATATTGCAAAACTATTGGCAGGGTTGAGGGCCCATGTATCTGTTTAAGCCCGTGGATGCCGTGGGCTGTGCATACTGTACCCCGGTATTAACTCTCAAAGAATGTTCTAGTTGTTTGTTGTTAGGTATTTAAGTTTTACGAAAAAAAAGAAACAAAAATGCAACTAGAATAATGAAATTGGGTGGAATAATGCAACTAGAATATTCGTTGAGCACCGTTGGGAACCACGGAAAACCAACGGTCAAGATAAGCAAGTACAATACATATATTACAAGTGTGTATGTTTAGATAATAGTAATAAAATTAACTATAGAGTAATACTTTAGAAAATAATGAGTAATAATAATAATTAGTAAATAATAACATAAGAAATACGAGTCATTTTCTTGTCTTTTCCTTCATTCTTCCTCCTTCCTTTTTGAGCTTCCGAGTAACCTTAAACGTATTTCAGAAGGGGCAGCAGAAACACATTCTTGTAAAATTTCCAAAACCTTAGTTTCTTTCGCCCTGACAATACTTAAGAATCTGCTCAGGAGTTGCACTGTCGTTGATCTGTTATCCCTCAAAATTTCTATTATCAGATCAATATTTCTCGTTCGTAAGCTAAAGTCCCCTTCGGAAAGCCATTCGCTTCGATTGCGTTCGGTTTCGGTGCAAAACAATAAAATGAGAATCCATTCCTCCTCTTCTGCGCAGAGTGAACAAGTGTTATTTAACTCGCCTCGTAGTTTTCAGATTTTCCAACCTCCCAACCTAAACCATGTATACCCTGCTCTATCTGATTTATTTAACCAATCAATATATGGTTTTCGTCCCCATTCCCCAGCAACCACCGTTCGTACGTACAATAAGAGAACACTTCTCTAATTTATCGAGTACTGATTCCATCTTATCTAGTTTCCTGAGTTCTCTTTTGATGCTTTGTAACATATTTGCATAATTGTATTTATTTACGTCATTGTGCCAGAAGTCCCCAAGTCCTAATTTATTTAAAATAAATTTAATTTTTGTGCACCATCCGACATCTCTGTTGTTTTTGTAACATTCTAGAACAATTTCATTTTTGTTGCCACTTTCGATGAGAAGCCAATATTTCAGTGATTTTAATTTTAAGATACCGTTTAGTGAATGTTTTCCTAATTCCCACAGAATCCCGCTATTAGCTGTGCTCGTAGAAACTTCTAGAATGTGTTTCAGATAACCGGTCTGGAAAAAGGTAAAAAGAGAATTATCCCCTGTTCCCCATAGTTCTGCTCCGTATGCTAAAATGGGAACTAATATTGAATTAAACATTTTATTCGATAGCTTTGGGGCAATTTCAGGGACTCTAATGGAACATTTTTTTATTTCATTGAGCGCAAAAAATATTTTTTCTTTTAGCTCTTCCTTTGTGTCTACTCCAACCCAGATTCACTGACAGCCGTACCCTTAAGTATGTAAACTCTTTAACAATATCTAAGGTGATACCACTGAATACCCATTTGTCTTCTTTGCTTAATACCCACCCGTTTTTTTGAATATCATTAGTTTGGTCTTTTTAACATTTAATTTTATTTTTCTATCATTGCGAAACTTGCCTAGGGCATCTAACCCTCTTTGGAGTCACATTAAAAATTTAGAGAAGATGACCAAGTCATCCGCAAATAATAGTGCCAGTATAGATCTTCCTGAGTATGTCACAACAGGTACGTCCTTCTGCGCGATATTCAAATAGTCAATAACATCATCAATGAACAGGGTAAAAAGGAGTGGAGACAGGACGCGTCCTTGCTTCACACCGATGTTTACAGGGAAAGCCTTTGTTGTAGAATGCCTGTCGATTTTAACACATGCACTGTCTCCGTGATAAATTACCTTTAGTATGATGATAAATTTTTGTGAGATGCCTATTGTCCCTAGGGTTTGCCAAAGAAGTACTCTATCTACCGTATCGAAAACTTTCTCGAAATCTATAAATGCACAAAAAAATTTTACTCTTTTTGATGAGGTGGCAGTTTCCGCCAGAGAGTTTATTATAAATTCTTAAAAATTGGTTGAATTACCTTTATTCTAAAAAATTGGTTGAATTACCGCTTTTCACCATGGTTCAGGGAAAGTAGATGTATCAAACATACAATTGTACATACGTTTTAAAATTTGACTTAACGATGTTTGAAGAGCTTTTATGCGTTCTGGTGGCAGGCCATCTATACCGGGAGCTGCACCACACTTCAAGTGACTTATAGCTTCTTCAGTGTCTTCAACTACTATCGGCTCGTCTAGTTCAGGTATTGTATCTACTAGTGAAACGCGTTCGGATTCGATGAGAGTGTTATTGTGGAATAGCAATTTCCTAAAATGAACTTTTCTTATCCACGCCTCTAAATTTCTCGTTGACTGCTGTTTACATCTTAGTTTACGATTGACTGTCCAAGAGTCTGCGGACTTTCTAGATGTCACTATGTCACGTATGCGCTTTCCATCCCGTTCCTGCCAAACACTTTTGGCATTTCGTAGTGTCTCCTTGTGGGTTTTCTTTAATTTTAAGTATGCACTGTGGTACGCTTCTCCTCCCAAAAACTGATATATCTGCAATGAGTCCGTCGTCCGTTTCTTCGCTTCTCTACATTCCCAGGTAAACAAAACGTTCTCTTTTTTTGTGTGTTTTATTGTCTGGGAATACTTGCATGTCTCTGCTAGCGGATGTTAAGTTATCTTCTAAACAAAGAACCGCGTTGTTTAAATCTCCCAAAAGTAGTTTTTTTCTGAACTACGGTGTGCAATTTTCCGAGTTTTCTTTCAAAGTTTTCAACGATTTAATTTTCTTGTCTTCAGTTCATATTCAATACAATAGATGGATCACACAAGGGATAAGAATTTCTTCAAAAAACAAACACCGTTTATATTATCTTTCAAAACGCTATAACCTACCACCCGAATTCCATAATTATTTTCGTAAATATAAGACTATTCTTCGAAAAGTAGTCTATGCAGCTAAAGTAATGGAAAACGACAGGTATATACTAAAATCGAACAACCGGATGAAAGCCATGTGGAATATTATTAACAATTACACGTCAACTTCTGAAAATCGCGAAGAAAATGTTTCTTTACTAAACGATGGCAAAATCGTATCAAATCCTCAGGACATCGCAAGTTTGTTTAATTCTTACTTCTCAGAAGTTGGTAAAATAACGAACTCAATATATCCAAATCAATGTCCTCCAATTATATCCACCCACNGAGGCATAGATGATATACCTGAGTCGAGTTTATTGTTAAATCTTCGTCCCATATTAAATCCACTCGTAAATATTATTAATAGTTCTTTATCGGAAGGGGTGTTTCCCAACTAATTTAAGAAAGCTAAAGTGAAACCTTTACACATAAAAGGTAACAAACTTAATATTGGAAATTACCGACCAATATCTCTGCTACCCACTTTCTCAAAAATCCTAGAAAAATTATTCTATAAGCGTCTTCTAGATTTTTTATCAAAATATAACATTCTCTCTGACGATCAACACGGTTTTAGGAAATCCTTTTCCACTACAAGCGCCATATTTTCCTTCTTAAACGATGTTACCACATCTCTAGACAGTGGAGAAAATCCTCAGGGTGTTTTTCTTGACTTATCCAAAGCATTCGATGTCATCGATCACGGAATTCTCCTTACCAAATTGCATTCTTTAGGCATTCGTGGACTTTCACATCAAGGGCTAACTTCTTATTTAAAGGATAGATATCAACAGGTAGTAATATCCTATAATAAAAATAAAATACTTGAGCGTTGTCTTTCAGAAACAAAGCCACTTACTTGCGGAGTACCCCAAGGATCAATTCTCGGCCCTATACTCTTTTTATTGTATGTGAACGACATGTCATCATCCACATCAGATTGCAAAATGGTTCTTTTTGCTGATGACACTAATTTACTATGTAAACACGCCAATGCTCAAAAAGTTTTGTCTAACCTTTCGACTTGGTTCCATGCAAATCGTCTCATTGTAAACACTGACAAAACAGTGTCTATGTCATTTCACAATAGTATCACAAAATCTTTACCCCAGGTTTCTCTTTCTTTAAACGGAACACAATTAAAAACTGTTACAAATACAAAATTCTTAGGTCTCCATATTCAAGACAACCTCAAATGGAATTGTCACATTGACAATCTTAATTCCCAATTAAGCAAATTGTGTTACGCATTCCGAATCTTAGTTAACGCAGTTAGTCCACGTATTTCCCGTTGCGTATATTTTGCAAACGTTTACTCCCATTTACGTTACGGCATTACCTTCTGGGGTAATTCCGGTCAGAGTATTCAAACTTTCAGAATTCAGAAGAGGATAGTTCGGATAATTTGTAAATCTCACCCCCGAAACTCTTGTAAACCTTTATTCAAGGAATTAAATATCTTAACACTTCCCTGCATTTATATTTATGAAACAGTCGTGTTTGTTAAGACCGAATTACTGAAGTGCCACCCTTTCTTTATACGAAACAGTCTCGTTCACGAACACTATACACGCAATAGTAGTAATATTCATCGTCCTAGAGTGTCAACCACTCTTTGCCAAAAAGGACCTTATCATTCGGGAATCGTTCTATATAATTCCCTGCCCAAGAATATAAAAGACATTATGAAATTGAATCTGTTCAAATCAGCGGTTAAAAACTACCTCCTGCACCACTTTCCGGTCCTTCGTTAGAGAGGAGCTATTTCTTGACTTTGTCCTGTTTTCGCCCAAGTCTCCACAAGTCCCAAATACGAAAGTTTTTCCAGAAATCTCAGAAAATCCCCCTGAGCGAGCTTGCTAGATAACCCTTCAATATTGAGGCAGCCAATTCTTATTACTTCGTGACATATCTCCTAGATACCCATTCTTTTCCTCGTCACTCCTGTTTGTAATACTACTTTGCTGTAGTTCCAGGTGCCCCTGGAGTGGCTGCGCAAGCTTCGGGCTGGCTGAGGGGCGGTGGTGTTCCTCCGTGCAGGCGGAAAAGCACGCTCTTCTCTGCTGGCGATGCCAACGCTGGGGAGGGATGGTGATGGTGGCGGTGGGGAACAAGGGGGCTGCTCCTGTCGGAGGCGACGGCAGTACCGCGCGTCACCGTAGTGGCAGGAGGGGTGGCGATTTGGACATCGGCCTTGGAAGACGCTGCTTCCCGCACAATAGCGGTGGTGTGAGCAGAAACGGCGGCGGCGGCGGCCGTTGCTCCCTGCCCGGAGGCGGCGGGGGACGCTGGAGCGCGACAGGCACCACAGCAGTGACGGTGGTAAGCAACCCGTCAACGTTGCTGCCTTGTGCTGTGGCGTTTCCTTGCATACGGGGTGCGTCAGGCGACCGATTTGGGCTGTTTGCTAGATTGCTGGTCTCCTAGAGAGTAGCGCCTCCCGTCGACCACCAACTTGTCGAAGTGAAGTGACGCCCTGTGGCCTCTCTCTCTCTTTCTCTCTGGCGAATAAGGATACAATTTATTTATCGTATACCTTACGTTTGCAGAGAAGTCCTCCGCAATACACGTATGATCACTGCGAAGGTGCGTGGAGTCCGTTCGTAGCATTTCCTCTAGCGTAGGATGAGAACTTCACAACGATGGGGCGACGTCCTCTCCCTCTTCCTGTCCGCTGGACACGCTCGATGTCGTTGTGGGTGAGTACCACGCCTACTCGGCTGCTAACATCCCTCACAAATCTCACCGAGTCCTCCCATGTCTCACCCCGAAGTTCCTCCTGCTCGAACACCACGTGTTTGTTCCGTCGAGACCGGTTCTCGAGGTAGTCCACCTTTCGAGCTAGAAAACTGTTTTCTGTCTCTAGGGCTGATACTCGCGATTCTAGGCTCCCTAATCTCTGCTAAAAAATTTTCATCTCCAGCAGGAGGTCAGGGATCCCAGCCACTCTCCTCAGAACGTCCCTGACATCAGAGCGGAGGTCCTCCAGGGTGGAGTCATTGGTCTCCGGTCCTGGATTAATTTCTACTCCTCTTACAATTAACAAAACACATAGCGATGTAAACGATAAAATAGTGAGGAATTTCGCCTCACAAGTAGCTTCACCCGGGCCACGACCGACTTGCGATCGTTGACCTCTTCCCCAGCGGCCTATGGCCACACGCCACTGCTCGATGCAAATCATTTTCTTGTCTTGGTTCTTGAAAAAAAAACTGGTTCTTGAGAAAAACACTCTTGAAATTTAAAATCTACTTCTGCACTGCGCGCACTTCAAAACCGAGAACTTTCACCGTGGAACCCTCTTCAAACGGGAGCTCCTTCCGAACACGTCCGCTCTCCTCCGAGGTCAGCAGGCAACCGACGACGATTCTAATCAGTATATTTTCTATATAAGAAATCCTTGGATAATAGAAAGTGTATATAAGCAAATGTTAAATGTAGCATATGCAATGTATACAAATAGTTACATTATTTAAGTCACAATATTATGTAAAAATTACAGATTTTTCTTCAGATGTGCTTTTAGTGTGCAATTATAAAAACATATTGATGACAATAATACTATTACTCCTCACAAAAGAAAAGGTAAGTATATTGTATTTATAAATAGATACTGGTTCCCTGGAATACATAATAGTTAGTCTAAAATCAAATGGGAAATTTTTTTTAAATGATCATATATTCATTTATTATTCCGAAAAAACAAGCATTCATGATATAAGTGTTTGCTCTATCAACTCGGGATAAAAAGCACCGACTATTGATGTGCCTATTATGTGGCTGTTCCTGGTAACTTTCTCTTAAAATCAAATTCCAGTACAAATCATTCTGCAAGTGATTTAGTAGTAAAAGTAGCCAATTAAATAAATGTTGATATAATTTAATCTTACTCCTATTATAAGAGCAATAATTGTAAGTTTAAATCGGCTATCTTATTGTGGGATTTTGCTGAGAGATTTGAAGACTTGCACGAGTTGCCAATTCTTTCACGTTTCCTCCAAAGTCATCGACAGGACCTTCACCGTGAGCAGTGGAGAAATTCAATACAAATTGCAATAAATTGAAAAAATTCCAAAACTGTATACCTTATTTTTGATATGTTTTTAGATACACCTTTTGTCATTATTTTCTCCAAATTTCAAAGAAATCGGTGTCGGCGTTTTTGAGAAATCATTTTTTCCATATTTCACTGCCTTTGTAGTATTTGCCGCATAACTGACAAATATATTGGTCATTTTTCAGTTTTAACGTAAGCAAAATATACCAGCAAATAGCAAAACATCAGTAAATAACAATAAAAGCACGTATTTTTATTTTAAAAAATACAGTTTCATTCTAAGTTTGCGAACAATTTTCTTTCAACCTCACTAAAAGAGCTTATTAACGTATAAACGAATGGTGGTTAGAAACTGTGAATAAAAACGTTATTTTCTAATTGTTTATAAGAAAATAACGAGATTTATACATAGAAAAACTGAATTTGAGCTTATCGGATCAATTCAGTCCGATTATTGATGGAATGACCCACTCCAATAGGAAAAGAACAATTCTTTAAATAATTATTTCTCAGGATGAATTACTTTAGGAAGCGTTAAGATATCTTCAAAGTACCACTGTTGGCAGCGATTAATGAATGGAGATAGTCTTGCTCTATTTTTCTTAGGCGAGAAAACTGGATATGATTGATACGAGGAGGTCGTTGGGAGAAACTTATCATGTTTCTCCAGAATGTTTATTGCGTTACTTATTGATAGAAGACGAATATATTATACATAGTAATAAATTTAGTGTCAAAAAAGCAGTTACAAATGATATATGACCGAGTGGAGGATAAAAAGCTAATTTACTCCCCGGAAGCAAGCATTCCATCAATTCCATCAATTCCATCAATTCCATCAATTCCGATCAAGGACAGAAGCGGATTTAACATTTCAGTACGCTCCTAAGTAAAAGATAAAATAGTTCGGTACGTCTTATAACATTAATAGAATACCAACAAATTTGTATGTAATAAAACACCAAAACGTTTTTCAGAAATACGCATTATTATCAATCTATAGATTAATGAGAAAATATTGCTTGTAAATCGTAAGTAATAAAATATTACTAAATTCCAGATTTATTATTTCAATAGATGCCACCCTAGTCAAGAATATAGATAGCCTGTATAAAAAATCCGCCTCTACTCGAAGGAAATCTGAAGTGTGCCAGGTTGGAATACATACTATATACATTTGAAACGTTTCTCTGAATGTTTTATATTCCCTATTTTTTACATGAGACTTGGTTAGTTGGATCAATAGTCCCGACCCTGCGCCTGTCTTGGACAACCGCTGTCGTTCTTTTTGGCAGTCTACCACTCCCACACCCCACCACTCCCACACCCCGCCCCTCTCTGCAGGTCAAGGTCACTCTGCATCTCGAGTGTTAAAGATGTAACGTGACGGCCATATCTCACAAGGGTTCCGGTATTGCTTCAGAAAACATATTAAATACAGAAAGACTATTTATAACTACACCAAATATCTTTTAATCTTCGAGTTTTTACACAACCAGAAAGCGGTATTGATCAAATTCGTTTTGTATAATCCGAAAAGTTCATTATGTGTTGTTATTATATTACTCAATTTTGGTTTTAAATATAATGTAAGAAATTTTTTTTGAGTGTTTGGGGATATAAAAGTATAACACATCGGAATAAAGTTGTGAATACAAAAACAAATTCTCTCGTAAAACAATATAAATATTTCTACTGAATATTTTCTGATTATCAATAATCTAGCAAGGTAAGATGATCCTCCCCACAAATGAAATTATTCGAATTTTACGGGGAAATGATTCTATATGCATTTATTCGTAGTTCATATTTATGGGTCTATTGATCCTGTACAACAAGAAATACACATTTTTCACATTCGAAAAAATATATTTGCAGACACTTTTTTTGGACAAATACAAATAATTCTCGATAAAAATGTATCAGGAACAGTAAAATTTATTATTTCATATAAATCCTGTTTTTTTACGCTTTTCCATTAATTTTTATGTATGTATATCATTACATACAACATTCGAATAAATCTTTGAGGGCCATTTTTATCTCCTCGCTGGACTAGAGCATTTACGTACGTACCCAATAATAATTATATTTATGGAACCAAAATCATCAAATAATAAATAATTTTGGCTGTTCTAAATGGATCAATAATTTGGTATTAGACCTTGATTAACTAAAGTGTAATGTGATATAGCTTGCAAAGTTTATTAAACAGTTGTAACTTTTCACCAGTATACATGGTATCATCAGGCTGTTCATTGAAGCATGATATTGGAACTACAGAGTATTGGCTAAACCTTAATTAATCCTCGATTTTCCGCAAATTGAGAAAAAAAAGTGTTCTCCCTCATTCAGTATATTGCTGAAATATGTTCGTCCCACGCAGTTTCATATCACTACTGTTTTTAAGAGCCCATTTATGAAGATAAGTGAAAACGAAGTCGAAATCAACTTCGTTCTATTTAATTCACAACAGAGTTGTTCTTGATGTTTAGTATACATAACTTATAAAATTCCCTTAATTCAATTTATATTGTACTGTAGATTTCATTGTATTTGAGCCCTGAATAAAAAATAATACAGTTCGGAACTTTGGCTGATTTACAATTATTTTTTATGACCTCTACTCAATATTTCTTTATTATTTATAATTTTTTGACAATCATTGTATAAAATGAAAGCAAAGCAAGGTAACACAAATAATTAATTCGATTTTCTCACAGTTAAAGAAATACAATTGATCATACCGTTGGTATATAATAGGTGTATAAAGTAATACAATTAAGAAATGATACATAAAACTTTAAGGAAGTTATTTATACTTTAGAGTAACTTCATTTAGGGTAAATACCGCGATACAGGTACGTTTGTTCAACAATAAGTATTAACGTGTACCTCTACTCAAAATGTTTGGTTTCTTTGTGTTTTTTCGAATCGGATATAAAATCATTACCCATAAAGCCTCTGGCACACAGGACACGGTCTGTCGCGACGGCCGGCGATATGACTACGTCACATTCAGTACGATATCTGTTTGAGCGATCCAGTGTTGGAATAGCTTTCCGCAAAAGCAGGTTCGCAGGTTTTTCTTGAAAAATGAGTGGTTCTGACTGGGAGCAACTCTTGCTTCTTTTAGCACAACAGTGTACCAGAAGAAAAAAGAGATGATATTGGGTGCACCAATTAGTGATCATAGCGAAGTCACAGAGCCTATGCAAGCGCTGTTACAAACAGATGCCACCAGTCGAAGATCAACCAACACTGCAATCCAAGTTCTCGAAAATTTTTAATGATTATTTTGGCTTAACTTCAATTGTTTATGATACTTTCTTGAGGTACCTTGTAATAAACTACCCAATAAAATCATTTTGTGAAATAAAATCTTGAAACCTGAAATAATACTGTGAAATAAAAACATATTCGTTCTTACTAGCAATGTTCAGCACTTCTGCAATAACGATCCATGTTTCTGCTTTTTTTTATCAACTTTTACATACAACTTGTGAGAAGTGTCGTGCGAATACGTGTACATCCTATCAACAGTTCAGTTTCTTCTCCCATCTTCAACAAACTTCTCCATGAAGTGATGTAGACCGCTTGGATCGCGCCATAATTTTGTGAGTTTGTATGTTTATGAGCGCATGTTTATGGAAGTGTTTATGAGCGGCCAAGGTCGTGACGCTGCGACAGAACGCCTTCTGTGTGACAGGGACGGTTCAATGTTGCGTCATACAAACGTATCGTCGGACCGCGGTGGACCGCGATCACTGACCGCCGCGGCAGGCCACATCCTGAATGCCAGAGGTTTTCAATGATAATAAAAACAAGGGACGTTGTCTTCAGATATTTGTGACAGTGAAATAGGGAATGAAAAAGAAAATTTCTAATTTACGCTCTGAAAAGAGAGTAGTTAAAAATTCCGCGAGAAAATGTTTAAATTAGATTCCGCGAGAGGATTTGAAGACTACAAAATCAATTACATGGAAGATAGCGATAGTGGTAGTGCCTTCTCCTACACGATACCGCTGAGTGGTGGAGCGCGGGTTCAAATACTGCTCGGTCATACTAGGTGAGGTTTTCAGCTACAGCTTCCATCACATACTCCAGACAAATGACGCTTCGGTATAATGAGTACCCTGGATACCCAACATCTCTCCTTCTCAAATCTCCCACCAGGATCACGATTAGGTGAAAGAGCACATCTCATGTCCTGAACCTCGCCATAAGATATGAAATAGATAAATAAAAATAAAGACAGGAGAAAAAAAGTCATTGGAGTCGAAGACGGCTCAGGCGAAAGAGATATTACTGCCAATTTCATCATTTTTTTCCTGCATGGAAATACATTGACACTTGCTATGGAATAAATTGATATTGCAGTATTTTACTTTTATCAGTAGTTGGAAGTGTTTATGAGCCCATCCCCGGCCTAGTATTTCTCTGGTTTTTCTTCAGGTAGAGGTTGATTCTTCATACAGGTTCTCTAGACTTTTGCCTCGGGACGGTGTCTATTGAAATTTAAAAAATCTCGAATTTAGTTATTTTAATAGTTACAAATATTTTATATTTTCCGAACAAATAATATAATATTTAATATTATTTTAAATAAAGTTTATTTATTTATTTAATAACCTAGTTCATAATAAAATATACCTGTATAATAACTTTTTTGTATTTAATTAAATACAAATTTGTTGGTATTCTGTAAGTGTTGTAGCTCATACCAGACACTTTTATTCTTATCTCAGGAATGTGATGAAATGTTAAAACCACCTCTGCCTTTGGGCCCTTGATAGAAATTGATGGGATGGTCCCTTGCTTGCTTCCGGAGAGGAAATTAGTTTATTGTCCTCCACGTGATCATTCCAGGGCTCTAAGGTAGAGGCGGACTGAAAGATACGAATACAAAGTTAGCTTCGTATTTTAATGTCAACAGAACACCAACAAATTTGTATTTAGTAAAACACAAAAAAGATAGTTCACTACTACGTAATATAGTACGTAATCTGACTAGATTTTTCGGAATGTATAGTGCATAAATCGTAACAATTAATATAACTCTATTTGAACTTAATTATTACAATAGATGAAGCAAGACCGTGGAGAACCTAAATATAAAATCCACCTCTACCCGAAGAAAACCCAAGAAAAACCCTGGCCAGGGAGGTACATGTAGGAGATCTTTTTCCTGTAGAGGTACCAATTTATCAAATTATGTTTGATTATGTGAGTAGCTTGGAAGACATTAATTTAAATTTCTGAATGACGCTGGCTCTAGTTTAAGTATAAATGAAATACTTCAAGAACAATCTTTTAAATTGTGATAATAATGAAATATAATTAACATTTGTTCGTTTTATCAAACACATCTATGTATTTTGTGGACTGAATAAAAATGTTGTGGGCATAAAAGAAGTTATAAAGTATTAATTAAAACTTTATCACATTAGTAATTTTATATTAAACTGTTAGATTAATACAGAATGCTATATTTTATAATGCAAAATTGCACAGGTTTTATTTTTAGAGCATGTAGAAAAACTACGACGCTTAGTTTCAGTACTTTGATGAAAGAACTGAGACATACTGAAGACTAAGACATACTGAAGTGTTTGAACATGAATTCCTTATGTTCTTCTTTATGTCATGATGGCAAGATGGCATCATTATGTAACGATGGCAAGATCGTGTCAAATCCTCAGGACATCGCAAGTTTGTTTAATTCTCACTTCTCAGAAGTTGGTAAAATAACGAACTCANCATATTTTTAAGTAATTACTCTGAACACGTCTCTTAACTTGTGATAAAAATCTCATTAGTCCAGAATGAAATAGGAGGTTGTCCTTCATGAAAAATCCAATAATTATTCTGGCTACTCACAATTACATTTGGAACGGAAATAACTTGTTAATGCTCCGTCATTTATCTCGATTTTCCTTTGACCTGTGGTCGTATTTCCTCAGCGTACTTCCTCAAGATGTGTGGGAACACAACCACATGACTAAGTCGAAAGCCACAAAATCGATTCAAGTGAGCTAAACAGGTCTGTCCTGAAAACCAGAGTCCGCTTATTGCAGATCTGCTACTCATATATCATAGCTTCCCATCGGCCCAGTAGGGAATCGTGTTTCAAGAGATTTTGATAAGTTTCAGTTCTCAAGAATAGACAGTATTTATCTGAGGCGCGTATGAAGACATAGGACGACCGACAGCGAACGGGAAACAGATCGGGTGGAAATCATGAAAACAATCTCCTTTACAGCGTTCGTATGAAGGCGGTGAAACATGGTGGGTTGGCACGAGACGACCGTTAGATTTCTGCAGGGCGCACCGATAACATTCTCGCAAAGGTCTGATGGCGTCGAAGTCAAATTTTCCTTTTCGTATTTCGATATGCAGGTCACAATTTGCTTATTCAAATAACAAAACGTCATTGCACGTAAAAAATATTTGAACACACTATTCGGACAAATAAAACTATAAACTGTAGCTGTGATAATGAGTTTCACAATTAGAAGTAGCTAATATATTGTATTTGATTAGTGGAAGTAATTACCAACTAAATAAATATAAAATCAAATTACCTCCATAAAAATAAAAAGTAGGTATTTTTTTTTTACGTAGAACTACTATCTCGATATTTATATTAGACTTGACCATCCTTCCCAGTTTTCGACGCGAGTTTTTTTAATACGTTTTAGCCTACTTTATAATTTAGTTGAAGAAAGAAAATATTACGTTTACATTAAAAATTGTAATGATTTCTTCATTCAAATAAAATAAATAACGAAAGGAGTATTATTAATTAATAAGATAAAGCGGAAATTTGAATACACTAAATAAAACGCACCAAATATTTTCAGTCCTATTCAACCACTTAAAATTGATGTACCGAGAATATGATATTTGGTTTGTCAGATATTTGGTTTACAACAATATTTATGTACAAAAACAACTCAGATATCTTAAATTGTTCGTGAAGTATCACGATAATATGCAATGCTGTTCGAGCAAACACGAATATATTTCTACCACTTTCCATCCCTTACAAATATCACAGAAAAACACTAGTTTGTAGATATTTGAATTAACAACAATTCCATATAAGAATAATGACTCATTTATTAATACACGAAATACAGAGAATAGTGTCAGTAGATACTACACGACACATTGTTAAGGAAAATGGTCATAAGGTCATAATTAAGGAAAATTATGAAGTGTGCGTTTTTGTTTTTCTCACCTTATAAACTAATTTCCAATTAAGTATACTATTTGTGCGTAAAATTATTCTATCGCATTGGAAATTAAATTGTTAATATTCTTTTTTTCTGAAAGTAGTTTCTTGTAATGCTTCATAATCAAGGAGGAAGATATCAAACCAAATGGTTTAAAGAGAAACGTATTTATAAATTATATTATAGTTGTTCAACAGTTTATTCAGTGGCATTATGGTGACGTTAAAAATGATATAAATATAATGTTAGTCATTATATTTTTTAGCCATTTGCATCAATATCTGTCTTCAAAGCATTCTTAGCTTTATATGTCTCTTAATAAAATGAGAAGAATAAACTCTTTATCGATATTGTCTTTTAGTAATCAACTTTTCAAAACCGCATCACGCCTACTTATGTCCCTCTCTTCTTTACCCAATCACTAGAATCCTCGTGGAAGTATCTCACTCAACAAACACCATTACCACCGCCACTGCTACTATCTCTTTGATGCACTTTTGATATCCAGACGCACCACCTTGTATTCACTGTCACCCACTTAATCCATATATCTTCCATCTTTTAGCGCTTTTTGGTCTCCGTGTGTTTCTTCAACTTCTATTTCATTCCTAAAAATTAATTTCCTCTTTCTTCTATTCGCTGCAATCTTCATTTCCTTCTCATCCTCACTTTGAATCCTTACCTAGACTCTCAGGTTTCCTCCGACTCCAATTGCACGACGTTCTATTCATTCGAATGCTGCCTCTTCACAGCACCTGTCGCGCCATCATACGAACTTCAACCATTCCAGCGACGTCTCGCCTCTTCTAAGAACTCAGGTTAGCAGTGTCACGTATCCTGCGTTCCTTTGCCAATGTGGGCGCTGAAGATGCCACGGACCAATGTATTCATTGGTCGATGTCTACGGAGAGGGTTTCTTGCAATACTAAATAGTTGTTGAAAAAAAAAATAAGTTGTATGAGGGAAAGTAATGGAAAATTATAATATCATGCTGTACAGTAGTTGCTGCGGTGAAGGATATATTTGACATTTTAATGGGCACGTTGGAGCAATCAATGGTAGTTCCTTTTCTTTCGTTAACATTTCCTAGAAATTTCATTGTGATTTAAAGAAACACATTATTTTTCAAGCACATGCTTTGGGAATGAGGAAAATTATAGTAAGTTGGCTAATGCGCCTAAAAGTAACATAAATGTTAACGTATTCCGAAGTGCCATATCGCATGAAAAATGTGTAATCGCCTATTTATGAAATCAGACCAGAATCAGTCAAAAACTTAGTCGTTGGTGTAATATTTTTATTTAGAGGTAAATGAATATTTTAGAACAGAAATCCGTCATGAGTCATCCTCATACGGTAACGCGACACTATGTACAAGTTCGTGCTGTAACTATCTGTAAAACAAGAACTTTTGAATACTTTCTAGAAACTACAGGATTTTCTTTGAGACGAACTTTGGGGATAACGTATTAAGATGTTTATTTAAATTACATAGAAGAGCATGAGATGGATAAAGTCATTTATGAAAAGGATATTGATAAATACATTTCACATTCACATATTGATTTGGTTACTTCTTCGGTGGAAAGGATTGATGTAAGTAGCCTGTGCGCAAGTCTAAAAGCAAAAGTGACTGATAAAAAATCAAGTAATGATTAAAGTGTAATTTAACAAAAAATGAGTAAGAAAATTTTTCAAATTAGTTGCTACAAAATAGGCTTCAAAAAGTAGAATGAAATCTCCGCTCTTTATTTTTCATAGAATAAATAAATAAATTTTATTGTCAAAAAAGCAGTACAAACTGCGTATGACCACGTGGAGGACAACAAACTAATTTACTCTCCGGAAACAAGCAAGGGACCATCCCATCAATATCGATCAAGGGCCATAAGGCAGAGGCGGATTCAAAAATTTCAACAAAAATTCCTAGATAAGATGAAAAGTTAGCTACGAGTTATAATACTAATAGAATGTCAATATGTTTGTAATTTAACACAAAAAATGTATTTTAAATGTACAAATTATTATCGAACAATAGATTATTCTGAGTATAGTGTTTAAAAATCATAAGAATTTAAATAACACTAAATTCACGATGTATTGTTACAATAAACACGCCCCTAGACAAAGCCTAGAGAACCTGTATAAGAAATCCCCCTCTACCCAAAGGAAATTCGGAGAATAACCCGGGCCAGGATGGGGTTACAGAATTAATGTACACAACCGTGCCAAAATTGAGTACACATAAAACTAAATTAATATGAGCCATACGGCAACACAACCATGCAAGAAAATAGTTTTTGAAATTGTTATAAGTTATTTAAAAAGTGCTACAGCAATGGCGTGATAAAGTACAAGACGAATTTAACTTTTATTAAAATCAATAAATTCTTTTACAGTGTAGAAGCACTGGTGCAGGAGGTAGTTTTTAACCGCGGATTTGAACATATTCAATTTCATAATGTCTTTTATATTCTTGGGCAGGGAATTATATAGAACGATTCCCGAATGATGCGGTCCTTTTTGGCAAAGAGTGGTTGACACTCTAGGCCGATGAATATTATTACTATTGCAAGTATTGTGTTCGTCAACGAGACTGTTTCGTATAACGCAAGGGTGACACTTCAGTAATTAGGTCTTAAACACGACCGTTTCATAAATATAAACCAGGGAAGTGTTAAAATATTTAATTCCTTGAATAAAGGTTTACAAGAGTTTTGGGGGTGAGATTTACAAATTATCCGAACTATCCTCTTCTGAAAGTTTAAATACTCTGACCGGAATTACCCCAAAGGTTAATGCCGTAACGTAAATGGGAGTAAAGTTTGCAAAATATACGCAACGGGAAATACGTGGACTAACTGCGTTAACTAAGATTCGGAATGCGTAACAATTTGCTTAATTGGGAATAAAGATTGTCAACGTGACAATTCCATTTGAGGTTGTCTTGAATATGGAGACCTAAGAATTTTGTATTCGTAACAGTTTTTAATTGTGTTCCGTTTAAAGAAAGAGAAACCTGGGGTAAAGATTTTGTATTACCATTGTGAAATGACATAGACGCTGTTTTGTCAGTGTTTACAATGAGACGATTTGCATGGAACCAAGTCGAAAGGTTAGACAAAACGTTTTGAGCGTTGGCGTGTTTACATAGTAAATTAGTGACATCAGCATAAAACCATTTTGCAATCTGATGTGGATGATGACATGTCGTTCACATACAATAAAAAGTGTATAGGGCCGAGAATTGAACCTTGGGGTACTCCGCAAGTAAGTGGCTTTGTTTCTAAAAGACAACGCTCAAGTATTTTATTTTTAGTATAGGATATTTCGACCTGTTGATATCTATCTTTTAAATAAGAAATTAGCCATAGATGTGGAAGTCCACGAATGCCTAAAGAATGCAATTTGGAAAGGAGAATTTCGTAATCGATGACCTCGAATGCTTTGGATAAGTCAAGAAAGACACCCTGAGGATTTTCTCCACGGTCTAGAGATGTGGTAACATCGTTTAAAAAGGAAAATATGGCGGTTGTAGTGGAAAAGGATTTCATAAAACCGTGTTGATCGTCAGAGAAAATGTAATTTTTTTGATAGAAAATCTAGAAGAAGCTTATAGAACAATTTTTCTTGGAATTTTGAGATAGTGGATAGTAGAGATATTGGTCGGTAATTTCCAATATTAAGTTTGTTTCCTTTCTTGTGTAAACGTTTCACTTTAGCTCTCTATAATAAGTTAGGGAACACCCCTTCCGATAAAGAACTATTAAAAGTATTTGAGTGGATTTAATAATTTTGCATAATCATACGTGCTTAATTTACTCCTTCCCTATATTTCCTCCACGATAATATTCAATGATACAGTTGTGAAAAAAATATTTCAGTATATACGATTTAGAAAGCAACAAAATAAAAATCTATTAGTATCATAAAGTATGAGTATAATATTTGTTTTCAATAATTTTTATCTTTTAATTTTTCTGTGTAGTATTGTAGCTAAGTACAAAATAAATATAAATTTAAGAAAATTCTAATTTGTAATAAAGTATACTACGGAACAAAATTTGTTTTTAACGATTTATTTCAGTAACCAGAAAACTATTTACTATACTGCTCAAATCTTATGAAAGGATTCAGCGTTAGGAGTCTAAATAACATAAACCGTGACATGGTTGTAGCCTCAACCTACAAAACTAGTATGTCGTATGCCGTGTGAAGCACCGAAACAAATGTGCTACTTTCGCGTGTTGCGTTGTAACCGTTGGTTGTTTGATAAGGATCAGGAGCCACTTTATATTGTAGCTCGAATTCCGAATCGATGAACAAAGAGTGCGTGTGTAATACTTCAAATTATTTACAGTGAATCCATTGTAGCGCAGGGTCTCACTTTTCAAATTGAACTCTTGTGTCTGCCAACTAACGACAATGTGTTTACGTTTTGCGTTTCCCATTACTTTCTCTAATGAGATCAGGAGGAGTTCAATGAATCACGAAATATATAGTCACTCGTATTACTGATTGGATCAATTTGTTGACCTAAAATTCATGTTTCAGTTGAAGGATATATTTTATTTCATTTTTTGGTAAATGACCCAACAAACAATAAACTATTGGCTAACCATAATGAAAAATACCAACAATAACTTTATTGTATTTGGTCAGTATTTTGTCACTAATAAATTTCTACAAAATAAATATTTCATTCCGTTGATATGTGATTCACAGAAATAAATAAAATAATATCTCTAAGATGAACAACAAAACGTATCTCTTAGATTGAATCTTTTCAATATTCGAGCTATTTGATAACATAGATATTTCATGGTAATATATCAAAGAAGTCGATTCATTCCAGGTAAGATTTATTATTCTGTCATTGAAAACTAACCCACCAAATCTTTCGTAGCTTGAGAGAAAAAAACACACTTTGCAATGAATTGAGAATGAAAGATAAACTTTAATCACAACTTGAAATATATCAACATCTGTAACAGTGGGTCTTAAATGACAATGGTACAAGAAAGATATACGTGGAAAAAAAGAAGTTGAACATTCAAGCATATGTAAACAAGTTTGTGTCATTAAGAGATAACAGTAGTTGAGCGGCAATTGAATTTCATTGGAATTATATATAATTGTAAGATAAATCCTGGCAATAACTAGTGTTGGGAACAGGGTACGAAAACATCAATAAAATGAGAAAAAAATATGTTTTCATTTCATATTATTGAGCCATCGGTCTTTTGACTACCTTGCATATCACGTAATAATTGCAAGGTTTTCTATCCTATATATTCTCTTTTCATTTTACGTCGTCATTTACTGACTTGTTTTTATAAATTGTCATCCATGTATCTCCTATGACTGACAGCTGCATCGTTTTCTCACATTTTGTTGTCGCGCATTTTTGAGCTGTTCTCTCTTCTTCTTACCCATTCACATACTCCCTGTACCTTTCAAACAATCTTTTTGTCTTCATCATGTTCACTCCACGAATTCCATATCCCTTCCCTGTTTAATTACCTTATGTATCTCGCTCCTTCTTGTCCATATTTCTGAAAGTCCCGCCTCCCTGCCATTATATATGTTCATCTATCACCTTCACCACAATTACATTCTGCTCGTCCTCTCTCTCCCCCCTCTCTCTCTTCATCCAATCCGCGTCAATATTTTTCGAAGTTGTCATGTTCTCTGAGGAATTCCACTACACGATGCGTCATTTTAAACCATTTTCGATTGTCTTCAACAAGCTGGTGGTATAAACCTCTACGTCACGCTTCCTTCGTCACATTTGTTCCATCTTCTAATAAACTTTCCTTCTTCCTTCTAATCATTCTTCTAATAAACTTCCTAACAATTTCTTTTCCTCCTCCTTCCTTTGAACTTCTAGCTCTGATCCATTCAATATCACTATTTTCCCTCTCCTTATCAAATACAATTTTTCGGATATATAGGTCTATTGGGAGTATTCTATTGATAACCATTATGGCTCTAATAACCTCTTTTTTTCCTTTTTTGTGAAATAATGTATTGGTATACTGTTTTCTTTTCTTTTCTTTCATCTTTCTATTTGGATATTTGTTGATTTCAGGAGGGTTTTTTTAGTGGGTATGGTCGAGATATTCGGCGAGTCCCACACACGGGGAAGAGTCATTACGGTTCTTCTCTATGGTGCGAAACTGCATTTTTCCCTACTTGCATGGGTTCTAATGACCTCGATGTTGACGAGCCCTAAAGCCCCAACCAAAAAAATTAAAAATAATAATCTAATAACCTCGTTGTTGGCGAGCCCTAATGCCTCAATGATGATGATGATGATAATAATAATAATAATCCATGGATCTGTGGGTATTGTTCTATAGCCTCCTGTAAAATTACGCAAATGATCTTTGTACCCGTCTCATCTTTCTCTGATATCGTACCTTAGACATGGAAGTATTTCTACAACTCCTCAGACTTGAGACTGCTCTTGTAGACCAGCATTTGAAACCTTAGCGACAGCCACTTGGACGCACCACCGTCGCGATGATACTCTCTTCTCGGTTGACAACGCGCGGACGGTTCCGTGTCACGCTTCCTCATGCGCAGGGGGTGGGAAGCAGTTTCAGGGTAGGATCTGGCACGGGCAGAATTAGGACCCTCCGCCTACGAGAGGCGTCGGAGTAGGAGTAGGAGGCGTTTGTATTCTATGCGCTCGTTTCATTTACACGCAGTCTGCATCCCGCGAATACGGCGCAGATATAAGAGGTTCGTTACCGCCGTATCTCACGGGGTGTGGCACGGCAACGGGGACCTTGGTAGGGATGGTGGAAAAGGGTACGGGGGTGGGCGCACGCGGGCGCGCGCTGCGACGTCAGAGTTATGCCCCGGGCGAGTCCCCGCACTCGTGTTGCCCACCCCACCGCAAGACATGGGTTTAAGAGTGGAGGAGGTTGAGAGCTGAGGCAATCCGCTTGAGTAACACGCCGTACAGCGTATGTATAGCAGAAGCGTGCTCAACCTGAAATTTAATCAAATAACCAATTATGGATTCCCTGTTTTTGTGGCGACGGTTGCTGGAAGCGGTCTAAACCAGAGCTCAGTGACGGAGTAGTGGGTGGGACTCGTGTTCTCGAGGCAAAGGAACAGGTCATAGCGGAGAATGATTTAACACACTGGAGAAGGTTTGTACTAGGAGTGAACTAGGAAAATCTAGAAAAAAGGTCTCTGACACTTTTTCAGTAATGTACAAAAAATTGACCACATTTTATAGAATACAGTTTGATAACGTTTTTATACAAAATATCACTTACAAGAAACAATCTACGTTATCCATTAGATATTAACCTCATAAAATTCATCAAATCCTCAAAAATCCTGACTGGATTTAAATATGTTATCTAGTTTCTTGCAAAGAGAGAAATAAAAAATTGTCATACATGTTATAGGCAAGTGAAATTTATTAGAAATGAAACAAAACATTGATTCATGGAGTAATTTTAACGTGAAACTCTTTATTGATATTTTGTTGAATGATATAAGAAACAATTTATTTACAATGACAACCGATGTAAAAAGGAAGTTTGATATTTTTGTTTAGTAAAACATTCCAGGCGTGCAGGGAAAAAACAACGTATTGTCAAACCAATCTAGAAGATCTCCCTATTTACGCCATTATAAACACCTTTTGGCAGAAATTAGGCGAGGTAAATAAATATGTCTGTAATTGGTAATATCAATACGAATCAAGTGTGAATGATGGATAAAATGGTTTTAGTACTTACGAGTCGAATTCTGAAATCGTATGTCAGATATTTTTCCTAATGATGAAACTACGAAAAGACAGAGGAATAACTTTCAACGCTGAACAATCCAACAATTAACTAACCTCAAAACATTCGTGATAATAAAACATACCCTAAAAGTCGATGAATATCTGCACAGTAATAATATGCATGATATGTTTAAGATTTTGTGCACCATACGATAAAAAAGTGTATCGTGTGACGTTAACTTTGCATGAGACTTAAACAACCTTACCCTTTAAAAGTCACGCGTATTTTACGAACCCGTTTCATCTAGTATTTATGGAAAATTGTTTTCAGCAGAATTTGTGATACCACCTTGTAGTAAATTATACGTGGTTTTCAGAATTGCAGGAGAAAGGAAAATATGCCACAAAAACGATTTTAATGCTTTCAATGTATAAAAAATAGCACATGAAAAATAAATTAACTTGAAAAATTAAACATGGAAGTACTAAACTATTTTTAATTGATTTATCTTGTACAATACACAGATTCTGAACAAACGGAAATCACAATATTATCGAAAATATTAACAAAGTTCACGTGTCAATTTTTTGAAAACTGTGGAGTTCTTTTAAGAAAGGTCCTCTCACGCGACAGGATCTCACATGACACGCGATAGCGTAATCGTTTAATGGTCGAATCATAATTAAACCGTTGACAAAAGTAAAAATTCCAAGGAAAAATCTATAAGGGACGAACGGGGCAAAGTGACGCTCTCGCGTGGTGACACGCAGACAGTCAATGTAATGTAGGGGTGGAAGGGAGATGAGGGGTGGAATAGGTCACGAAAAGAGAGGGAGGGTCACTCTCCAACGCAGACACGACTCTTTCGATAAGATGAGCTATTTCAAATAAACATGGACAGAGAAGATAAATAAATAATTTACAGCATAGAAAAATGTTTCATTTAACGTATCCAAGTTTCTCATAATTAGTATAACACACCAAAATGTCATAGAAGAAAAATCTCGTATTCTCTCTGTACACGCATAATCCTATTATACAAGCCAATGAAGACAAATTTTTAGAAATAAGGAACTATGAATAATTTTCATGGTAATTATAACTATTATAAATACAATTTATGTACGTAAAGAAAAACTATATAGAATTTAAAAACAACAGAAAATTTGAATTAGTATGCGTATACACGAACAGTTTATATCAAGTAATAGTAAAAGAAAAGGAAAAGAGAGAAATGTTAAGTGAAATGAATACAGTAAAAAAAATTGTTGCAAAACTTAAAAAGCGTGCTACATAGGACTAATCAAAGGAAATTTAAAAACCAGAGTCAAAGAATACAAAAAAGTTATAATCAATTCATAAGAAGTGTCCTTTCAAATCGTCGCTTTTAAAACGATCATTAAACTGACTTTGAAAATGTGTAGGAACTAAATAAAGAAAGATGTCATTTGAAAAGATATATACAAAAATGGTCTTCATATAAGTCATAACTCATGGTACAAATTTAAGTTCGTAAGCAGGAAAATTAACGAGTGTATACGACTTCATTTTGTAATTTTTATTCTTTCATGTTTTGTTTACTAAGAATTATAAATATTTGGTGGTGTAATTCAATTGATATATTAAAGTTACCCTTTTTCTCCCTTTAAAAAATTAAAAGAAGCATCAAATACTTTACCACAGATGGCTGTACAATATAGGGCACGACCCTCGTACTGCTTTCTGTCCTCAATTTTTCACTAGGACGCTATCTCTTTTGCATAAAAGAAACTTCGTTAAAACACTGTGTGAGAGCGTCCAAAATACATTCATGCTAATAAGTTTTTGTAATTCAATTATTCAAAATGTATTTAATGCACTCAAAGTATACAGCACCCATTTGCCAAACTAAAAGATTAAAGCGCTAAAACAGAAGTGCTGAAAACTAAGTGTTTTGAAAGTTGTGAAGTGGGTAAAGCATATTAAATGAAATATAGCGCACATTATTGTATTCTTGAAGATATATGTTATCGATATTTAATTGTTTCAATTGTCATACTCAATAGTTGTACATTCATATAAGAACGCTTAAAGCAAAGCGAGTAAAAATATGCATAATTTCGTTGAAGAAATATTACATATCTAAAACTTGCAATAAGTATGAGTAAGAAGTTTTGTGCTATAAGTTTTCTTCGGTGACTTCATGCATCCCTGTACCCTTTGCAATGGTCAAATAGAAGAATATAAGTTTCGTTCTGAAAAACATATTCAAACAATAGTTATGACAGAAGATGACATCACGAACCACAGACGCTGAGGTCGATAGTCCATAGGATGGCAACGAACTTGCTCATTATTCATATACAATTTTCCGTTCATTGGGTTTTGTTCTGGCGTGTCACTCACAAAAACACGAATATGCCATCGATTGCTGACAGAATGCATCTAAAATATTGAGTGGCAACTGTGTGCACTTATCGGGAGCATTCTATTTCTTTTCTTGCGTGTAAAGAAATGCAGTGATATTTGTGTTTACTATATTTTATAATGTAATTTTTGAGAGGTAAATGCTTTCTGTGAGGAGTCAACGTGGCTCAGTTGATAGACCACTGAGTTGCTGGCTGCATGGCCGGAAATCGATCCCCTGTGAGGTAGGGATTTTCATCACGCCTCAACATCCAGACTGGCTCCCAGGTCTACTCAGTCTGCTATAAAATGAGTACCAGGGTTTATCCTGGGGTCGAACCGGTCGGAGCGAGAGGCTGACCACATCTCCTCCTCCTAGTGCCGAGGTCAAGAAATCGCGCGAGCCCTACCCTCCGCGAAGGGCAAAGCCCACAAAGGGCTGTAGTGCCAGAGGAGAAGAAGAAAGAGAAGAAGAAGAAAGAGAAGAAGAAGAAAGAGAAGAAGAAGAAAGAGAAGAAGAAGAAAGAGAAGAAGAAGAAAGAGAAGAAGGAAGAGAAGATGGAAGAGAAGAAGAAGAAATGCTTTCTGTAGATAGAAAGAATGCATAAGTTCATTTACTTGATATTATTTTAGATCTCCCCCCTCCTAAAAGAAGTATTTAATCAATGTTATTCCAAAAATACTATAATTTTATAACAAAACTGACTAGTATAGTTTTGTAAGAGTCAATTGTTTACATTTTTATATACTTTTTAACTTCTTAAGTATATTTTACGCAGATTATACTAATATGCTGCAGAAAGATAATAAAGTCAAGAATAGCCGATCGATGAAATGATTGACACATTTATTCTATAAAATGATTGAAGACTTTTATCCGCATTATAAAGTACCTGGCCCTCACCACCAGTTCATAAAATGGGTTACTTATAAATTTTCTGAGAAAACATTTTCAGCCGTTTTATAGACCGCCACATAATCGAATAGAGAACATTCGTCTACTCATTACATAAGATCAATTACATTCACTGGAATAAATTTTGAATAAAGAAAATATTTTATAATATTAGCTTCAGTTAGCAGGACAAAACACATATAATGAACATATTCCAATTTACTACGTTAATAATGATGATGTTGTATGATAACATTAAAATCGAAGATCATGAAAATTTATAGCACACTCTACAAATTGAAAAATATGGTAAATTTTCAATACGTCTTTTCAAAAATATTTACAATTATAAATATTTCACCTTATCATAGGGCTATCATGTCAGTTTAAAACAGATTACTTTTTAAATATAAATAATGACTCAGTTATATCAACGATAACAAAAATGTTCCAATTTCATTAGTACGAATTTCTTCCTTTTCTTTTGAACAATTCACAATTGCACGTTTATAACTCTTTGATGGCGCACTTGTTTTTATAGTATTTATCTTTTGAACGTAAGTTTTTAACTGACTGTCTTGTGTACAGAATCGATAATGTCCTCTAGATTGTAAGATTACAAAAATAGCCACATCAGACTAACCAAGAACCCACGCTTATTCCATGGTTTTGTATTGGTTTTGCATGGTCATTTGTTGAAATGTTTATTGTACGCTTGGATATCCTAACTGACGAGAGAGATATTTAAATTGGTACTTATCATGGAAATACAAAAGTGACATGTTTGAAAAAGAATAATACACCAACATACTACTGCGCATTTCATGGGTTTTCAATCCACAATGAATATACGGTGCACGCATTAGACTTCCATGTCTTATGATATGGTATGGTTGATATGGTAAATATGAACATCCCCCCTCAAAGAAGAAAAAAAGTGATGTGTGTATTAAGCGTGTTAATTTCTCATTTTCATATGGAGAAAATGTCAATTAAAGAACATAAGCGCTATTTCGAAAACAAATTAATTTCTTCTATAGTGTCAAAACATCTGATGTTCTGTCTCGAAATGAATAATTTTTACGTACTTCTTTGCAACAATACACACTGATTGTTGCAAATTAGTGATATGTTAATATTTTGTTTATTAACTTCTTATGTTACTGGAATCATGTCTCGAACCATATTTTTTTCTCCAAACTCGATTTCGAGAAAGATTTGGTAGTTGAGGAGTCTGAATGTATAAAATGAACCTTTTTAAAACAAAAATACAGATCCAATCTTCAATTATTTTGACCAAGTCGGAGGTTGAATCAGAAGAACTTTGGAGCAAACATGCACTCTACTTTTCGGATTAAATAAGCAGAAAATGTGTTGTTTCGTAATATAGAAATTTACCAAAAGGACACCAATGTATACAATATTTACGATAATCTAATACTATTTAATTACTTCGGTGCTAGGGTACTTGTATTATTGTTGAATTTAGCATATTTTAAATTTATACATTACACGAATTACTCCAAGTTGGTTTTCTTTTTTATCTCACACATCTTTTTGCATAAATGTGAACGTAATCAGAAGTGGTGTTTTATGAACAAAGTAATTCTGAGAGAAACGCAACTATAAATTATGCCCAAAGAACGAAGTAGTTAGGTTATGTACCATAAACATACTGATAGAAAGAAAACAGCGAAAGTACGACGAAGAGTACATGACTTGATGTCGTAACTACGTTTATCTGAAGTTTTATGGCAACCGTTGACCCAATTACTGTTATTGATCCGTAGTGATGATGAAAAAGAATAATGATGGCATGTACGGTTTAATGAATGTAATTTTAATCTTATTAGAGTAAATAGGTCTATATTAAATTTCACTTAATACCTTCGGAAATATAAATTTACAAGTTCCTTCTATTCATATGAACTAATGTTGAATTTTGCAACATTTGTTCATTCTTGTCATTCCCTATATAACTCGTAATTAATATGAACCAAATGAGATAGCGCTATAGAAAAATATTATGTATTGTATTTTTTAGAAACTGTCCATTTACTTTTAGTTAATCAACTGTTAAAAAAATAATAGGGAAAGTGAATTTTTACCCCTATGTCAGTACCACTAGGACAATATCAATGAAAACTCGTTGTACAAAGAGATTATAAATGTAACTATTAAGGATTTTTTTTCTGCGCAACTTCTCAGAAGTATCAAATTTAAAGTTCTTAATACGTTATCAACCGCTTCATAAGAAACGTCACCCAAGAAGAAGTCCTTTACATGACTGTAACGTAATTTCAAAAGAATTAAAAGAGACGATAGTGTTCCATTGAGGTTGAAAGCCCTAACGCCCGAAGTGAAGAGCCATCAGCTCGACTAAACGCTTTAACCCGCCCTTTCCCCTTCCCCAATGCCACGACACTGGGCATCTTAAGCGAGCAACCGCATGGAGGTGGCAGGGACCGACTTGCCCTGGAGAAGACAACGCTCTCTAAAAAGTTAGGAGCTTGTCCTGAGTTTTAAATTTACATTTGCATACACCAGCGCCGACTCTGCCACTTTGCACTTGGCCCATAAACGTTTCAATAGATAACAGGCTTGTTACTCCGTCCGGACTCGCAGTGACAATGAGGCTAAAAGCTTTTAACAACGAAAGGCCGCATTAAACATTTTTACTATAGACCTAAGAAACTTACTTAGCGATTGTGTAATCCTACTGAAGGACGACTTCAAAAATACATTTTGCTACTTCGCTCTGTTTTCTTAAGATGTGTATCTATCTCCCTCACTGCTGTTGAGAACGTTGTTTCTTTTGGGTGAGCGCGGAGAGGAGGTAAGAGGCAAAATAGAATGTCACGCAAACTGGCGAAATGCGGAAGAAAGGTGTTTTTCTTGTTATTTTTCCTCTTGCTCCAAGCCGTAACATAATTTTCTTAGAAATTTTCGTCTCAGCTAACAATTTGTAAATATGTCTGGGGTGAATACTATAATTTTCAAATTACAGAACATTTTTTTAGCTAACGAGAGAAATATTTCATAAATTTCATAAGTCTTGTTAAATTTGGACTGAAAGAGACCAATGCCAGGAGCCACCATTAATTTTTGTCTTTAATTCACAAAAGTAATAATACCAGTTCTAAAACTGGGTGAAATACTATAATCCCGTTTTCTTTCGGGTAGAGGGGGATTTTATTATACAGGTTCTCTAGACTCTTGCCTAGGGGTGGTTTCTGCGCAACTTCTCAGAAGGCTAAAGCTCAAACTAAGAGTTATTTAATAGTTACGGTTTATAAACAATATTTAAATAATCTTTAGTTTATAATAATAAGTACAATTTTGCGTTTTATGAAGTACAATTTGTTATTGTTATAACAAGTATCGAATTGTTTTTATTTTCATCTTAGGAGTGTGCAGTTTGTAACTGTTTAACAATAAAACATTATTATTTCGCTTAAATTTTGTGCCATTGTGAATTAATGCTACAGATAAAACATCCGTTGTCGAATTCCACAATGAAAGTGTATGATCCCTTAAATATCGGCTTCCGTTGTCGAGCCATCGAAGTGCGTGTGAATAATCCACAGAGTCAATATCGAATCACCGATCGTTGTTTAAGCGACAGCACGTGTCCTTGGGATATAGGTCGATGTGGATTTATCGCGTGTGGGCAGAACAACGGCTCGAAACTTCAACGAGACAAGACGTTAAAGTTGAAACGGAAGTAAATCTGAGACGATTCCCTTCCACGACAATACTTAACTCTTTCTAATCGATTCTGTAATAATAGGGGTGACAGTCAACACAGTGCCTGCGACATAGGTACTATAAGAAGTACTCTATTAATTGACTAAAATTCAATTCAAGGATGGTTGAAATGGAGTGCGATGAGTGGTAAATGTAAAAACGAAATAAAAGAACGAAAATAAAAAGAAGATACTAGTAGGTTGAGGCACGTTTGTTAAGAGTTTACATAACAAAGAGGCTTAAACTGGTTCATCTGTGTATTGCGCATTGTTGCGGCAAACACGTGTGGGCGTCGAATATTGAAAGGCAACGAAAGACGACGTAAAGACAAAAGAAGTGAAACGACGAAACAATTTGTGTTGAGCTTCGACCTGTGATAGTTTACGTAAATTGATTTTCGTAGGAAATCAAGCTGTTATTCATCTGTTAAAATTACTGAGTTAAGAGACCAATTCATTTGTTCTATTTCTTTTAGAATACGACTGGATAACGTCGCGTATTCAATCAGTACTGTATATTAAATGATCCCATCCAGTTTTTGAATATGACAATTCTTTATTACTAGATATATAAATACAAGTAAAACGTTTCTAGACAATTATTTATCAAAACAATTCACTTATGTTCTCATTACAGAAACAATGAAGGAAATAGAGTCAAAACCATTTCGAATGCGAACATTATCTTTTTAATAGAGAACAAGAAATAATTTTTTTTGTCTGTGAAAGGGAGACGTTCCCTTCACGGAAATTTGAGTAACTTGATAAAACATGACCTCTTACTGCCGGGGTTAAGAATTGTTTATGAACTCGGAGGAATCTAAAATTTAAGTGAATTCCGCTCACGTGATGGCGTTTACAATGGAGTGAGCACGAATGTCTCTAGGGTGCGTGTGAACGCAGGAGACGTGGTTGATCAAAGGAGTAAATACGAGGTGGACGTTGATCAGGTTCTGGTGGACACGAGGGTTCACTGAAGATACGGCGACGGAGATATTCGAAGAGGGTAGGAAAATAATGTGTTAATGGAGACAAACGGGGTACATAAAATCAGTGTGGTAATGGACAATAAACAAATCAACTTTATTGTCAAAAAAGTAGTTGCAAACTGCATATGACCACGTGGGGATACTAAACTAAGTTACTCTCTGGAAACAAGCAAGGGACCATCCCATCAATTCCGATCTAGAACAGAATGGCAGTGGTGGATTTAATATTTATAAAAGATATTATTTAATAAATGTGTTCTTTCTTCCATTTATTATTCCAAAATGAATTGTAGATATTATGTGAAGTAAAAATTCGAGATTAATAAAGCAAAAGTATTATTGGCATTCCCACCCATGGAAAATGAGCCACTACCCTAAGGAAAACCGGAGTCGTAATGGGGACTATAGATGTATAAGATGCAAAAATCCTTGTTCATAAACAAGGATTCGGATAAATAGTTATTCAAGTGAGGCTAGGTTGGGTTGCGGTGTGACTGGAAATGTATTGAAGTTTAATAGTAAACAATGTTGGAATTCTGGTCCCGTACCATTTTGATTGAATGAAACAGTATCTTCCTCGAGAGGGGATTAACCACTAAGAGATTGCGTGTGTTTGTTTATATTTGTGGGAGAAAGAATCTACTGATTTATGAATATCAGATGGGCACATACACCGTCAGAACTTAGCAGATATGGGAGAGACGAAAGAGGAGTTACATCACTTATAGAGGCGAAGGACGGGAGAGTGGAAAACGCAGCTGTGGAAGAAAAGCTCTCAAATGGCACGCGTTCCCTGCATTGTACATGACGTCGTCGCAATAAGTGTAGGGACTCTCTTCGCATCGGTGGACGAGTCGTGTCATACATCGGGTGGGCGTTGGGGTCTATCGATTCGTTAATAATGCACGGCGCGGCGGCGTAGTCACTTTGGCCGACGCCTTCGGAGAGGCCCTTCATCGCCCTACTCCATCTACAACACCCATTCACGCACTATCCCTAACACATGCCGTCCTTCGAATTGGTAACCGCATTGCTAACCCCAGAGCTGAGTAATTTATTAATGCGGACACTATTACTATTTTGGAAGGTTAGTCATTACATTTCGCTCCCTATAGTTATCTATTTTTTTATTTAAATTAATTGTACCATTTTCTATTACTGAAATATAAAAGAAATATATTTAGAAATATTTAATTGCAAGAATTAATAGAAAATTCCATTAAGTCTTCTCCCTATTTCCATTCACAATATAAGTACATATATTATTATGATAGAATCAGTTTTTTTAAATTTCTTCATTATACTTATCCATAGCGAAAGAAAGTAGATGTAAGATCAGAAATAGTTTTATTATCTCATTAAAATACTTTGTACAAAAATTTGTTGCGGAAGACATTTAATTTTCTTTTGAATTCAACATTTTGAATTTTATTTTAAAGATACTTACGGGGGTTTCCTTCTCTTCTAAATAAGTGCTCTAAATTTTATTATTGTCATATGCAACCCTTAACAACATAATTAAAAACTAGGTAATAATATAAATTTGTTTTCTGTGAGAAAGAAATTAAAACAAGCAAGAAATTGTTCGAAATGCACTAGAAATGATTTTGCTTCTTTAATAATAACATTTTAAATGTTCGGAGAAGTAATAGTAATTTTACACGCAATCTTCCACCCCAAATCTCCTCTGGGAAATAACTTGGGAGGGCGAATGATACTTGCATTTGCCTCACGCCACACCCACGAGAGACAGATGAGTCGTTTAGATTAGAACTAAACTTGGAGGAAGAAGATACCGCTGTCCCTAAACATGACTGCACGTACTGCAGTAAAGTGCTCCACGTGATAAAATGAGTAAACCAGTAACCACGAGAGGGGAAAGCACAAGCAGCATGCTTTTCGATCGCCCATCCCCCACCCCTATATCAACTGAGGATTCTCATTCCCACACCGTTCACCACTTCTCCGGAGATGTGACCCCCTTAACGTTGTATCGCATCCTTCTTCCCTTACACCGCCGTGTTATTGAGTCCCCGCGCGAAGTTTATGACTTGGAATTAATAAGCTCATAAAAACAGTTGACAGAACGTTAGACGCATGCTAACTCTCGCTATTAGGCAATCGATAGTCGTCGCGCTTACCGAAGAGAGCGAAAGTTGTGTCAAGCCGACGCGACGTAAGAGAATTTCTCCGTTAGGAGAAGTTTCTTGTAAAAGCATTCAAGTAAATAGGGTCACCGTGGCTCAACTAATATTCAGATGGAAATGATAATGAATCTAACTTCGGTAATGTGGTTTCTAATATGGGTTTATGATGTAGCCGAATTAACAATGACATACCGTTAGTTCGCAAGTCATTTTTTCAGTGGCATTGAAGAATGAAACGAAATATTGTAATTCCCATTTTTCACGTCAATTTTGATTATTTTTCAAATCTGCAGAGCATTGAAAAATAATGGTATTACCATTAATATAATAAATTTGATGTAAATCGGATTCAAAAGTTTCCTAATGAACTATGTTTTATTGAAAACCGAACAAAATTACATGTTTTTTAATATAGCAGATATTGCAATACGTCCTCTGTATGCCTAACAAACACCCGAATGTCACTTTTAGAGAGAGATTAATTAAGGGAATAGCAATTTAATTTCACCTAAGGTAATGATAGTTTTGAATGTCAAAACACAGGCCAAATTTATTCATTGAATATTGTATTACACACAATACAAATTTGAATACAGGGAGTACAAACTGTTAATACTACATAATAATGATGGAAGCGCATTTCTATATCAGACGCGAATCTGTTTACCTGCATGATCATCAAAGAAAGTGTTGTTTGCCAAAACAGTAATTAATAATACTTGTTTACGACACTCACGAGAACAACAATTCAATATTATCACAAACAAGGGATGGTTGAGTTGAAATCATCATTTGTTAAAACCTTTGTTTTATTTCGAGATAAATAAAATGATTCAAATTTAATCTGTAAATTAAAAGTCAAAACCTGAAAGTTCCCAAAGTAACTCATCAAAAACGATTAAAATATTAATGGATTAAATAAAGTAAATTAATCTCGTTTCACATAATATTCACATGATTTTCAGTTCTGTTTATGTTCAAGCCTTCTGGTAATTTTGAAAGTGCAAGAAATGGCTGTTTAAACTGTCTGAAACCTAGAAATAAAATGGAACTGTGAGTGTAAAAGAAATTAAATTTGCATTGTGTTTTATGATCTAAATTGTCGTTTTATGATATTTACTTATGACACAACCCCCCTTTCTATTTTAAGATGCCTACTCGGCGTACTTCAATATATTGATACAACCCTTCTATATTAGCTATTATCGACCCATTTATAGGTTCGATCTAATGAATTATTTTAATATTTACTCAAGAGGCATTACTCGCTAGGCGATATGGGTATCAACCATATATTATGAGAGGAAGGATATAAGACCGGTCGGGACATGAGTTCAAATCAGGATCCAAATCTAATACTATTTATTCTAATTCCAATCATCAATCGTTACAGCTGTAAACAATTCCCAACTATAGTGAAATTAAAAGTACAATCATTCTGGGGTATCCAAAAGATACTGAATAGAAACAAAACAGAATACCAAAATAATGACCCAAAAATAAGTTTTACGAGCGCATGGAGAGGAGGCTTGACTCAGTCTGCTGAGCCCTTCGCCTCGTGGCCACCTGGAAGGAGGGACGTCTGGGAGGGGGCAGGGCCAATTACATATATTTTATTAGGTTGCATGTTTATGACGGCATCGATGCTCATTCTTACTGGTCGGTCCAGGAGCTTGCCACTAAGGCGCAACGCTGACAATGTCGTTCCCACGACAGCCGCTGTCCAACAGTCAGCGGAAGTTAGCGTCAGCACTCTGCGTACATGTGTACACAAAGAGAGAGAGAGAGAGGCTGACTATCTGCAGTTTATTATTATAAATAATAATATAAAAATAAATTAGGACCGTAACACTTAATCTTAATGTGCATAAACTATATATAATAAAAAAACATAAGATATATTTATTTAAGTCAGACAGTTCCTATATTATGAAGATATTTAAGTTTCTTGTAATCAATAAATTAATATTTAAAATAATTACTATACGGCTGAGGCTCAGAGAAATACTTTGATGAATGAGAGCTTACAAATTTCACATCACAATTATATTCTCCGATCTGTCTACAGTTAAAGTATTGGAAAGTAAAAGTAGAAGAAATTGCAAGTTATGCAAAATTAGTAATATTATATATGTGATAAATTTGGAAATATATTTACACTAAAATGTAATGATAAAAATCTTTCAAAATAGTGTTTGTATTTATATTGTTCATTTTTATTCATAAAAGTTGTATTTTCCCGTATTTTTCCTGACCCGAAGCGATAATTAGGAAATGCAACTACAACGACCACAGATGGTATATCTTATGCATCTTATTTAGAGTTTAAAATATTTCATTATTGTTTCCATAAACTTCCCTTCACATAATATTTCTTATTGAAAAAATCCTGTTTCCAAACGTGAGAAATGATGATGCCATACGCTGCGGCTGACTACAAATCTCAAGACGTTGTATAGCTTTATATACGAAGGTATCGTTGCTGTCAAACTTCTATAAAATAATACACCTTAGTCAACGTCTGCATCTTCATGGTGGGACCTCAGAGAAGACCTCATAGAAGAAGTTATGGCATTTTATAGTTCACTTGAATCGCCGGCAAAAACTATTGTAGAAATATATTGCCGAGGTAAAAATACCATAGATATCTTATATTACAATTCCTTGTTTTACCTTTGGGGTGTCGCAATCTATGTATCTATCTATCTATCTATCTATCTATCTATAATGTTAATTAAACACCCAGAATATGTGGTATTAAATGTATTTATAATTATATCACATTTATTGCTACGAATTAAAGGATTCCTACGCACTTTGAATATCGAATATTAAATAATATGAAACCAATACCAAAATAAGAAATTATTCCCATTCAAAATAATAACTGTTATTATAATTCAAGGAACAATCAACCCATACCAATAAAAAGGTAAGTAAGAGAATAAAATGTGTAAGTTCCACCTAGACTAAGAGCAATAAAAAGAACTAGTTTATTATGTGTTGTGGTATTTACTTCTAGTACTTGATTTCCCGAATATTTGGTAAAAAAATATAAATACATATAGACAAAATATTCAGAAAAAAATATAAAAATGTGTGAGGACTCTAAAAAACACGGTATATATCATTACACAAAAGCTACTACTTATGACGCTAAAATTCCAGCAAAAAAGAACGTTTTTATTCCAAGTGATACTAGACGTAATGTTTTCAGCATAATGTTTGTGCTAAAAATTTTACTTTTCTATTTTGAAACTACACAAAGCATAGTGGTAATCATACTGTCCCAGATTTGACTTGATTGCACGTTAACGCCACCTCACACACGTATTTTCCTAGACTCACAATATTTGTAACCATTTATTCTGATTAATAGTTAACATTTACTCAGGGGTGCCCGCTCCCCCCCCCCCAAACCCTATGACACAGACCTCGCCCCCTAGCCGCGCTTCGACCCAATTTCAAATCATATTCCAAAAAATTAGCATCATTTGACAGCTTTATCCCTCTTCTTAAATCTAACTCCATATTAAACCTAGATATGTAAAACTCGGTACATTTTTCATACACTTTTAAGCGCCTTTTCTATATTATTCAAACTAACTTTATAAAGAAAACAATTTCATACAATTTTTCACAATCAAATTAATCATATCCGACTAAATAAAGCATCTACAAAATTTACTAAAGAAATTCTTTATTTCATGAAAGTTTTATTATACACTCACGCAAGTGTAACACAAAATAGTTTTCAAATCGAACATGATTCAGATTGTTAACGAATTTACGTTTCACCAAATTCCTAAAATATCCATAAAACTATACAGTTAAAAGACTTATTAAGAACGTTTCATTAAAAAACATTCTCATCAGGTTAATTTTGGAAAACATTTATTCGATATACGAAATTAATATATAAAGATAAATACATAAACTACAACTTACGACCTTCTTATGGATGATTTCAGTGCATTAATGTAACCTTCACTCTAAAATAACGTCTTTTTTGTATTTCTGGGTCTGTGAATCCTAATACGTATAACATTTTAAATTTAATAATAAATTTCTTGAATATTATTTCAAGATGTTTTGTAACACCTAGTAGCATTAATAGTGAAATACGTGTCTCGTAACTGTAGTTTTATTTTAACTCACAACTTCCGAGTACCTACTCGTGGAGGAGTGTTTGCATAGTCAACAACCAGGAGAAATTTTGCTACAGACCGGGACTCGAACCCGGGAACTTCTGCCCTGGCAACAGGTGTGCTGTCCACTGCACCACCCGTCTCGACTCCCATGTCCGTACGCAACACCCACCCGGTCTGTTCCTGTAAACCTGGACCCAAATTCGTTCAGGGGATAAGTGAGCACAGGCGGCTCCAATGCTGGTACCACTTAACCCCGGTTTCCGCATATCTACACGTCGGACGAAAATTTTAACTCACAACTTACGAGTACAAACTCGTGGAGGAATGTTTGCATAGTCAGAGATGGACTGATGGATTGATGGACGAGATAAAACAAACATTTTCATACTCACCCCCCCCCCCCATTTTTAATGACGCATTTTGCATCACGACCTGTGAGTATCCCTGAGTTACTGAGAAAATTTGGGAAGATATGACTAAATTTAAACTAAAAAATTTTCACTCGTAAAAATACAGACGATTTATCTAAAGAGTTATGTTTAAATTTTTTACATAATTATGTTCAATATATTGCTGCATTGTTAATATATCCACAGAGTGAGTTAAGAATGTATTCATGAATACACCGCGGTTTTGTTTGACTGTTCCAGGTGGACACATGTCTCGTGCTACGAAGCGTTGGTTACGTTGGCACAAAGCGTACTTTTCACACACCTGGGAGTATCTTTCAGTTTTCCCGTGCTTTTGACATGTGTCATGCAGATATTGAGAAACAAAAAGGTTTCTACGAATACAGAATGTAAAGATTGAATGTAAAGATTGTGTATTCCAGAAAGAGATGGAGAATTAAAAATTTCTACCTTTCATTTATTCTCTGAAGGTACGTGATAAACAAATTATTTGTTTACAGTAGGAGAGAAATATTTTTGTGTGTTTTTGCAAACGCACATTCTGAAATATGTCAGGAAAACACTAATACGTCAGGAATAATCTTTTTCTCAAAATTTTGTAACTGCATCCCGGGAATCCAGATGGAAACAGACATGTTCCAGTCACTCACAAACCACTGTAGACACCCACACACCCTGCGGCGACTCCTTTGCATTACCAAAAGATTTTCTACTACAGCATTTTATATTTTTTCATAGAATGATACTGAGTTTCAAGCTGAGAATGATGTGTGCCAGGATATAGTTTATCAGAAATAGTAGAAACTTTTTTGTCCACTTCACAGAATTAATTAAGGCTGCATATTTAAACAGAGGCAGGGTAGCATGATAAAATACTATGTCGTACTAATCCCTCACTAATTAATATTTGAAGCCCATTAAACGTTGACTGAAAAAGCTTTTTGGTTTTAATAATTAATTACGATAGTGAACATCTCTTTATATATCAACTCAACTGCAAATAACTTTCATTTACCCACAGTACATTCATTCATCTATCCACAATTACTACACATGTTATTACAGAAAATAGAGTGTGCCAGTAATTTTGAAATTTTCACGCAATTTATTCAATATTCGGGGTCTGCCCATGTTGAAATGTTTTATTTTACTTTTTATTTATTTTTGGCAGAATTCTAGGACATATTTCAATTTAACAAATAATATTTCCAACCTAAAAACGTTAAAACTTAATTATTCTAGAAATATCAACTCGAGTATGAAACCAGGGCACTAAGCTAACTATAACATCAAATATTAGGAGCTCATGACTATGGCTATGATTGACAATGAAAAAAAAGGTTGTTCCTAAGATTTTTTCTTTAGTTCGGTATACATTTCGAAAAAATTCACAGTAAAATGTTATTTTGTAAAATATACAAAAATAACCGTACATTTTCTTTCTTCCTTAAAATATTTACCACATTTCGAAGTGCACCAAAAGGGAAGAAACTGACACTTTGAAAGTTAGTACCAAAGAGAAACAATTCATAGTTTTAAATTAATAACTTCAGGGATAAATTTTTATTTTTTGCTGTTTACTTTAATTTATCAGCGTATATCGATTAAGGTAGATATATTGAATTTGAAACTACATTAGCCTGAACTAAAAGATAAACATTACCTATCCAATTGTTTCGCGTCAAATTACGAACAATATATACAACATCATGAACGAAATGCATGCAATGAATGTTTCTTTGTAATTTAACTGTCTGGAAAAGAAAATCAATAGTTTGCCTCACGCGATATTGCCGTGAGCTGTAATTATCGTACGGCGAGTTGAAGAATCACTTTACTCGAAGACCTCTAGGTATCGTTTGTTAATTGAAAAATATACAAGTTTTAACTTTTACATCTCTTTTAAGTGATTATATTTGAGTTAAACCCTAGTAAAATCTCTCTGACGCCCTTTTATTCATGAACTAAAATTACTTTTGCATTTCGTGAATACATTTTACTAGACACCCTACGGAGGAAATTGCACGGAGGAATACCACGTCTTCTCCCAAATTATCAATAAAAGAGCACTAGCTAGAAAAAAATGTGTACTACTAAAACGAAGTCACGAAACTTTATTCTATCGGCTCTCAGACGATACTTGGCACTTGCATTCAATGATGAAAACGATAAGTTTGAAAGATCAGTGCGAACACGCAACACCAGTCACTAATACCTTAACCAACATTTAGAGTTGCTTTCTACAACAGTAAACAAAATATATATTCTACTCCCAACTCCGATGCATTGAGTATAGTGTAGCGAATAATTGGCAATGGCGTCTCACATTCTTCTACTGTTTACTCAATCATCAGTATTAAGCATATAGAATACAAATAACTGACTAAAAATGAAATACTACTACCGAAAAATAAAATGCAACCTGATACTTGAAATACATGAAATAAACATATTTCTCAGATCAGTTGGAGACTGCCCATTTTTCTAAAATAGGCACAATTTTGTAAGTGCATGTATACAATAAATGTTGTTCATAACCAACACAGTTATATGGAATATTTATGGTATATGACAAAAACAATTCTATAGAACTTTCAAAGATTAACGAGTTGATAGTGTTTTGGGCTCTTACCTACTATAACTTATACGTTAATATTGAGATAATTTGAAACAGTTAACGATTTCATATTACCTACAACTATGTACGCACATCTATTACTTTTGTTGAAGAATGAAAGTATTCATGAATTTTTGAAACCCCTCATTCTCGTCTGATTAAGCCAATCACTAAAATGAATATCGGGGTTGAAACACACCATGTTCTGTCTGCTTCTCTGCGTCAGTGCTACACAATTTTGTTAATGAGCACATTACAGAGTAATTTCATTCAAATGAGAGGATATTAACGAACAGACTTCACCACAACGAATCAAATGATTCCCATTAGTGTTTTGTAATTCAATAAGAACGCTAGAGGATGTGTATTTTCCCCGGGTTTCGTATTAGTCCTGCGTGTGTTGATATGCAAAGCACATGTGACTACGGTGCTAATGATGCATAGTGCTGCGTCTTGAAGGTGTAGACGTAAGCTTGGTGATTGTTGTTTTGCAATCTTTGATGACAATTTTTAACATGTTAACCATTTAGTATCCCTTACAACCCTTGCATAGTTATTAACATTCGCTCAGTCAAAATTCAAATTATTGATGAATTGTCGTACTCAATACTTCACTGTGTCATTAAATGAATTACGATGTGATGATAGTACGTATGTCGACGTTAGATGTTGGTATTATTTAAGTTAAAATGTGGCGGGTATGACTACATCGTCTTAAATCAATAATGATGTATGTATTAAATGATTTACAGATTACGATAAAAAATAAGTATTCTTTTAGTATCACCGTCAAACATGCATGTCAATGAGTAAGAACTGAAGAAAACTAAATTATAACGTATAACATTAGGGCGATTATTCATTCTTCTAACAAAAACGATAAAAATTACCCAGAAGCTCTAACACCAATTTTCATTAATAATGAATACTTGAATTTTACGTTTAGTATATTAGATTTTGTTAGAAATATAATTGTCGACGGCCTCTGATACCGTAAACTGGTCTCTTATATTCCATCCTATCAAACATTCGTCTATCAGTCTATTTGTGCTGATAAACTCTGACTAAAAGGTTGAAACAATTTCATATTTCGTAATTAGCGTTTTCCTACCTGTGTCAGCACACATCTTGTTTTTGTAAATACACGCTCTCTAGATTCAAATCTGAAGGGTTCATTATGTGAATGTCAACGTGAAATTTTAAATATTTCTCAAAAAACGCACAATTTTTTTGTGTATATAAAGTACTATTAATACGTACACGAGTGGTATTGCTCTTGAAATTTTTATATAGATGTAGTAAATTAATATTCTATTTGGTAGATTGTAACGTAACTTAACAGTTTAAAGTATATATAAAATTATTTATCAATGTAGATTTACGTAGCAAAGTGGGAATACATTTTTGAAATATTAAAATGAATATTAGATTATTTCCATATCTTTTGTTCCAGATTTCTCTGATATTGAAATATTTTCTTTTACAAATCGCTATGAAATATTTTGGAATCCAATATATTTATATAAGTCTGAGTATGCGAGTTTTTAAATACCGGATGTAAAACGAGAAGAGGAGTCTACTTCATTATACATATGACTTTCAACCTACGTTACAAATATTACTATTACCATTCCATTCACACTTTCTTTTCCTTACATTACGGGTGTAAAGCGTTTCTCGTGGGAAATGTGGATGCATGGATGAACATGTTTCCTTTTTTTACGCGATGTATCTCCCAGTATATCATACGATGTTTATGTACTAACGTTATTTGGTTTTCTTAATTTTATACACACTACCGTGGCGCGATGTAAGTATTATTTTATTGATTTGGACTTCTCTAATTAAAAATATTTTTTAGTATGATTGAAATGTTTGTAACAATTATGTTACATAATAATCTCATAAGTATTTTTTGTATACTGAGGACGTTAGTTTTCACGTACATTTGCTCAAATGAGTTGATAATTGTTGGAAACTCTTAGAAGTGCATATATACAAGCAACCCGCTGAAGGGTCATTCCATAACTATACCAAAATGAGACTTTGGTAATATATACTTTACATTATCATACTGGAGCAATATTTAACATAATAACAGTATAGCATGAATTAAGAGAAAATTCTAGTTCCGCATATAGTACGCGGCAAGAGACCTGCATTCTTTTATTGTTTTAACCCATTTTCATCCCACATTCATATTTTCCCAGATGATTAACAAGGATATAAACTCTTTCTAGTATTGATTTGAAAATTTTCAAACCGAAGCATTTTGAGAAATTAAAAATCAAACGTTAGGTTATAGAGAAAAAAATTAACTTGTTAACCATCAATGTCATGCAGCATATCATTGTACAAATCATTAAACAAGCTGTAAAATGACACCTCTACCAAGTGTCTATCTTAATTAGGAGAGCTTTTAGAGCAATTAGAAAGTTTTGTGTAGAACCGTTTTGGTGCGTTTTGTTAAAACTTTACTTTATTGTAACTTCCAAACGGGTGGAAATTTTACAACAGTACTTGGTATTTTTCTTCATCTACAAAATGGCTATCTTTCTACAAAATTTTATCATAATCTGAGATGGTCATGTAAAAAATCTATTAAAATTGTGTTGATTTGACGTGGAATGGCCCTGAACCCTCCATAACTATCGATTTCTAAGTTTTGACATTTGATAAAGTGCGAGAATCGATTTTGTATTACTCGCAGGACGACATTATTAGCGAACAGTATTGACAAGTCAATCGTTGAAAAAATGACATTTATATAATACAAATCTAAATGCAGCTCAATCACATTTATATAATACATATAATTATGTATATATACATATAATTATGAAGGAATACGAGTATAATATGTCTGATTTTGTCGGGTTAACTTAAAGGTAATAATGATAGGTAAATTATTCAGGTGTGAACTGATATTATGCCGTTGATTTGATGAAGATACACAACTGAGATGAATATTTTGAAACAACAGCAATCCACGTTCACGACATGAGAGTGGGCGTTAAGGTAATAGCAATTGTCGTGGCGATGATGTGTATATGAGATGACAATGATGCTTTTGGAGGTGGAGGCAGTGGGTTTGAACCGCCGTCATTTGCGGTGACTCGCATGAATAACCCATCCCCAACTCCATCTGAGGACGGCAGGAGGAGGAAGGGGTTGTCCTCAGAGAGGCATCCGCCAGAGCTCGTTAGAGCTCTATGGGAATAACATGGTGGGGCGAAGGGGAATCCACCGTGACGGGCGCCACCACGGGACACCGGAGATAGACGACGGTTGACGCGCGGCCGATGGCCTCACTCGAAAGGATGGGATATCTCCAATGTGACGGCGAGCTTTGAGCTTTCTTTTCGAATACGGACTTTGTTTACTCGAACTTCCTGTTCTACATTTCAGTTCTCTTCTAGAGTTAACAAGGCAGGAAGTTGAGGCGGGATGTTATTTTAAGTCTTCAACTTCTTTCAAAATCTATAATGATGTTCCTCTTTTCTCCTAAAACACCATTCGCTCGTGTACTGTTCTTTAGATGGAAAATAACATTTCTTTTAAAAATTATGATCATAAAGGTATACATCTCAAAAAATAAATCTATCAACACGAACCTTCCAACACGACGAAAAAAAATATCATTTTCAGTAAGTACATAGATTTGCTTCTCCAGTTGGCTATATAGATTTTGTGACTTCTAATGAAAACCCTACATAATTGTAGAGCAGAAGTAGATAATATGGAAGTATATAATAAGTAGAATAAATTGCAATCATACGATTTCCATTTTTTTACACCTAATTTAATAACATTTTTCATACAATCTTAAAAACTAACTCATTATGAACAAATATAACCTTTTTTACTGATTTCAAAATATTCAGACTTCTTATAGAATATTTCAGATAATGCACAATATCTCTTCCTACACGTTACAAAACGTTGCCACCAGGAAAATACTTTCATTTTCAAGAAATATAAAATATTATGAATACTGTGTTTGAGTCTTCCACCTCTTCCCCTCCTGACTATATGTTATCAGGAGTTCTTCTGTATCAGACAATGTTGTAATTGCAATTTGGATACCAAAAATACAAAGGAATGTAACAATATTTTGTCCGAATTAAATGATGTAACGTCTGGAACGCCATTTTGGTAAAGGAACCGACGCCTAGAATGGCAGAATTACACGTCTGGTTGTAGGAAATAAATATTTAAAAAAATATTTGTTCCTATGTAACTGATATAATAGGATTTTACGATCGTTTCCAAAACCTGGAGATAATTGTTCTTCTAGAAATCTTAACTGATCGATATAAATATTATGTTATATACTATACAATCAATCTACAAAGTGCATCGAAGTAAAATTCGAAGAAAGAAATGTTGATGAAACTTGCTTAATATTTACATTAGCTGTATTAAAAAACAAGAGTGATTTTCAAGATCCACGTTCTTATGGAGGGGAACAATCATTAACCAGACAGCGTGACCTTAATTTATTCAGACTAAAATCGCCTGACAATATCATGAATATTTCTCATAAGGTATTCATCTAGGTATGGTTCGTAAGAATAGAGAGAAATAGAGTTCCTGACATTATACAAAATATTATTTTATTGCACTATTATTACTCCTTACTTCATGGAGTAGGCAAATAGTATTTCAAATCTAAATACATCAAACGAATAACATAAATATTTGCGTTATTTGATAGAGACAAAGAATATTCATGGAAATCCTCTTCTACAAAAAAAATGCATTACAACAAACTATCTAAGGAAGAATTAATTCAAGATGTTATTTTAGACCATACAACGTTGGAAAAGCAACATCGAATGGACCGCTTCCAGCGAACGCACCCTATTCTTTACAACAGAAACGCAGTGGGCGCGCGGCCTCAGAACAGCAAAAAAAAGTGACGACCACTGTCCGGTCTAGAGAACGTCCTGCCATGTTTCTCTTTATTTACAGTGACTCGCCACTCGCTGCGAATTCGTCGAGGAGTGAAAACCCGCACCGCTTTCGTGTGCGAATAGCCCGACGAAAAGGGAGAGAGAAGGAAATGCCGAGTTGGAATTGTGACAGGATATAAAATGAGCTCAGGGTGCTAAAATAACATAATAAGTAATCGTGTGGAGTTTGTTAGAATGGGGTCACGACAGCAAGACTAGTACACTGCGACACAATGATAGATTTCAACTGAAGGTCGTGGACGAAGTCGATATTGAAGTCGTGGAATCGAATTGTGAAGGACAGAAAGGACAACTTTAGTGCCGTTCTTTAGGTGAGGAGGAGAAGTGAAATTGGAGTAAAAAAGTTGAATTGGAGAAATACGGTTAAGAAATGCTATTGAGTATTGACTCAAAATTTCATAGGTATAATGTAAATAGGAAGGCACGAGAAGATGTGAGGTAACAACGTATGCAGTTATAAACAGAGGAGATACGGCAAAGTATACGTTGGTATAAGAAGAAAAAAAATGTGACAAATGAAGATGAAAAAACATGATAGAAACGAGAAGATGAAACAGCGAAGAGAAAAAATTGAGAATGAATGGGTGAAACCTAGACAAAAGAAAGTAGATAGGAAGGGTATGTGTATAATAGTCCACGTGACCCAACTACTTTCGCACGAAACAGGAGTTGCAACGAAAGGAAAGAGGAAACAGGGGTAGCAACTGGTCTCGAGAGAGGCAAGCAGCATTCACGAAACCTTTGTCCACATGTCAGGGCAGTCCGCGAAACTAAGAGGTCAACTTCAAAAAGAGACAAAAAAGGTGCAGCGGTTTCATTACTGGATGGAAGATCCTCTCCTCTTGTAGCTGCGGAGCAGTGTAGTCGTAGAAACTGGCGCAGTGGACGACTTGCATGACGGACTCAAGTGCTACACTCACCTGGAACACACAGAGAGAAACCCTTCAGTTAGTGAGGCACTACTTAAGAAAGAAAACGACTGGACACGAGACAATTGTTATAATTAAAGTTCACATTCCAATGATAAACGAGAAAATGAATGGTCTATGATTAAATAATAATAATAATAATAATAAATTTATTGTCAAAAAACAGTACAAACTGCGTATGACCACGTGGAGGGAAAAAAAAACTAATTTACTCTCCGGAAGCAAGCAAGGGACCATCCCATCAATTCCGATCAAGGGCCCTAAGGCAGAGGCGGATTCAAAAAATTCAGCAAAAATTCCTAGATAAGATAAAAAGTTAGCTGCGAGTTATAATACTAATAGAATGTCAATATGTTTGTAATTTTAAGCAAAAAATTACATGTAAGTTATTATCGAACTATAGAATCCAATTGTGCGGTACGAGGGAAAAAATGACCACTAAAGTTTCCAATAACATATGTCAGACCACAAAACGAACTCTCACGCGAGAATGTCAAAATAATTACTAAAAAAACAACAAATATCTGAGAAAACACGCATTCAAAAATCTATAAACATTCTAGGCTGATTCTACCTGGTTTCACACGGGAGGTTTGTTCATTTGACACTGGTTACATTTCATTATTTCAGTAAGTGTTGATCTCACATACACAAATGTGATGCGATGATATCGCATATAAAATTATCAACTTTAACGACCTTTTTCGGACTTAAATTTTATTTTTGTCTCTGGTTTGAGACTTCATTAGGTAATAGTATATAAATAGCATTTTAGTAACGTTGTTAATGAAATGATATATTATATATATATATATATATATATATATATATATATATATATATATATATATATANTAGAAAAATGAAGCCATCATAATATTGGTAAAAAAATACTCAATATTTCCTTTGTGTCACCACGAAATTCAAACTCCCCATTGTGGTTTTTTTGTGTATCATTTTGGACATGAACATTTAAAACGATTTCTTTCTTCGTCTAATGCGTTTTTTCAATCCATCAAAGGGTTTTCATCTTAGCAGTGGTTTTTATAACATTTCTGCTGGAGTAAAGTTCTGTTGTTCTCGAATTTTCAGTCCTCCTTCTGTCTGTACTATGTAACTTGCAATCTTTACCAACTACGAACTACACCCCTCTCGTCCATAGTATATTTCCCGACACAGAGGAACTATCGGGTATTTATTTATCAATATTATGATATTTTTGAATACTGAAACAAGTACATCGCATGAAAAAAGAGCGCGTATGAATTTGTATTGGAAATTCCTTCCTTTAAATTAGAAATTTGAATTCAAATACGGAGAAATATTGAATAAGTGTCTTTTATACTATTCACACGTTTCAAAAATCAACGAAATTGATATCAATTGTGTTTGACCTCAGAATTCATTAAACCCGCGTAATTCTTTTAAAAATGTGATTAAATTAATCAAATAATATTAAAACTCTTTGCAAATAGGGAGTACTTAAGACGGACGTCGAATAAGTATAATAAAATGATTTCATATCATATTTTATACTTTTCCAAATACCCATATGTTATAAAATTTAGACAAACAAACGGTTCAGTGAAACTGGAATATCAGGTCTACATCATTTGTTATATTAATTTGGTCGCTCCATTCGTCAAGTGACGTACATATTCTTATAAAGAGACACCTTCATAAAAGCAAATAACAGTTTTTTTCAGTCGAGTTTCCTTATTACTCCTCCTTTTTCTTCAACATAATCGTTCCTTTTCTCCCTCGTGTATTTCCTCCTTAGTATCAAGGATCACAACGGTAAATCAACATATATCATTTCTTAGTTCCGCTCCGCGAAGGCAGCAATGAAAAGACGAGCCAAAAAGACGTAATAATGCTGCAAAAATTTCCATTGAACACAGAGGCCAAAAGAGCGACCGCGAAAACCGTCTTGGTCTCTTCTCCTCCGCTTCTCCTTCATTTTGATACTATGAAGCTTATTCACGTCATTCTTCCAGCGAAGACGGAAAAAATATATGAAAAGACGCGCGCGCCAGCCACGCATCATCATTCAGCATATTAATACCGCAAGCGAAGATTGATGGAGTCGAAAGAGTTGAAGAAACGGCGACGCCGCGTCCACGATCTCGCGTTCCGATGACGCCATAAACAAGAGCAAAGCGTCTGTCCGCGCCGCGCCGCAGTTGAACAGGCGAGCTATCTCGCGTCGGCGTTCTCTCGCGGTCATTGGCCCGCATTGTATGTCCGTGACATGAAGAATCGCCCGAAGGAATATCGGGCGCACAATGCGATCTGTGGGACGCATGGGACCCCAATTCACAGGTGGCTTTGCGATGGGCCAGTGCTGACGCGCGCGGCTCGGGGAATGGGACAGTTGGAATAGCCGTGAAGAGCTTTCGAGGGCGGGTTTGAATACTAGCGTAAAGGAAAGTGTTCTTCCGTCGTATTCTGTTTTCTTTGAGAACGCGTCCGGTGAAGAAATGGGGTTATCGATCCTGGCAAGATCATTGTCTCGGTTCTTGAAATTGAATGATTCGTTTCTTTATTCACGGGGTTGGAATGATTTATGGCAGTATTACTTTGTTCCGGGAATATTACTGAATGTAGCTTGGTTTAAACTTACGCAACTGACCATTCATGCCTCGAATCATATTTTGAATTTATACTCATTTACCATTTCATGAAACTTAAATTGCAAAATTCCGTCAATAGACATAAATCACTGGTGGCGTGTGAACGTGACAGACATTGTGACAATAAGGCGGACTCTCATTGTAGTGAAATGAGTGGACGCAAAGTGATAAGACTGGTTTCAAAGATATGGGGTGACCAAATAAAATCTCGAAAGTATATTCACAATTGAGAAAACTAAGAATTGATAAAATAACTTCTTTTATAACATTTATTTCATTGACGCAGTTAGAAAGGTCAATAATACTAGCCATGTCAATTAGGCTTCAGTGAAAAAGGAGATGGTTATATCCATGATTTTAGACCACGAGCGATCGATATAATAATATGTCATTAGGTTCTAGAAACGACTACTGAGGAGAATGAATTCGTAACATTTATTGTAAAACAACTGCTGGGACTTAATTTGGCTTCGACTCAGGTGTTTGATGGATCTATACTATGTACACACATGGAAATACGTCCCGGATTAAAACACGAAACTCAGAAAACAGACATTAAAACACAGAGTAAACTGAGTGTAATCTGTTATCACAATACACAAGTATCTCCTCAAATATTGTCGTTGGTACCGATGATGTACATAATAGGTAAACGTAAGTGTAAAACAAATTCTTCTATGTTTCAATTTGAACATTTAAAAATGACCATTCAAATACATTTTAATTCACCATGTAGAGACACCATTTAGTTTTATCAAGTACGTTTATTTAGTCTTCGGCGTTGTCATTACTTTATTTTAACATTTCTCTGAATTAGTACCATATTTGCAGGATTCTTACAAAAATCATTTATGGGCAAACAGAAGTAATTATTTATTAGTATAACCCCTGAAAACTTGCTACACATACATACATACTTCTGTATATACACATACATACATACGTACATACATACATACTTCTGTGTCATTAAAATGTATCATAACTAAAATGTAAATATAGGAGATTGTTGAAGTAATGAATAATATTATAGTCAGTAGAACGTAGTGAAACGCGTCTCTATTTCAACAAAGAAACGTGTAGAATTCATCGTACATAACTGTTTTAATTAATTAAAATCAATCATAATCAATTATTTGTAGAAATAAATTATTAAGACGCTTAAATTTTTTCATAATTATAAGAGATTATGTTGCGCTAGAATTTAGAGAATAACTAGACTTGATTTTTCAGCTTCCATACAATTACGGGACAAAATATTTACAAATTATATGAAATATTTTTTTGAAAATAACAATAACAATAAGATAAATGCACATCCAATACTATACCATCATTTGGACTTTGCATAAATTTTCACGTTCATCCAACTCGCATATTATTCAGAAAATTAGTCAGGTCGAAGTATTTCTGAATCAATCAATTTAATTATTTGTAGACATAATTTTATACGAAAATAAATGATTTATTAAATATTTGAAAAATACAAAATAATATGCTCACTAACTTCGATTTCACTAGAATTACTAGGATAAAAAACAAGTCATAGAGGTGAACCATGACAACTGTATTAAGTAGTCTTTTTAAAAATTGAATGACGGCAAGCAATTATTGAAAATCTAGTAAATGCTGTAGTAAATCAGGTATGTCTCACTTAGAAGAAATTATATTTCAAAACGCCACCATTTATAATACTAATAATAATGTTGATAATAATAATAATAATTATATTTTGATTCAAAGTTAAATAGAAATCAAGTAATATAAATGCGTTATTATCCATTGACAACTGCAGTGTGGGATTTTCCAAACGTCCTTCGAAAACGAACTTCTCCCTCATTCAGGGACAAGAAGGTGTAATTTTCTTTCATATTAAAAATACTTTCTTTAATCTTGGGACAGATACAACAAGTACTTTGAAAAGGTTAGGGTATCTGAAAAGACTAAGTGTCATAAACAATTGTTGTTTGGACGTATGGTTATATTTTAGATCATTTGTTAGAATACAATATTTACACGCCTAAGTGACTAATTCCGTCCGCGGTCAATTACAAATGACTATGCCATGTAAAGACAACTGTTTAACCCTCCATCGATGTGGCACGGTCTCTGAGATCGGTTGAAACTATAATGCTTTTTATTTTTTAATGCTGCGTGTTCGTGAGCAGTACATTATCGTACCTTCTTGAACTATGTTTTTTAATATTTCAATCGCGTGAAATGAGTTGAATTTATAATTTTAAAAAACTCTGTAAATAATTAGGAAACCGGAAATAATTAGGATACCGTAGCCAAATCAGCTTGAAAAATTGCGTATGCTGTTAGTACTAAACAAAAGGATATATTCGAGAGAATTTTTTTGTCTTGAATGCTTAAAGTAACTTGATTAAAGTATTGTGCAAAGATTGAAAGCGAATTACCTAGAAAACACAATGTCATTTGTTATTGCTATTGTTGAGAAGATTATCAGATTACTATTACTGAGTTAGAAACAATTATAACTTTGCGTATTTCAAATTTTAAAAATTAATTACGGATATAATACTGTTGTTTATTTCTTTATAATTGTTATAACGTTCATTCTATACATTAGTGTGCAATTTTGCATTTCATAAACTAAAATTAATAATAATAACACGGTCTGAAGACCGGCCACACTAAGTATGTCATATAATTTGCTTAGCCAAGCGCGCTTAACATGAATAATGATCACTCGTGGCTGGAACATCAATATATTTCAAAATGACTGCAAACAATCGTAAAAGAATTTATTCAGGAAAGAAATGTTTTGTAGTCATAAGACCTTTGTAGACATGGGGGATCCCTACGTTCAGTATCACCAGTAGCGCCAAAACGTAGAAACGTGGAAAGCCTCGGCATGATGTAATGCGCTGTCTGCTGTATTCATTTTCTCCTCCAATCTAATATTCAATGTTTTCTTTCGAAACTTAAAGGAGCACCCATGACGTCACTCTGCAGCGTAGAGTGAATTTAATTTTGATTTTCCTTTTTGTACAACTCTGCCAACGCTCGTCTGCCATTGAAATCCATACACATTCACAGTGCGTTTGCCGTGGATTGGGACTCTCTCATGTTCCTCGACATGTTTTTTGTTTTGGAATGAGGTCGAATGCGGTGCGCTCGCTCCGTTTCAGGGAACGGAGGACGCAGAGAAGAGTACAGATACCGCGGCATATGCAATGCCGTCATGCATTCTTCCATGCAAGATTGCACGTAATGCGATCGTGCATCCTTCCCCTTCACGATGAACATGCTACGAGGAAAGAAACAATCGATTTACATGTAAAAAGAGACTCGGATCAGAAGCACCTTCAATTGGCGCAACTCCATGTTCTTTTTGCTTTGTTTTTTTATAAACTCTCATATCAATGAATTTGTATTCTTCTGTTGAAACAAAGAGTACGATAGGTTTTTTTTCAGAGATGGATCCCTGAATGTAAAAATAAAACAGTGTATACCACACTTCCAGCTCTTCAACGCACATGAAACATGGGAAGTGACAAACGTCAATAACACAGCGGTTTGTTGATTATCGTAATATTTAAATTTGATCAATTTAATATGAACTGTCTAAGGATGAAATTATTGTTAGAATATTGAAATGCAGAATAAAGCACTCTTATTATAGTATATTACAACAATTTTCGTAACATAATTTTCTTTCCAAATAAAAAATAATTATATGTTTTTTTGCAAAAATACCAGTAATAAAGTAATAATAAATAATCAAAATAATCTAATAGAGAAAAATTTGAAAGTTATGTTTTGAAAAATGTCCGCCAGAAAATGGTGAACATATGTAGAAAATATACAAAATAACCTCTTGGTTGTGAGAGACTTCTTACAGTGTGATAAGTTATTTTTTGTATTATTGCGTTTTGGATGATATTTTCACTTCACCTATATTTATTCTGTAACACCAAAGACAAAATATGACAATTGAAATATTTTTTAAAGCATTGAAAATAGTAACTTTTATCACAACTAAATAAATTGCAAGTTACATAATAAAGCTCATGAAAAATGTACTTAAAAATCTGTATTATATAGCATTTAAAGAAATCTTTTTGCTATATTCCAATAATTTTGCTTATGTAATTCACTTTCACGGTATTTAAAATCTCTAAAACATTCATGGAACACAAAAAACAAAAGTTGACGACCCAATTCTGGAGCAATGGATAAAAAAAGGACGTAAAATGAAACAAAACGCAGCCATGGCCAATTTTCTGTTACCTTCCAACAATCTTCAGAGCTTTAATAATTATTTTTGGTTCATAAAATGTGTGAGCATGATGAGTTTCATACGTCCAAAAGGAGGAGAGTAGGAAATGTAAGAAGGCCTGAAGAAGGCCTAATAGATCAGGCAGAGTTGAACTTGTTAAAATCATTTTGGGAACTACAGCAAGAAATAAAAATAACCTTCCACAAATTAAAACATATGCTATAATATGAATGTAAACCCAACATTATATCATTACTCACACTGTGTTGCACTAATTTTGTAAAAATATTGATATACATCAGCCCTGAATGTCATAATGTAACCGTAAAATTGATATATAGATATTTATTTCGAAAAAATTTTGTATATTTTTCCGCCTTTGATACAACAGACAACTACCACCACTATCAAAAACACACGTAGGGACCGAGCACATAATATGGAACAAAGCTGATTCAACGTACTTGAAAAAAATGGTAACATTCATTCACATTTTCTTCTGTCTGGTGAGCGAAGGCCAAAGTACTTTTCATGTTCACACAAAGAACGACATTAAGAGCAATATAACGTGATTATACTCGTCTACAGAGCCATAGAGCGTAGAGAGAAGCTCACAAGCCATTAACTCCCAGAAAAGCTTGACTTGTGATCTCATTCTCTGTTATAACGTAGATGTTAATGAAAATGTTTAAACCAATGTGAATCAAAGTTCTTGAAACGTTTATATTTCATTGCATAATATTTAACAATTTAAAATAATACAAGTGACACGTTCTTTACTACTTATGTTCTCTTATTCTCTCATAATATTTAGAAATCACATTGACATAAACGTTCATGTCCTTAAAATATATTCAATTAATCATTTTGTTTATTATTCTCGTTAAATAGTGTAAAATGAAGGAAAAACTTTTATTTCCCAAAATATATCAGGTTGCACATGCATTCCATTATACACATTACAGACATTATTAAAACTGTTGTGTAAATTCTAATACTATATTTAGCGAAGAGTATATTCTTTTTCTAATACTTATGAAATTTAAATTATTTTATGGGCATATTAATTAGAATTCATTTTTAGAATCACGTAAGAAATGTGATTTCGAAAATATGTACAGATATTATACTACATACTTCCCCTCACAATGTCTTGTCAGGCCAAGAAAACTAGAGTAAAACAAGACGTTTAGTTAGTTGATGATGATCAGATAAATATTTCCTAATACGCTTATTTCTGCTATTTACAACTTACACGTGGGAATTAAGAAACTAAGTACTTATTATGGAGTCAACTATGTTGTACAGCAAATTGTATTTTGTAATGTACCTAACACTGCTGAAACTATGCAAATTTTATAAATTACATAAGAAACACTCATTATAAAATATTTTGGGTGAGTGAAACTTTCAACAATAATAACAATATTCAGTAATTTCCCCCAAAAATCTAATAAAAATTGTTTGATCAAAGAATGAGAAATTTATTATTCACAAATATTTCATTTCAATATCTATAAAAGACATTTGATAGAATGGAAGATTTAATAAGCATAAGGGACAGATAACCAAACAACATTTCTGAAGAACTTTTTTCACAACGCACAAATAATCATATTAAAACTTTCTTATAACAGCTCTGGTTTCCATGTCACAACCTAAAGTAAAAATTGGCAAAATTGAGAGAAAACATGTCGTGGGAACTACAAATATAATCAATTTTACAAATATTCCTTAGAAACTTGTAAAACAAATATAACTCGTAAGTGAAACAATGTATTTTACAAAACAGAACATTTAACTATTCATCACATTTAACTATTTATCATTTAACAGAACATCACTATTTTAATCAAAGTCTACTATGAAAAAAGAACAGTTTTACTCATGGTAGACATTTATACGAAAATTTAGCCACATGTGTAGACCACGACAATGCGTAGAGCACGAGAAACAGCAAAGCAGCTGTTGTGTACTTTGTCTTCATCCTGTCCAGTGCAATTAGCCGCCATGGAATGAACTTAAACGTTAACGTGAATTTAAATGTTAACTATCCTGAAACGGTACTTCATGTTTATCATTGCCCTTGCGAGAACCGATAAGGTTTCTGGAAAAATAACAACTATGCATATTTATTTTTTCAAGCCTACTTAAGATGTGACGAGTTACAGTCCATGATTTCAGCTACTTTGTCAAACCATATATTTGGTGCGTTGTAAAAGATTCCGCAGATACAGAATCGACATTGGCTAAATGAGGAAAACCATACTTAAAATCTTGTTTGATTAGGAAACGAAACTCCCGCTATTTCATTTAAGTACTTTTCAGGGAATACACCACCACACACCACAGACTCAAAAAATTAACAAACGTCCATATTCTTGTAGTACAATACTTGTCGCATATTTTTATAATTGTATCATACTGGCGACACACGCAACTCACAAATTACCCTCAGACTTTTGACCGTACTTCCTCCGTCCTGCCATGTTTAAACTCACCATTGATCAGCTTTCGGTGATAAATGAGAATAGGAGACTACAAAAATACTTTGAAATCAATCAGAGAAATAACGTAAATTTGTAGCAACATCAGTTTTAGAGCAATAATAGATCAGTGGGAATTTTTGATGTTATGAAAAAACCTTAATTGCTGAAACGTTATAGAGTCTCGAGAAATAGTTTACCGCCAAAGATGTAATCATTAATGTTTGATCCGTCATGTCCGAGCAGAGCAGCTATAGAAACAGAAAGAAGATAAATGATATGAAGACAAATGAGCTTTGAGTTCGTCACGAAAGCGGTGGTGAGACATTGATTTATGGAAAGAATGAACAACAGCGAGCTGACTTTTTTTAAGAAAGAATATCACCAAGTATCATGAAAATACAAACCACGATATCAAAATTCATAAACTATAACTAGGAGTTGGAAAATTTACAGACCACATGTATACAATGACTAAAAATATTATTTTGATATATTCTATAAAAAGGAGAGAACATTATATAAAATATTAAATATAGTTTACATGGCTCTGTAAAATGTTTAAATACACTCTAAATCATACATTATTTAAGTCAAAGTCTACGGATACCACAACAGGCCCCGAAGGGTGCCCAAGGGGTTCGCAGAGGGTAGAGCTCCGCAAGTTTTTGGTCTCGGCACCAGGAGGAGAAGATGTGACCACCATCTCGCACCGACCGGTTTGGCCCCAGGATAGGCCACATATCACAGCAGGATGAGCAGGCCTGGGAGTCAGTCTGAATGTTGGGGTATGATGAAAAATCACCACCCCACCGGGGATCGAATCCCGGTAATTCAGCCAGAAACTCAGCGCTCTACTCACTACATTCTTAGTAATCAGCTCGAAAATAAATGATGTTCTGAAATCATTATATCGCGATTACTCCTCGATTCATAAAAAGCGTGCCGTAGACAATTGCTTAAAAAATAGAATTACATGAACAAAAGCAAAGAATAAAATCAATAAAATTCCTTCATTTGTATGAAATTATGAATCAAATAAGATTCACTACAAGAAAATGAAGCTGGGGATATAGTACTTAGATGACAAAGAAAGATATCCCGTGACGGGGAAAACATTTGTGAACAGCCCGCCGAGAATACGGACATCATCTCACGCTGACCGGAAACACCTCCCACGGCGCATTCTCTAATCCCTCCTGTAATTGCTCTAATTACTGGCAGTACATTACATTGATTACTGCTACAACAGCTCTCCCCTCTCCTCTTTCTCCCCTTCTAGAAACTAGTAGTTTGGACAATGTGGGTGGTGTTTGGACTGCTTTTGCTCCCTCCCCATCTGGAGAGCGTTGTTGTTGAGTTCAAGTTCCCAACTATAGATCCGCGCCCATTCACTCTCCAGCTAAGTCAAACCCTGAGGAACCGGACCGAATAGATCTCATGTGAATACAAGTGTAATAGGTAAGAAACTAGACGGGGAAATCGAAAGTATGTTCAAAGAATACATACTTGCTCAAATATGAGTAATAACAGACGAAGCACTATATGAGTTAAAGATTAATTGGAGGGATAGTCGTTATTGTTTGTCAGTTTGATATTTACAAAGCAACAGTTAACATACTGTTTGTATAACAATACAATACTCAATTCTTTGTCTTGACCAAATAATTTGTGAAAAAACTATTTCCATGGCAAGGAAACAATTTTTCTGGACATTAACGATTCTATAAAATGAAAAACAATATTTCATGAACACCAACATTAAATCAGAGTTTGATCCTAAAAAAACGATTGTAAATACATGTTCATGCAAACATAATTTATTCAGAAAGTTAGAAATTGTCCTGTACATTCTTACATTCACTATACTTGGTGAAATCACCGTATATTTTCATTATCAAAATTTTTACTCCACCCAAATATTTTACCAAGTTTTGCATAAATTTATACTGCTTTCTCATCCATCAAATACAACCCTAATATATGAGACAAGTGGTGAAATGTAGAAAATAATGTGATAATAATAAACGAAGTAAATATGATAATCAAAGAGATGGTAGCACTTATGTAAGAAGCGAATCTGTACCTCAAATGTAAAATGCTTAGCAACAGAAAGTAAATTTTACGTATATGGACTATTACAACGACAAAATTTGTATTCCAAATTTTAATTTCTTGTAACATATTTAAGAATTATTCGACTTTGTGTTGCAAAGTCTTAGGTATACAGTTTGTTTTTCTCAAGATACTTAGATACACTCAAAAATAAGCACTATTAGTATTTTCCCCTTATGGGCCGTCAAAATATAAGTTAGCACACACAAAATTCGCAAATAAATGAAAATTGTAATTGGAAATACGGGGAAATATTACATGATAATAAAATGAATATTGTAAACTAAAAATGAATTAATAAAAAACAAGTTCTCGTAAGTGTCAGTTCACATATTTAAAATGGTTTCCAACATTTAATTATTTTCTGGCAAAGATAAATTTATAAATTTTATAAATATACATTACATATACCTAAATATAAATATTATCAGAAATTTAAATAATTCATAAACTATAAGTTTAGTCTACCAGAGTACTTCTTGGCAATGTTATATACTATACTACATTTTAGCTAGTGTTGAGATCCTTCTTCTTATCTGGCACTACAGCCCTTTGTGGGTTTTGGCCCTCGCGGAGGGTAGAGCTCAAGAGATTTCTTGACCCCGGCACTAGAAGGAGGAGATGTGGTCAGCATCTCGCTCCGACCGGTTCGACTCCAGGATATATCCTGGTACTCATTTTATAGCAGGCTGAGTAGGCCTGGGAGCCAGTCTTGATGTTGAGGCTTGATGAAAATCCCCACCTCACCGGGGATCCTCCCCGGCCGTCCAGCCAGCAACTTAGTGCTCTATCCACTGAGTCACGCTGACTCCAGTGTTGAGATCCTAAGATCCTAAAAATAATTTCAAGGAAATGTTTTGTTATTCTCACACTAATTTTACAAATAATGTTACTTCTGACGATGACTTAAATCAGGAGTCGAAATGCTGTATATTTAAAATGCATAAAATATATCGTCATTGTACATAAAAATGTCTGATTTGTAACATTGATCTTGTAATTTACTTATTGTCGTGTAATTTGACAATAAATGAGGAATTGCAAATATCTATATAAGAGGTACTCATTTCTCACATCCTAGAGAAAAGCCAAACAAAAGCAGTAATAATGTAGGAAACACTATTTAGCATGATAACTAAACACAGTGTACAATATTCAGACAAGAAGGTAACAATATATTTTATAAGTTATTCGCTGCTGCTTTGTTCTTTACCCAACCTGCCCAGCGCATATTTGCCTCCTGTCGGGAGTTGCATCCCTTCGTCGTGGCATTCAGCCTCCCACTTCAGCATCCGCTGCCCTTATCCTTCGGAATCGGAGCGCGCCTTGCTTGTCCGCACTCAGAGCTCGCTGTAGTCAAGGGGGGCAGGGAGACGTTCTGTGGCGTGTGTACGTTGCTAATCCACTCCCCGCCCGCGCGCGCGGTGAAGACAAAGCCCCCATCGTTATCGGACGAACGGTGCGCACTCCGTTTGGATGACCGGAGCAGTAACGTTGCTATGGGAGGGAGGCAGAGAGACGCAAGAGATAGAGGACCCAGCTACGGCCATCCTCAGTCCTACAATGTCTGACCACCACAACCACAAGGCTGCTCCTAACATCGCCGCCATTACAGACGTCATCGCTAGCGATTTAAGTAGCACGATTACGTCACTACCTAACAACCAACATTTTTTTATACCATCATACTAGATGAAGCGCATCTAATGTCACTTAATATGCTCAATATTTATGAATAATTGCTATGTATTTTTCCTTTTTATATGGGTGTTAATTTCAAACGATTTCAATGTCTGTACCATAAATTAACGCGTATAATGGACCTTGTATTGATAGTTTGACCAACGAATAGTTGTGAGGACTAACCATTAGACTTGTCCGCTACTAGACTAGACTGGTGTACTCTCGCACATTTCAGTAGTCCTGCTAATACTGGAAATTTTGTGAAACTAATCTCCGAAAACGTGACCCTATGATTTAATAATAAAAATTATATTAATAACATCTCTTACATATGCATCGGTCTAAGATCAGAGAAACTGTTATCAGCATTCTTGATGGTTTGCATGGCCGACGCAGTCACTACCTCCACCATCGTCACCACCTCCGCTCCAACCACTTGACGCTGCGGTCGACAAGACGACCTCCATCACGAGGTCGAGAGGCAGACGAGAGTCTCTGGAAGAGCGTCCGCAACCGCAGATATTGCGACCGGCGTTCCCAGAAGCCAGGCGCTCTGGAAGCCCACAAGGGGATCGTAGGGGTCCGAACATGAGCGAGAGAAAGGTGAATCCTGAATTCAGGAGAAGAGAAGCAGAGTTCTATAGAAACATCACTCGACCTAATGCTCGCTAAATTAGTTCAGATTACGTTTGGAGGCTACTAGAAACGCAATAATATTTTGTTCGTCAATCAGTTTTATAGGGTGGTTATAAAAAACAATTATTTAAATTTGGACGGGGCATGCTCCCACTTTTTTCATGTTCTTCAAATAGAATTCCATAAGAATTTCAGAGTTTTTACATATATTTTGGGGGTCGCTACAAATTCAAATAAAAGTCAAAAATTTGAATCTTGGTACCAAACTCTAAATTATGTTTTTTAATTCTGAATTTATATTTAGTATAATTTTATAGACATCAAAGTACGTTTTTTAAGAAATAAAACAAAATTGAAGGGTATTTTGCCCAAAATGTTATTGTTGTATATTTTTAAACCCTAAATACATTTTTAAAATCGAAAATGTTTATGGAATACTTGCATTATGCCAAAACAAAATGGGAGGAGGAGCAGTTCAAAACTTTACTTTTTACCTTTAAATAAGACTTCCATAAATTTTCAGAATATTTTAGAGGTTACTACGAAGCTTTAAAAATTTTGAAAGTTTTTAAAAATTGTAAAGCTATGTTGTGGATCCCAAAATATATTTTTGAAATTTTTATGGAAATGAATGTTTTTGCATTTCTCTGTAGGCATATTTTTAAGAAAATTTAAGTCAGCACCATTCCTACGAACATAACAAGGAAACGAATTTCATATTTCAAATAATTCCCCTGGACCAATGTCAGGTATTCCTGAATCATTTAGGAACGATCTGCAACCCGCAACACCGAGTTGCCCAGCGTGTAACCTACAATATTCAAGCAAACAAAAATTCATAACAAAAAATAGCAATTTTCATTTACCTATGTCATTTATTGGTTTTAAAGTTTATCCAAGTGTAAGAGAAATAGTAAACATTTTAAATCTATACTTATACGATTTAGAATAATTTTTTTATGGCAACTTCTGACTATTTCGAAATAAAGCGCGAAGAAGAAACGATTTTAATAAGAGCACATTTCCTTCCTTAGATTTTTCAATTTTACAATATATAAAATATATTGCGGCAATCTCAGTAATCGACATAAGTGACCATGATAAGTGTTCTGTACCTGTCCACATATGGTTATTAATTTATAATTATATTATTAAAAATACTAATTACTTTTTTAAATCAAGGGCATTACAAATTTCCTGTTATTATAGAACCATTTTTTCCTACGTCTACTCAATTTTAGACATAAATGAATAGTTCGCACGTCTATTATCTCGACCTGAGTTTTTCTCTGTCATCCTTTTGCTGCATTCTTCGGAATTGATGGTCCCTTGGATCCCCTTAACGACTAAGTAGTTTATAGTTCTCCATGCAATCATACTCCGTCAAAAGTAATTGAAGAAGTTTGAAATGTTATCGGAGTGTAGATCCTTTTATTTTAAATATTATGAGTAAACGTGGTAAATAGTGATAACACTTAATCTAGTAACAATTTCTGTCCTTTAAATTATCATGCACACCCATGACTGCGGTAGGGGACACATCACCACTAGACGATGTAAGGATAGTACATCTAGCAGAAAAGAGGAAAAGACTTTCAGGAGAGCACGATTTCCTTTGATATTCTCTAGAGTACTTGTTATTCAATGCAGTCAATGAAGTGAAGGGCTCTTGAATCAGGAGTACCTCATTGTCTCATAAGTTGTGCAAGCAATCAAGCATGATAATATAGATGCCCTCAGGGATACTCTCCTTTGTTCTTCATGGTATACACTCTTATTTGTAAAAATAAACAGGAATATTTATTTAGTGTAATAATTAACCACAGTTTATCCACACAGATTTACAGAACGGTATATATTTTATATTTATCTGCGTGTTAATGTTTAACGGCTGGTAGAAACAAATACTAAAAATTAGCGTACAACAAAATTATCTTAATGATCAATATAATGGCTATTAAATCAATATTTTATCAAATAAATCAGTAATAAGGTAATGTATGCACATTTTAAACTTACTTAAATGAAGTTAATGTTCTTCTGAATCATATGTAATATAGGAACTTCAAACTATTGTAAATCCAATGCATTCCAAACATATATCAAATACACGCTAGTAACATTTTAAACAGGTTGAAGCATATTCAATAAAAATTTCATTTAAGGATACCAAATATTGCCTTCACTCAATTCCAAAAATCTTGAGGATATTGTGGAAGAACTTATGGTCTGAGTTGCTGTAACAATTTATCACCATCTGTGAAAAAATGTTTCTTTTATTGAATATATACTATATTTTGCACAAGAGCTGTAATGAAGTTCGCCACCGTACGGTATCATATAAATTCACGTATTGTTAGACAAGAACTGGGGAGTGGGTTGAGTCTCCCATTTATATGATAATTACCTTATCTTTCATCGCAAAGAAGCACTAGGAATATCGTGATCATTTTTGCAGATAATTGCGATCTTAGTTGCAAAATCACTCGAATACTGGCCTGCGATTCCGAATCAACCAACCAATCCACCGCGAACTGGTGGAGCGCGCGTGAGATGTTCACTGGCACAGGTCTCATCCTCGATCTATCACCGACCTTCACGCGGAGTCTTTTGTGGGCCAGGAAATCACTTTTATTGTCTCTAATGCATCGTCACGATAAATCAGCCCTAACAGCTCAATTTGGTGGCGCATTACGAAAGGGGTTGCGGTGAGGTGAGGAGAAGAGGGTGGTCTGCACGACAGGTTACTCTTATTGGAATGAGAGCGGGGAGAGTGTGGAGACACGTCTACCACCGTCCGAATGGCCTAAGTACAGACGACGTAGGGTGGCAGGGGAAGCGGAGGGGTTGAAGGAGGAGGAGAAGGAAGAGGCCTGGCAGGCGAACAGCTGCTGCTTAGAGGCCACGAAAGAAGATTGCGAGTGACGCAGGAAGGCAAGGAGGAAGGGACACACTGCGTGTCTTCAAAGGAATGGAAGGATATCGAGTGGGAGGATGTAGAGGTTGTAAGAAAGATGCAGTAAAAGATGAGCCATCGAAGGTCATTATACAATGAAAGAGAGAAAGAAATTTTCACTAACCTATTACCAAAACATTTTGTCTTCATATATTGTTCTTGATTGCCAAAAAGATTTTAAGTCAAACATTTGTTCTCTATTTTCCTTTGTATGACTCAGGTAAAACTTATGAGAAAAGTACATAAATACTTCTAATTATTTATGCTAATGAAATTAATGAGAAAATGTATAAGGTAATATTATATGAATGGTATTTTTAATGTTACGGAATTTTAGTATGTTAACATGTACCTTGAAATAAATATTCTGGAACCTTACCGCCGAAAACTGAACTCCTTAAATTAATTATTTCTCATTCTTAAAGCAATGAGAGTCACTATAGTTATAAATCACACTATTATTTATATAAATATGACTTAGGCATTATATTTTGTAAATCTTTATAAAAATCAAATAATTATATACAAATCATTATAATTTGTAAATCTCACCCCCGAAACTCTTGTAAACCTTTATTCAAGGAATTAAATATCTTAACACTTCCCTGCATTTATATTTATGAAACAGTCGTGTTTGTTAAGACCGAATTACTGAAGTGCCACCCTTTCTTTATACGAAACAGTCTCGTTCACGAACACTATACACGCAATAGTAGTAATATTCATCGCCCTAGAGTGTCAACCACTCTTTGCCAAAAGGGACCATACCATTCGGGAATCGTTCTATATAATTCCCTGCCCAAGAATATAAAAGATATTATGAAATTGAATATCTTCAAATCCGCGGTTAAAAACTACCTCCTGCACCAGTGCTTCTACACTGTAAAAGAATTTATTGATTTTAACAAAAGTTAAATTCGTCTTGTACTTTATCACGCCATTGCTGTAGTACTTTTTAAACAACTTATAACAATTTCAAAAACTATTTTCTTGCATGATTGTGTTGTCTTATGGCTCATATTAATTTAGTTTTATGTGTACTCAACTTTGGCACGGTTGTGTACATAAATTCTGTAGCCCCATCCTGGCCCGGGTTTTTCTCCGTTTTTCCTTCTGGTAGAGGCGGATTTATCATACAGGTTCTCTAGGTTTTGTCTAGGGGCGTGTTTATTGTAACAATAAATCGTGAATTTAGTGTTATTTCAATTCTTATGATTTTTAAACACTATACTCAGAATAATTTATAGTTCGATAATAACTTGTACATGTAATTTTTTGCGTAAAATTACAAACATATTGACATTCTATTAGTATTATAACTCGCAGCTAACTTTTTATCTCATCTAGGAACTTTTGCTGAAATTTTTGAATCCGCCTCTGCCTTAGGGCCCTTGATCGGAATTGATGGGATGGTCCCTTGCTTGCTTCCGGAGAGTAAATTAGTTACAAAATTCTAAAATACATAGAAAAATTAAGGCCATTCCATTGATCCAGGAATTAATTTAGAAAAAGCTGGAATAAAAAGACCTGACATTTTGGACCGAAAACTATACAGAGAGAAGGTAGATACGTGGAAAGTACAGTCGGAAAATAAAATCCCAAAAAGAGCAGGAACTAAATGGACAGAAGAGAGGAAGAAAAATCATAGCGAAAGGATGAAGGAAGTGTGGAGACAGAGGAAAATGAACAATTAATGCATATGACTTTGCGTGACCCATACAAGGGTCCTTTCGCAAATAATAAAAATATTATATGTCAATAAAATTTTATACGATACTATTACTAAATTATAAATTAAAATTTGTACACATTCCCCCATAACAATATATGTTCCATGAGTAGTTTGAGCTGAAGTTTTCCGAAACAAGGAGTGCTATACAACGTACGGCAATGCATCATCTACGCAAGCACAAAAAGGAACTTGCTTAAACTATAGTGAGAGACATCGGATAACTTTCACCTTACTTACTCCCCTTTTCCTGGCACGACTTAACGGATGAGTTATGAACGTTCTTGGAGGTCTCGGGTTCTAATTAATGTAAAACTGTGTGCGCAACGTAAGTTGCACGCGTGGAACGTGCGTGAGCTTATGCGTGTCGTGACAAGCGCGTGCCAGGGTGAGACGTCGTTGCTGAATGTGCCATCTACGGCGCTGCAGTTTTATCCATTGGGAAAGTTTTCATACGAATATCATTTTAATTTGGTATATTTACTGACTTTAATAATAAACATTAAACTCTACGAGACAAGAAATTCAACAATTAATGAATGGGTATCCAACGAAAAACAAAAAATGAAATAAATAAATAAATAAATTGACAAAACATGATTCTAACAAAATTGTTTTTAACCCGAATGAATAGTATGGTCTATTTGACTATACTTCACCAATAATTCTTTATTTGGTTTCATGATTGGTCTTTCATGTTCTCGTTGTCATTTACCAAGACTGTAGAGAATTAATGGAAATGAAATTTTGATTAGACTATTCCTCTAAATTGTTGAACGAAAGATAAAATAACTCAAAAAATTTAAAGTGAAATAAGTGCTTTGAAATCATTTTATTTTATATTCAGTACATTTTTGTAAACTTTACTCATACAACTTTTTAAGAAGCAGGAAATTTGAAACTGCCATATCGTCTATCTTAACAGCAATTCTGTTTCAGGTAAAAGTTTTGATAACCGATCATAATTTGAGCGGTAATTACCTAAAGTGAAAAGTGAGACGAGTTTTTTTAACACATGAATACCAAGGGATATTCAATACATATTTTCTTCAATATTATACCAAAGCACAATTATTTGATCATTTTTATGTTTTTTTTTCTAACGTATTGTTACTGGAAAACAAACTTATCTTTGTAATGTCATGCAGAGAAAATTACAATATCACAAAAAATAACACAAGTATATTAGGAAATAAAGAAAATAAGAAAAAAATATTAAAAAAGTTTTGAATTTTTTACCTGCTTGACAGAACAGAACATTCTGACTACACGTTTAATCTTGAAAACTGTTTTTTAAATATATTTTACCAATTTAACTGTATTAAAATGTGCTTCTTAAATTTTACAAAGAACCACTTGAATAGAATATTTCAATTATCGTAGCGAGGTAAACTGGATTGACTCTTGAAACTACACATTGTTAGCAGGAAATTTTGAAGTCATCGTTGTCTAGAAAAAATATGTAATCACTATGACTAGTAACGTGCAAAATACATTTCCACACTATCTCAACAAATTTTTAGTGTTCTCTTCGTCCATAGCACTCTACCCTTATGTTTCAAATCTCTATACAACAGCGTACTGATCTTGACGTATCACGCCACGTTGTTGCGTTCTGTATATTTTAAAGAGTGAGGATGTGCTACGTGTATTTATAATTACTTCACCAATCATAGGTTGGATATTATTAACAATGCCTAAGCAATGTTGGAGATGAAAATAATTTCAAACTCATCTGATGGTCTTAGACATTGTTTAATTTAGCTATACATTGCGTTCAATACCTGATTTTCTATATTGCCCTTAGTACATATAAAATCATGGGTCATTCCAATACCAATAAGCATATTGTTTGACAATATTAATGTAGCATTAGATCTCTATATATTCGTCTATTGTCTCTTTCTTCTCATACAGCCATAGATACTTACATAACTGTGTATGTTAATTCATAAATATAATGAATGCATATTGTTAATCAACATTATTTACTACGTATACTTGCAATAATTTATTTTCTTATAGGTTTCCAATATATACGTAAAACGTTTTGCACATCCATCATCCTAGTGTTGTATTTTGTCTGGGTTACCCTCTGTCTCTTAAAGTACAAAATGTTCGGTTTAATAACATATCAATTTGTCAACTCAGAAATAACTTGAAAATTAACGTGATCCCTTCCACGTAACTCAGTAAATGTGAATATTTATTTATCATGAAGATAGATAGAAAATCAGACGAAGTGTTATGAGTCTCACTCAAAATATTATACATTTATTGAGACTAGATCAACCCGTCCGATTTAATAGCATGGAAAATTTAATATGACCTATACTCTGTATGAAAATATGAATTTTTACTTTTATGTAGCAAGTTATTTTATTTACCTGAATAATTCGACAGATACTACTGTTCTCCATATCTACTAGTTGTACGCATGTTTCAGTGGGTTTCATACTGAAGTCAGTTCAACAGGATATCAGAACAGTTATAAATAGGACAGGATATTATGCAACGGATCCTAACATAACTCACGTAAAATTCCCTATGAATTTGCTTATTGTTTATTTCTTATCAGACGCGTTAGTGATTTCACTTTTCGAGAATCAAGAAGCAATTTACATCGTTTAAAAATAAATGGTCTAGTGTCTTAAAATATATAGCGTATTTTCATGATGTAATCCTTAATACTGTTATCTCGGAAAGGGAAAGGTGAAAGTTTAAATAATATGGAATCGTCAACACAACTTATAATGCCCTGATGTACGATACACCATTTGTGCGATTTGCACCGCCCAGTTATGCAGAATAGCAATGAAGAATCTATGGGACATTTGCTTACTAATGTACATGATTAATATACATATTGTCAATATTTTACTCCATATCAAGGTTACTAATACACATTTTCTGAATATTTTACCCAATATAAAGGACCTCTACCAAAAGTACCATCTTATTAAAAACCCTCAACTAAACTTTTTTTCTACTTCGTGAAAATTAAGAGAAAAAAAATATTGAAACTCGAGTCGAAGAGAAAAATGTACAAAAAAATGGTAAGATGAGCAAGATGACTTAAAAGAAAAAACGGTGAAGCTGAAAGTTGCAACGTTGATGGAACTTCAATTAATAAATTGTCTTAACAACTTTTCCTTTTCACTACGTAAACACGCTTCAGTGAACATGAAGCTTAAGCTCAAAGAATATCAGGCGAGGCCGCTCCTCACTTTCCTCTTCTTCGACTTTTCTTAAAAGAAAGTCTTAAAATAACAATCTATTATCCCACCATCGTCATGAAATGTTATTATATTTCCTTAGGAATGAACTAAATGCACGATTCTTACATTTGATAAAAACTAATCAATGCATTTTAAGTAAAACTAAATATCAATATGATTTTTCATTATGTAGTAAATATTTAATAAATTGATTGGTGAATATCAGGTCATGAGTCCACCCCCTCTCCACATAAATTGGGCGAAAGAATTGTGAAGAGAAATTTTGGGTTGTCGATCAAACTGGAAAAATAACCCACTTTCTCTCTCTCTCTCTCTTTCAGCAGCTCGATTTACAACGGCGCTCCTCCTATTGGTAAAAAATACTTAAAAATCTACGATGAATTAAATGTAAAATAAAATATGACTGTAAGATTCAAATGACTTTATTCCTGATTCATCTTTAAAATCTATTAATTCATCCTTAAAATCTATTAAGTCGTTAGTGTCAATAAATCTGGAAAATATTATTACTTATATAATGGTATTTGGAATCGACCCCAATCGGCTTCTGTTTGAACAAAAACTTCGATTTGGCGCAGCAATTAATCCAGGTGTAAAATATTCGTGTTGTAAAAAGTCATAATGAGTTATGTAGGCCAACGATTTTAGAAAAATGCCACTTCGCGAATTGTCGCAAAATTTGGTATAGCTATTTCAGTGTATTTAAAACTTATAGCGCGCCGAGCTTCATTTTATTTGGGAAATTAATGTTCCTTCAGTTTCTATCGTTCATTTGGAATTATAAACAGCTGTCCATTCTCAGTAACACAAGCGACCAAACTTGAGCGCCGCGTGATCTTCTCCGGCGAACGCCTAAACAACATTCACCAAACGTCGCGTCGCGACTCCAAGAGCCAGGTCGTCGACTAATTACAAAGTTTTTGAAGTGAACCTGCGCCTGGCAACGCGGACGGGCCATTTCGCTTGAAAGTGAGGACATCGCAGTGCACGCACACCACGCAGATCCGGTTAGTTGCTTCATTAAACTCTCGGCTAGTTTTAATCTTAGGGGCACGTCTTCACTTCGTACAAGAGGCATTCATGGCGCCAGTGGTTGAACGCGAAGTGGACGGTTCTAGTGGACATTTTGAAATGTGAATGGATTAAAGGAATGAGGGGATACTGGAAAGAGATGAGAAGTTTGAATGAGGAAGATGGGTGACTCAAATAAAGGAATGGGAAGGTACAAAAGTAGAGGGACTCGAAACGGGCGAGCATATTCATGAACTGTATTTGACAAGTTAATGCGAGCAAAGCGAGGGTTATATAATGTAAAATATCCGTGTCATAATTTGTCAATGATGGGTATTAAGTGACTTGGAAGCAAAAGTTAATTGTTGAATGATTATTATTCACTGCTATTGCGTTTTATAGTTAATATAACCTATAGTTAACAGTAACCGGGTCGTCACCCATTAAAATAAATTTTAATAAAACTAATAGTGGTTAAGACCCCTGCGATCAATTCAAAAGTCATGGGTTCGATTCCCGACTCGACGCCATTTTCACCCGACTGAATGTTATCTAATATAAACAAGTTGGAACCTTTACGAAGAATCAAACAAAAATCAAATTCTTCATGAAAAAATTAAAAGGACGGGTAAAGAGAAAACGGATATGATCGATGTCCGGATGACAATTCATATAGTCGTGAATAGAACTAACATTACCGTAAATATTGTAAGTGACTTTTTAAGGGAAATGATAACGCTAAGAATGATTATAAAAGTGAAGAGCAATGATTTAGATAGGCGTAGCCGGATACACAGCTTAAGCCAATATAAAGTGAGGTGACTCCACCCGTTGATAGCTGTAGTCTTGTCAACACGGTGGGAGAAGCAAGGGGCCAACTTCCGACGTCGGATTCGATTTTAATCCGTTCATTATTAGGTTAGCACTCCTCGGGTGGGATTAGATGTTGAAACTCCAGACGTTTGCGAGCCAACGCGGAGCTCAAGAGCTTTGAATTCCCTCGCGAATACCTCTCCAATGCACCTTGGGATGTTGATCGTGATTCATCTCTCCCACAGTACACTAACGATTTTATCATTTCAATATACCCATTAAGTCCCCAAATCATTATGGAATACACAATAACTATTTTGCTTTTGTCTCCCATTGCTTTTTTTAAATAGCCTTTGAAGTACACTTGGTTGTTCTATTATACCAATATTCAGTCATCGTCAGGTGAAAATAATAAATAAATAAAATACTTAAACATGACAACGTGCCAACAAAAATATTATAGAGCAAAAAACATTCAACAAACAAACAAAGGAACAATTCTCGTATTTAAAAGAAATGTTCATGATTTTTTTAAATTCCAGAAATATCTAAAGATGATAATAATAATAAATTTACTGTCAAAAAACGTACAGACAGCGTATGACCACGTGGAGGACAATAAACTAATTTACTCTCCGGAAGCAAGCAAGGGACCATCCCATCAATTCCGATCAAGGGCCATAAGGCAGAGGCGGATACAAAAATTTCAGCAAAAGTTCCTAGATGAGATAAAAAGTTAGCTGCGAGTTATAATACTAATAGAATGTCAATATGTTTGTAATTTAACACAAAAAATTACATGTACAAGTTATTATCGAACTATAGATTATTCTGAGTATAGTGTTTAAAAATCATAAGAATTGAAATAACACTAAATTCACGATTTATTGTTACAATAAACACGCCCCTAGACANGGAGAAAAACCCGGGCCAGGATGGGGCTACAGAATTTATGTACACAAACGTGCCAATGTTGAGTACACATAAAACTAAATTAATATGAGCCATAAGACAACACAATCATGCAAGAAAATAGTTTTTGAAATTGTTATAAGTTGTTTAAAAAGTACTACAGCAATGGCGTGATAAAGCACAAGACGAATTTAATTTTTATTAAAATCAATAAATTCTTTTACAGTGTAGAAGCACTGGTGCAGGTGGTAGTTTTTAACCGCGGATTTGAAGAGATTCAATTTCATAATATCTTTTATATACTTGGGCAGGGAATTATATAGAACGATTCCCGAATGGTATGGTCCCTTTTGGCAAAGAGTGGTTGACACTCTAGGGCGATGAATATTACTACTATTGCGTGTATAGTGTTCGTGAACGAGACTGTTTCGTATAAAGCAAGGGTGGCACTTCAGTAATTCGGTCTTAACAAACACGACCGTTTCATAAATATAAATGCAGGGAAGTGTTAAGATATTTAATTCCTTGAATAAAGGTTTACAAGAGTTTCGGGGGTGAGATTTACAAATTATCCGAACTATCCTCTTCTGAATTCTGAAAGTTTGAATGCTCTGACCGGAATTACCTCAGAAGGAAATGCCGTAACGTAAATGGGAGTATACGGTTAAAAAATATACGCAACGGGAAATACGTGGACCAACTGCGTTAACTAAGTTTCGGTTTGCGTAACACAATTTGCTTAATTGGGAAATAAGATTGTCAACGTGACAATTCCATTTGAGGTTGTCTGGAATATTGAGACCTACGAATTTTGTATTCGTAACAGTTTTTAATTGTGTTCCGTTTAAAGAAATAGAAACCTGGGGTAAAGATTTTGTATTACTATTGTGAAATGACATAGACACTGTTTTGTCAGTGTTTACAATGAGACGATTTGCATGGAACCAAGTCGAAAGGTTAGACAAAACTTTTTGAGCATTGGCGTGTTTACATAGTAAATTAGTGTCATCAGCAAAAAGAACCATTTTGCAATCTGATGTGGATTATGACATGTCGTTCACATACAATAAAAAGTGTATAGGGTCGAGAATTGATCCTTGTGGTACTCCGCAAGTAAGTGGCTTTGTTTCTGAAAGACAACGCTCAAGTATTTTATTTTTAGTATAGGATATTTCTACTTGTTGATATCTATCTTTTAAATAAGAAGTTAGCCATTGATGTGGAAGTCCACGAATGCCTAAAGAATGCAATTTGGTAAGGAGAATTCCGTGATCGATGACATCGAATGCTTTGGATAAGTCAAGAAAAACGCCCTGAGGATTTTCTCCACGGTCTAGAGTTGTGGTAACATCGTTTAAGAAGGAAAATATGGCGCTTGTAGTGGAAAAGGATTTCCTAAAACCGTGTTGATCGTCAGAGAGAATGTGATATATTGATAAAAAATATAGAAGAAGCTTATAGAACAATTTTTCTAGGACTTTTGAGAAAGTGGGTAGTAGAGATATTGGTCGGTAATTTCCAATATTAAGTTTGTTTCCTTTCTTGTGTAAAGGTTTCACTTTAGCTCTCTTAAATATATTGGGAAACACCCCTTCCGATAAAGAACTATTAAAAATATTTATGAGTGGATTTAATATAGCATGGGACGAAAATTTTACAATAATCTCAAGTATATCATCTACGCCTGTTGAAAATTTGTTTTTTAATGAGCTGATGATTCTCATGAATTCACTGGCGTTAGTTTCGGAAGTGAACATAAAATTGGGTATGTGNGTTAGTTTCGGAAGTGAACATAAAATTGGGTACGCGGGTGGATATAATTGAAGGACATTGATTTGGATATATTGAGTTCGTTATTTTACCAACTTCTGAGAAGTAAGTAATATACAAACTTGCGATGTCCTGAGGATTTGTTACGATTTTGTCATCGTTTAGTAAAGAAACATTTTCTTCGCGATTTTCAGAAGTTGACGTGTAATTGTTAACAATATTCCACATGGCTTTCATCCGGTTGTTCGATTTTAGTATATGCCTGTCGTTTTCCATAACTTTAGCTGCATAGACTACTTTTCGGAGAATAGTCTTATATTTACGAAAATAATTATGGAATTCGNTTTTCGAAGAATAGTCTTAGATTTACGAAAATAATTATGGATTTCCGGTGGTTGGTTATAGCGTTTTGAAAGATAATGTAAACGGCGTTTGTATTTTGGAGAAATCCTTATCCCTTGGGTGATCCATCTATTGTATTTCTTTGTGTTAATTAACTTGCGTTTTATGGGAAAACTAGAGTTGTAATGTTTTAGGAATATTGAGATTAATACATTGAATTTGTCGTCGGTGTTTTGGCAATTGTAAACATCTTTCCATGTTTCTTTACGCAAATAATTTATAAATACGGATTTATTAATGTCATTAATAAGGATGAGTTTTCCTTATTATCACACAGATGACTGAAAGACTGGTTGAAGTCCTGTGTATGTGTAGAACGGAATAAATAATTCTTCTTCAAATGTCATTAATTCTCAGGAGTACACAATAATGTTAATTTTTTAGTTCCTACCTAACACAGACATATTCATAAAAGTAATGAAAAAGTATAGAGTGCGTCCAAGTAGACTTTCAAATCAAAATAGTTATCATTTGAAGATTTAAAAATGAACAATTTATTGCAAAGAAACAGCTATAACGCTTAATGGTTTTCGCGGTTGCTGCATATCTTGGTAATGACATTTCTTGGATATCTTTGCGTCTGTTGTAATTTGAGTACCAAACAGACAGGCACACTTTCGCATTTCGCATTTATATAGTAGTATGGATGTACTATTCTTTGTGTTAAAAAAAATGTTTTTCTTATTTGAATTCATGTGTTACTTGTAGCCAATATTTTATAATTTATATATCTACTCATAATTTCATATAAACACAATAATATTCTGTTTTCTGATGATGAACATTCCGTTGTGAATGGAGAAGAAACATCACAACAAAATTTTTATTGACTTTATTGCCACGTAGAAAAATATAGTTTAATGATACTAAGATATACGTCTCGACTAAAATGAAACCACCCACTGTCTTGTGAAACATCTTCAATCTGTCGATGTTTGTATGAACTACCTATTCACAAAATTCACGGAAACCAAATCTTTTACTAATCTAATAGATCAAAAATGTGATGTAACTCATATTACGAAAATTATTAGATTACAAGCTATTTAAATTTAAACTAGAAAAACTATGGGCAAACGCGGCATTATATACACGTTTTCACAGCATTCCTGAAATAGGGTTCTCTTCCAAATAACAACGAATCGAATATAAATATTCCCTGAAAATAAGGGAACAAAACCCGTAGACAACAGATTTACATTATGACAATCCAAGAACATTAACACATTGATCATATTTGTAAAAAAAAGTAAGCAACGTAAGTGTAATTTTAAAACCGAAACTAAGATTTAATTTAAAGAACAAGAAAAAGCTTAACCAAAGAAAGTGTATAGTTTCGTAGTACGTAAAATTTTAATACACTTACTGGATAGTGGATGGAGATTTACTGAATAGAATAAATAAATAAGACATCATCCACTAGTTTTCTCCTTCCTCATGAAATGAACCTGGGAATGTTTCCCCGAAATAATGCTCTTCCGCTGTTCAGTTTAACAAATTAAAAATATTACGTTTTAAAAGTGTAAACCAAACAAAAATATAAATACATTACACGATGAATGCAAATGGCAAATAAAATTTAATCATGAAAATTTGTGTTAACTAATTTCAATCTGAACTCAACTTACCGTAGTTGGACGTAGGAGAATAGTATTTAGAGACATAATGGAATTACGTGACCTCCTTTCGTGAAAATATACCATCTATAATTAAATAGTTTTTACCATATTCTTTGTCCAAGATAAATATGTAACTTCATTTATTATCACCATACGCTAAAATACGTGGATAGTATTTTGCGTTCTTTGAAAATGTTTTAGTATATCATATTTATATTTTTTTTCTTTATTTATTATCCGGGAATGTAACTTAACTGTTTTAAATATATTGTTTTATATACAAATTGTGAATTCTCACGCAAATTTAACATTAAAATAATGTAAAACAGTGGGAGAGAAAAGCAAAATGCAAAATTCAAATTATTATATTTTCGTTTTTTTGTTTTGTTTTCTAATAAAACTGAACATCAATAATATTGAATAATACTGAATTGTTACAGGAACAGTTTTATTTTTGCCTAGATTATCAGATTTCGTGTGAAGAGAAATAGTATTCTGAGTAGGATAAAGATAAAAGTTATTACTCCATTTAGTGAATATATCATGCTTTAGTTAATATCATGCAATTTTGATATATTATGTCTCAGATCTCCTACTTAAACGATTCCACGTAACATATATTTCTACTGTACTGATAGTAAATTAATATCTTTATTCATATAGGAACGACCGCAGCGGTAAAGTTTCCCATTTTATACTCTCTTTTTATTTTCTCCTTCATGACCACATTTTCTTGATGTTTAATTATATATCATTATAATTTTATATGGGCCGCCTGAGTACAGGTGGTAGCTGGACCAGATATCAAGCTAGGACAACAGATGGACCGCCTTCACGTGGTGTCCCCTGGGCCTTCTGAGATAAAACAGGAGTGGCTGAATGGTGAGCGTAGACGAACGCCATGCAATACAACCAGGGAATCAATAATCAGAAACGACCCTTCTCAATACCAGCCTTAAAAATAATATCAATAACTATTCAAGGGTTTTCGAAAGAAAAGAGAGTTTTACTGGTGCACGAAACATACAGATACCTAAACGATCACAGGTCGACAATGCAAGGAATGAATGTAATCAATCCAGTCATCAGTACGGCAGTATAATTTTTGCCAAACCGGACATTAACATCCTGACAGCTGAGGTAACATCAGAACAAAATACAGATATTATAACAATTGAAACACAAAAGTGCACAGTAACTCTTATAAATAAACCACCAAACATAAAATTCAGATTCAAGGAACCGAAAATTTTCCGTTCAAAAACAATTAAAGTAGTAATGGGAGACTTTAATTGCCACAGTACATCTTGGGGTTATACGAAAACAGACAATAATGGCAAAGATTTTGAAAATTTGTCCGAATGAGTAGAGCTTAAGTTAATTCACGGTCCAAAGAATAAGCCATCTTTTAACAGTGGAAGATGGAAAGGTGGATACAATGCGACAACATTTTTTTAATGAACCAATTGCCCCACACACCAAAAGGGACGTCTTAGGACCAATACCTCATACTCAACACCGACCTATCGTGTGCACCATAGAAGCGATTGTGAAACCAGAAGTTGTCCCATTTAAAAGGCACTTTCACTTCAAAAGAGCACAATGGGTGGAAATTTATACGAAAATCCTGGAGCTAGACCCCATACCGGGGAGATTTGATGAATTTGTAAAAATAGTACAAACTGTATCTTGAAAATACATCCCACGAGGGTGTAGGACAAATTATATCCCAGGGCTAGATAAAGAGTCAAAACGTATCCTGAAAGAATATGAACAACTTTTTTAAGTAGACCCATTTACCGAGGATACCATTCAAAGTGGGGAAATATTGCTAATGGCTATATTAGACCCTAGAAGAGAAAAATGGTGTTATTTAGTCACAAATCTGGAAAAGAAACAACAGCGTGTAAGATGTTACAGAATCTAAACAATTAAAATAAAGTCGCTCATGGGAATATCCGAAGTTACGTCCAGCCAAAAAGCTCATCATCTCTGGCTAAATGGTAAAACCAATAAGAGTCCCGTAAAAAGGAAAATGCAAAGAAGCCTGGAGGAAGAAATACACCTAGGTACGCCCTTTACCATGGAGGAACTGGAAAGTGCTTTCCTCTTAAAGAAGAAAAATAAAGCACCGGGGTTAGATGAACTGCGAACAGAACAGATAAAAATGCTGGGACCTGAAACTAAGGCATGGGTACTAAAGCTTATAAAAACATGTGTTAAAAAAATAGAATACCAAATGTCTGGCGCAAGGCTAAAACAGTGGCTTTACCAAAACCAGGGAAAGGGTCTGAAGACCTCAACAAACCTAAAAACCACCTTTTCAAAGCCTTAGGAAGAATTATCTTAAACAGAATAGCAGCAGTAATTGACAGAACCCTCATGAAACAACAGGTAGGGTTTCGCCCAGGGAAGTCATGCTGTGGGCAAATACTTAATCTCACTCAACACACTGAAGATGGATATCAAAGAGGGCAGATAACAGAAGTAGCTTTTATAGATCTGATAGCTGCATATGACCAATAAATCATAAGGTACTGCTCAGGAACTTATATGACATAACAAAAGACTACCATTTAACCCAAATTCTACAATGTTCTTTGTGAGTCTCTATGATAGAAGAAGCAGTTGAAGACTCCAGAGCACGTACTCGCATGGGGCAGTTGTGGCTGCTCAAGGAAGGATTTTTGAAGAGGTGGAAAATAAGTTGGAGGCAACCCTCGAGAACATGGCGACCTTCTATAACAAGAAATGCCTTAGACCCCATCCCGAAAAAAAACACAAATCTGTGCTTTCCATCTAAAAACAGACAGATTCGAAGAAAACAATGTGAGTTGGAGAGGCCAACAACTGACTCATGGAGACGCTCCAAGATATCTTGGAGTGAAGTTGGATCGAGCACTTACATTTAAAGACCACTGAAAGGAAACTAAAATGAATGTATGTGAACGAAATAACATTTAAAGGAAACTCACTAGTAGTGCTTGAAAGCGAAACCGGAAGTACTTCGAACATCCGCCTTAGCATTGTGCTTTTCAGTGGCTGAATATGCGAGACCCCAGTTTGGCGAAATTCTACTCACGCGAAGCAAGTCGACATCGCCCTGAACTAAACAGGACGCATTACTTCTGACTGCTTAAAACCAACCCCAGTCGGATAAATCTATCAAATCGTTGGAACCGCACCACCGAACATCAGGAGGAAAGTGGCCGCCGAGGTGGAGAAGAGGAAGCAGAAGGAAGACCCCAGACATCCGATGTTTGGGTAGGAAATGCAAAGACCAAGATTGAAGTCTAGAAGAAGTCTTCTACAATCAACCGCGCCATGTATGCTGACGCCCTCCAATCGACGGTTGCAGATATGGTGGGATCAGACACCCAGTGTGAAGGGTGGAATTTGACGGAGGAACCTATGGCCAGTCATCAACTCCCATACTTTACTTGGAAGACGTTGAATTGACTCAGAACTGGGGCAACGAGGTGTAAGGTGAACATGAAAAAGTGGGGATACACAAATAGTGACGTATGTGAGTGTGGGGAGGTACAGGACACCCATCACCTGCTGGTATGCGATGCACGTTATGAACCTTGTACAAAGTCAGATTTGTTTGCGGGAATGAAATGGCGATTAACATTGCCAGCTATTGGACAACACGGGTTGTTTGAATGTGTATTTGGTTTGTTTAATGTTTAAGCAGTAATCAATGTTTGAGCCTCCAATATATTCTACGTTCAAAGAACACACATGTCATAAATTATTTTGACAACTTATTGCCGAACAAATAATTCCGATTATGGACTGGTTTCTTCACATTTTTTAAAATTTATTGTTTATCTTTCATTTACCGTGGTATACTCCATAACGTACATCTTATTCGAGGGAAGACGTCATAAGACTATTATTTTTCTCATTACTTTATAAGTGTACCCGGAAACTAATATGTAATATTAAATTATTTGTTTTCCGATTTTTTACATAATATTATCATACATATATGTTCCGTTATTACTACAGTAACCATCATTCTGTGGCATTGTTATGTGAGACAGGTTGATCATCAATAAACATTATTTTTAACTTGTTTCATAAAATGATTGCATTGCATTGCAATTGTTCTTCTATTTGTATACACTTCCTTTCAATTTTCAAATTGTTTGTATTCTTGTTCTTGTCGTATCCCTTGAATTAAGAGTAGAATGTGTAATACTTTGAATTAAGAGCTGTTATTTCAAAACAATAAAAATAGAGAAGTTACTAAGTACGATCGCTATAATAATAGAAGTACTTTTCATTGCAGGAAAAAAAATTATCGATAAAAACTTGAAATATTTATAGAATAATGTATTTAAACTTAAGAAGATCGATAAACAAGGATTATTGAAAGTTATTATTTTAATATTTTACGGTACCCATTTAATCATCTCTTATTCAACATGAATTTATATTATTTTTCTTATTATAATGTACGCAGTCATGATTAATTTTCTCTGTACGCTCTTGGTGGACTCTGGCCCCGCGAGGATGCAGAGAGCGGATAATTCACTTCTGTTGAAAATGACTGTCAGCATTGCGGATACGTGGGATGGGCTTGGTCAGCGGCGTCTTCGCCATTGCGTGACTCTCAGTCACAGCCAATACCAACAGGCGACGATGTCGTCATTATAATAAAATATATATGACTGGCCCTTCCCCCTCCAACAAATCCCTTCTTGCAGGCGGCCGAAGAGCGAGCGCACGGGCAGTGTATGTGGAGACGTACACTCCGGAGCATGTGTTGGTTATTCATTGTACTTGTAAATTCATTTCATTTATTTGTACTCCTTGAGTACTATTATTGTAACCTTAATTTCTTTATGCCTGCGCTATATTTCTGATTGGTATAAGTATATTTCTAAGTATCACTTCGATACTTTCAATCCTTTCATTTGAACCTCTTTGTTATTGGCACGGTATATCCTGAAGTTTCACTTTGATACTTTCAATCTGTTAAGTTGTAGTTCCTTGTTTCTCGGTGACAGCTGTGACTAATAATATAGCAATATTAAATAATGTTTAATTTGGTGATTCTCTGTTTGAATGATCCTGACTCAATTTCATATCCTAGTCGATCCGGTCTTTTCGTAATAGTGGGGGTTGCACCCATTCAGCAAGCGATTAGTCAAACGAATAACCCCCTAGAATTGATATTAGATTAAACCTATGAAATGAATAAATTTGATATAGAGCAGAACTGCTGACAGAGCACGTATTGTAACATTTGGTGGTTGCGCCGGGCAAAGGTTTAAATTATAAAAGGGGCGTATTGCAAAAAATAGGTATATTTTAGGTGTTTTTAATTTATTTTACCTAACTCCAACTCATTAGTTTGGTTCACGATTTTTCTACTCATATACTTTCATAAATCATAACAAAATTATTGGCTTGCCCAAATTTTAACGAATGTTAAATCAAAAGCATTGCAACAAAATCTCCTCGGCAATGTCAGGCCGTTATCTGGTTTATTGTTATTTTATTACGTACAACTTAATATTTAACCAAAATACAAATGAGACCCTGTACGGAAAATGAGAGGTGACGAGATATGCAAAAATTATTCCCACAGATTGGATAACCCCTGAATCCTAGCGCACAAAATCTCATTCCAACGTGAAACAGCTACTTCCGGTGACAGGACGCGGTGCAGGTGAGCAGGAAAGTGAGTTTTGGCGAATTTTAGCGTAAACTGCGTCGTCCGAGTTTTGAATTAATAAAAATTAAAGCCAACTCATGAAATTCATGTGTCTCGGAATGCGTGGGTCACTGAGACCTCTGCGGAGCCCCAACGCACTTGTCTCGGATCAAGCTCAGTCTTATGGAAAACAACGCGGAGTCGAATTAATACGGTAAATAAAACAGAGAGTCAGGTTTATAAAACGTACCAAGAGAAGGTGATGCGAGGTTCAAAAGAGGAACAGAGCGCGTTGGGGAATCCAGAGGGAGTTTGGGAAGTTCTACACTCTCTTGGAAATAGCGTTTGTTGAACCGGGTGAATGCTCTCCTAAATGTCCATAATGTGATGAATTCCAATTGTTTAATTGTTAATTACTCTATTTCCAAATTATTCGATATTTTAAATTCCATATTAAGGTAATTGAAATAAATTCCAGAAAGGATTTTTATGGAAATTATGGAAATGTCTTGAACATGGTTTTTGAATATAAGATATTCCATTCATGCAAATATTGAATAATATATTGAAAATACTATCTTTCACATACCCTTTGCAAGCATCTACGGGGATAGCACCGAGAAGGTCAAGCTTTTTTTTTATTAACCCATAAATTTCAGTAATGCCACAAATTCCAACCCAAATAATAACATAAAATGTTTATTGGATTGTTATCATTTTGATAAATGGCAAAATAATCTAAAACATGCCAATGTTACGGAACTTTTTATTCTGTCCTTCATCAGGAATAAAAATGTGGTATTTCGTACGTAACAGAAGAGGATGATGATGAAAGATATAGTTATCTGCACTTTCTTTTCTCCATGAGCCACATCTTTCGTGTATGGACTACATTATTGAGTTGCTCAGGTGTGAGGTACGCTAACAAAATGTTACCCAGAGCAAAATGTAATAATTCTTGAGTTTGGAGGGTTGTCATTAACATGTTATATGAATCATCCCACCATTGTTCAACTTTCAAGGAGAGAGTTGTTAATTTTCTTGCCAACAGAGACTAACAGTCATGCCATGTCCTTCACGCCAACTTCCTTTTACAAATAGTCCTACATTCGTCTATCATCATTATATTATTAAATCATTCATCTTTACGACAATTTATAGACAAACAATGTATATTACCCACGAAGTCTTGTAAAAAGGTTTGCGACTGCATCAATTGTTTCTAAATAATGTCATTACATGGATATGGATACATGACATAAGTTCCACAAACGTTTCAGTATAAAGTAAACATTCATCCATTGTTTAAAATTCCTTGTAGTATACGTAATAATAGGTTACCTTATATTGACATGTTCGTGGAACATATGCCATGTATACTTGTACAAGTATTTATACAGATTGTATGTATTACTGGAATCACTCAAACGCCAAAACAAATCCATGAATTCAGGAACAATAGTCAAAAGTAAACAATATATTGAAGTAGTTTATTCTAAAAGAAAATACATATCTTCTAAAGATGCGGAGGATGACATTTTGGGAACACAATTGTTCATTCCCATATATGTACAATTGTTAATTAATCCACCTTTCTTAAATGGGTTGAGCTCACACTTAACCTCTACGATCTATATAAAAATACGCTTTTACTGTAGTACATAATTAAATACAATTGTCATTTCTTTGTAAAGCATGTTTGTTAGTATAAAGATAGTATGCTTGCTTTAATGAATTATACTTCATAAGGGAACAATATGTCTATAAGTGTGTCAGTTTTTACAATCAAACAAACAAAGTCGTAATTTTATTGTAAGATATATTTATGAACTTCTACTGTGTAGGTGGTAAAGAAGCGTATCACGTGTCAAAATACTGTTAAATTCATGAATCAATTCTTTTTGTTGCAATGAGATAAGTGGGAAGAACAAGGCGAATGAAACTATGAAAAATAAACTAAAGTAAACTTGCACTTCTCACTCCGTTTCAAAGGTTCTACAAGTTATTTAATCTTTAAATGATGTTCTTCGATTACCTCTTTTGAGATTCCATTGAAAATTTGCCAAATAACTTAAAGAATAGCGGTACGTTAGAGACGTCAGCACGAGATTATTTCAGTACAGAGATATAGCATATGAGAGATACGTGTTATTAAAACAATAATTCCACAAATCACGAGGAATATGTCTCAATAAATGCTTCATTTTATACACAATTAAAGATTTTCAGTAAGTTTTATATGTTCTCTAAAATTCATACATAATGGTCATTCACAATAATGACTTTCTGCTACGTACATGGGAATAATAAAAAAAACCGTTGTAAAACAATATTTTGTATAAAGAATCTAAATATGTGTAATGGTACCCATTGTTGCCTTTACTTTCTCATAACGTTTTGATGCTCGAGAAATAACTAATTTTCATTTATTTACACGTTTATCATTAAAAGGGGGTTAAAATTGTATTTTATCTCACTAACACATTTTACTCGTACCTAATTACATAGCTGTCGTGAAACAAGTAATAGGACTAAACAAGGAAACCCATGAGGATCGGTGTCTGTGACGATAGAAAAATGACAAGTATTGGTGCAGTATTAATAAAACCAATGTATATTTCCTTTCTATTTCGATTTCCTTTTTGTAATATTGCTCATTTTAATTTTTCACAAATACTTTGTTCATCCGTAAAAAAATATATATTTGAATTAACAAACTATGTTTTTTTTAAAATTCAAGTTAGTTGTTGATATATTTGCAAAACTTTCCGGGCTGATGCGTTTCGAACAAAAGGAGAATCATTATAGTGATCATAAATGAAATACGTCTTGGGTCGAGACGAATAATATATTAAGAATATATTTGAGGAAATAACGTCAATACGCCTTCAAGGGAACAGCACCGTCCGTGCGGATGATGTGTGAGCACCAATGAAGCAGAGAGCTATTCCAACCGTAACGAAGCTACCGGTATGACCTCGCACGCCGGACAAGTCTTTGTCGAGGTACATGACCAAATGTGTTCCATAACTCGCACCTCGCACACTTCTTTACCACCTGCGGGGATGGAGGAAACCTCAGAGGCTAAGAGAAAGATACCATGACAGAAAACCACGCCTGACCGAGAAGCGATGAGCGTTTAGTCTACCTGGAAACGTGGGGTAGGGTGGATCACCCACTGCAATTTGTTTTTACGATATATTGTCTATACAATAACATCGGAATACGCCACTTCGCTGGAAGGTACAAAATGAGCGGTGGAGGTGGAGAAGAAGAAGAAGAAGAAATGCAATACGGCAAGTTAAGGTCCATATTCTTTCTTTATTTTTATCTCCGTCTCAACCATTACCATGAATATCTTCCAGAAATATCTTATTGAAGTATTTTATTATCAAGTAACTAATAAATTTATTTAAGCTAACACAGAAGTAGGATGATAATACACCGTACTCATAAAATTGACACTAAAAATTACAAACAGAAATAAAACATTTCTATTCTTCTTCACCTGCTTTGTCTTCGTGAAAATTGCATTAAAGGAGTTAATAACCGGATATAAATTTCTAGTTAACGTGGAAAGTACAATCAATGCGCTGGTAATAAAGGAATCACGTATCTCACGATACTGTATAATAAGTCTTGTATCAGCACATAAAAGTTTACATAAATTGACTCAGTGAGATAGTGAAGCCTTGATTGCAACGACGAGCATAGGGAACACAGATCTTCCTAAAATTGCAGCTAATATTACTTTTCCCAATACATTGCAGCGCTAACCGTAATAATATATTTGCATAGAAACTGCTCCGTTAGAAGATAGAGTACGATACTAGTCATGAAATATTTTCATACATATTTTATTTATTTCCTTTGCATTAATATTTCCAATTTTCACGAGAATATGAATTCATTTATAGTCAACGATCCAAAGAAAATTTGCATGTTAATGCAATGCACGTAATTTTATGCATCTCAAATGAATTTGTGAGGAATCTAGGGTATTTAAGGTTTTGGTTATTAACATTCAAACTTGTATCGTAGTTGTGATGGCGAGAAACAATGGTGAATGAGTATGTCAATATATTTTCTCTCTTGGTGTTGATGTACTTTGAAGGTGATGGTACCATTGGAAATATTTAAAAAAACATGATACTTGTGTAAATTTGAGCAAAATGCTTCAGGTGAGGAAACATTCATAGAGATATTGTTCGATTTTTGTTGAGTATGCTCTAAAAGTGTGTTATGAAATAGTAAATATGTAAAATAATGTAATGATGTGTTTGATTTCACATTATTCATACCACAGTGGAACATGAAATTTAATTCATATAAATAGTATTGCGTCCTTGGACTGATTTTTAAAATGAGTGATGGGTAAATATATGCCATGAATATATTGCACAAAATTCTTATATAAAATAAATTATACAAAAGGAGAGACCTTTTAACACAATTTAAAAAAAATCATAACTCGTTGTTTTGCAAATTTCTTCATAAATTGGTTTAATGATCGTTAATACAGGATTCATTCCACAAGACTGTCCCGGAGCAGAATTCCGGAAATGACGGGCGAATCATTCTTACACGCTAAATCATTGTTTACTTTGTAACATACAAACGTATTGGGTTACTAAGATATATTTACATGCCGCAGACCCTTCTGTCTGAATATTTTCATTGTTTGTTCACCTGCAGGTCATGACGTTTGAGTGCTCTGTGGAATGTTATTTTTTTACGCCGAAGCAATTCACAACGCTCGCATCCGATCAATATTTGCTCCTCTCGTTTGCATTAGAAGAAAACATTGGTAAAGTTAGCGCCCTCACTAATTATGGACGATTTTAAATCATCATAAAAAATTGGAATAATATTCATGTTGCAAACAAAGAATAAAAAATGAGGATGCTAACTGTTGCTTAAAATAGCCCCCACCCCAAAGTAACTTCAAAGCAAATCAATTTAAACTATAGGATAATTTTAGACTAATTATGGACCACATGATATGATTTTTAACCTCAAATCTTTATTTACACCCTCCAGGAACAAAAACTTTTAAACAAAACAGGTATAAGAGGTAAAAAGCAACTTTATGAAATCACCTCAAAATGGAAATGCGAGGACGCTGTTCCAAAATTATTTTATGATGATCCAAAATACTCTATAATTGGTCTAAAATTATGCAACAAAATAGGGGAGAGGGATAAAGTGGGGGTGCTAACTTTACAGACGATAGAAAAAAAAACTCTCAGCATCAAGTGCTGTGATCTCTGGATAGAGTCAGCTGAGGGAGAATGTCGGAGGTTGTTAAGGGTCAGCAGCGGACGATGTTTGCAAGTTAGGAACATACGTACGGAGCTTGCGCAAACCTCACCATCCTTTTACATAGTCACTGAATGGGGTGTTCTCGTGGACGGTCCCCGTACGAATGACTTACCTCGCATGAACGTAAGAATGTTTCAAAACTCTCTTTCGTTATTTGATCAATAATAGAAGTATTTTCAACATATCTACGCAATTGATCGTAGGTTAAAAAAATTTCTTTTCCATTCTATATTTTCATTTCTTAACTATTATGCAATTTTTTTGAACAATTCACTTGTTTGAAAGGTTCATAGTTTTTACCAGATATTTCAAATTTGCTTCATTTCGTTCTTTAAAAATAAAAGTATGTTAAAAATGAAAAAAATAAGTGACAACCTAAATTAAATGTCATAGAAAGAACCAGTTCAATTAGCTCCTTTCCTTTTGTAACTAGTACATGAAATAATGTCTAGAAGACGTTGGGGTATGAGAAAACTTGTATATGTATTGAGATAAACAATTAGTTCTGCCAATTAATTAGTGGACTGATTTGTATTACGCACGATAAATTTAAACAGTGTGCGGTAATAGACGAGTTTTACGAAGAGCGGAGTGTCGAGTCTTTCGGGGACTATCTGTCGGGTGCTTCAAGCGCGTCAGCGACCCCCAATCAGAGACAGGCAACCCCTTCCTCCTCGCCCCTCGAACAGCGCAGCGCAAGACAGCTGGAAAGCTGGCTCTCACTCCCAACGCTTGCGAAGACAAGAAGTCTTAATAACGTAGTAGAAAAAGTACCTGTTTTTAAAACTAACAGTAGGGCAAGTGTGCAAAAGCTGCACGGAGCACAGGACGTAGTGAAAGGAAATTTATTTTCTGTTAAAAACATTTACGAGTCAGTTAGAGGTATTCTCGAGCTAGCATTCAGCTAAAGAACTGAATTATGGCAAGCGATGCTGCTCGTAAGAATAATCTGTTTTGAACTTTGTATATGTCCCCGTTGCGACCATGGAGGAAGGCAGAAGACAGCACGAGGCGTAATTTAAATTTAAATTTATTGTCAAAAAACATTACAGACTGCGTATGACCACGTGTAGGACAATAAACTAATTTAATAATAAACGTATGAGTAGAATGTATGGCGTAGTATCTTCGGACTACGAGTCGTGAGAACATTTTGATTACCTGTAAAGAGACTGAGTTATGTGACCAGAAACTGTTGGTAATTATCATAGTGAACATTGTAAATTTAATATTCTAACTTTATGTGCATTTGATGATTTATTTTAAGTACGATCAATGCTCTTATTCAATTTAGTTTAGTTTTCATTTTTTGTCAGTAAAATCTACTGAGTTCTTTAATGAATAAATGTTTTGATGAACGAATTTCGTTTGTGTGTTACAGTCAACCATTTTTCCTATTTTTATTTGTTGTTATATTTACGTGCACTATCTCAGCTGTTAAATGTCAGGAAAAATTTTTAATCCGGGAATATTGCAAGTAGAATCATGTTTAGTTTAGGAGTTTATTTAATCTTGTAAATTTTACTGCAGTCAAATAGTAGCGGATTTAATCACTAATAGAAGTGATTGGGCTAGTACAGGATTATTTCGGTAAAACTACTTTTAACCATGCCGCTTAGCCGGACGACTCTCAGACCATGGAGCAATAAATATTTTTGTTTTTATAATTTTAACCGACTTGGGTTAGTGTGGTCATTCTAGAGGTATTTATTTGCTACCCAGTGCAAATCTTGTCGTCGCACCTAGATCATCCTCCGAGTTATCCTGGGCGTAATAGTAACATTGGTAATCGAAGCCTGAATAATTTACGGACTTTAAGTACAGGGCCACGCTTTTAGATGGGTGATAAAAGGGGCATCACAATATACATATTTTTATAAAAACACTTTACAACACAATTTATTTATTAACTTATAAGCTTAATAAATACAGATAAGACGTAAAAATTACATGTACAGGAGAGTCTGGAATATTTTAGAAAGCCTGATTACATTGTAATGTATACATTTTTTAACCCAGACTCATTTTAAGGATCACAATTTACTAGATAAATATTTACGTAATTTCCCCATCAGACGTGTACGTACAATCATTAGCAAGATTCACTTTCTAATTAAAACATAGCGAGATAATCAATTTGTTAATGAAACAAAATGAATGCCCCTTCATTGTGGCATGTTTAATTTAGATAGAACATATCGAAGTGTCACTCGTCAACGTAAATTCACTACCGGAATGAGAAAAACGCAAAAAGAGAATCAAACTCGGCAAACAGGTCGAGGGAAGCCGCAACACGGGAACAAATGGCGTCAGTGTTGCGTGGGCAGTTGGCGCGCTACCGTCACCGCCGCAGCTGCAACTGCAACGCTGCCCTCGGTCACTCGTCGTAACTAGAGACCTTAATCAAGAGTGAATCGTCTACCGTTTCCACACCTTAAGAACACGTATTTTCTTATAACAACTATATTTACTTCTCACGAATTCTCACAGTCCCATTGGCACCAGTTGTCACTCTGTGCTCGTCTATTATTGGTGGAGGACGTGAGAAAAGATGGTCACAACATAATCATGTGACCAGCTACAGTTGATTCAAACCAATATGAGAAACTGCGCACAGTACTTTCCGGAAATATGAGAAATTCCGCATTATATGTCCGTCACTGACACTTCTCCTTTGATTAAGGTCTCTAGTCGCAACTGCCTCCACCCACTTCCGGTCGCACAATGCAACCGCACCGTTGCTTTCCCTAATTGCACCAGAGCACAACTGTGGAGCGTGGCAAAACTTCGAGGACTATAATTATTGAAATGATATGTTATAGTGTGTAATGAAGTGATATTGTACTTCGCGAGGTACATGAACAACTCGCACGCGAATTGAAAGCGAGGCAAAACTTCCAAGTATTTCGTCCTGCGAGAGTGTAATTAACTAAATTACGTGCTCGAAATAGATACATGCATTGTACATGACCGACCATGTAGGTGTAGTCTCGTTCTAAATTAACCGAATATGTATATCGAGACTAGGTTTGATCTAGTTCAGAGACAAGTAAACCCAATACTTGTTTGAAGGTCATCTGATTTACGAGACCTCAATTGACGGTATTTCTTTCCATTTCACTCCCTTTTATATGTAAATATTAATTAATAATTACGTTAATCCCATACTACGTATTAGTGAAAATATTGAAATGAGAAAGACATCAAGAATATGAAGGTGTAGGAACATCTAACAATACTACTTCCTAAAAAACTTATTCGAACAGTATTAGTCCAAATACATTTAACATAAATTTAAAAAGTAGGATATCATATTGTGTGATGATCATCGAAATCATTCCTGGTAGAGAACAAATACACGAATATCACTTGCACATCAAAACTTCCTCGCATACCTTTTCCAGTCTTCAATATTAAAAATAAAAGTTAAAAACTATTACCTATCGCGGCATATATTGTTTACAATCCCAGAAACCTCACAAATACGGCGAAAGAGCACGAGGTAGATGTTCCTTTCTGCGCGTAGAACCATGAGAGCTCTTTGCAAGTGGGTTTATTTCCATGTGGTACGCGAGGCTCATTTGTTTGGTATCCTGGGGATTATTTTTTCAGACTGAACAGTTTTCAAAATTTAATTTTGATCTAAACATGAAGATTAAAGTGAAAAACATTCCGGGGTACATGAATCGACACGAAGGAGATACTACTCCAAATACGAAAAATGACTGAAAATTGCTCAAACGTTTCTGTAGATGTTGTTCACAGGTGGACAGACAAGCCCTGATCGAATCCTAAAATTTTGAGTATCGCATTCAATAATAAAATTAAGACATACATCATTTTCTTTTTATCGTCATTCGAATCGAACCCGGGGTTTCTGTGGCAAATCAGAGCACTAGCCTTGAGCTCTCGTGGTGGGGGTATTAGCTAAGTATTATATATTAGTATAGTACTCATAATACTAAAACGTATTCTGATCGTGGAATAAATATATATATACAATGTAAATTTAGATATCGCGTCTTGTGAAATATATTTACCTTTCACATTGTGAAAAGAGAAATAGCTCCTCTGTGGTAAGTCTTCCTCATTCAAAACCACCTCTTTTCTTCTCATGTTCGATATCAACTTGAGTTCTTCCCGCCGAAGCGTCCGAGAGGCTTTCAAGCCGCAGGGAATATCTGGCACCTCTCAAACCGACGCCCGTCTGCGGTGCAGAGCCCGAAATTCCCCCAAAGGAGCTTACCTGCACATACCCCCAAACTCACTTCTCACCCTCATTGCGATATCCTTCGCTCGAATAGGGGAGTATCGATTCTCAATGGACCTTACTCAAGACCAGGATTGGTCGTTGAACTCGTGTTCTCACACCTCCCTGACACCCAACGGACGGCAGAGAGAGGAAGTCGAATCCATTGATGGCAATGCAGCTGTCACCAAGACCACGGGACAATCCTTAGGAGTGGACGCACAAAATACCAGTGAGAACGTACAGCCATTGCGCCTCCCTTGTCAACAATGATTTCCATACTGTTTCATGGAAGTGAACCAGCGTGACTTCCGAGTAGAGTTAGATGAAACACTAAGCATATGTAAACTTAACACAAGGTATTAAACGTTTAAACGAAAAGAAAAACACTTCATCAATCTGATACTATATTATTCATTAAAAGTTTTTAAATTATGAATTACAAATATACACAAAACGGAAATATGTTACGACCATGCGCATGTCCTTCTCCACCAATAAATAAAAATAATATTTGCTTCATTAAACTAATAAATAAATTTTAAGTCGAATATTTTTAATCCCATTTCTTTAGCATAAAATGTCCCGTCTTCAATTTACCCTTTATTTATTTGAGGAACAAGTGTCATATTGTATGTCGCGTTACTCGATAGAAAATTAAATTGAAAACAAAGAAATTTCTATATAAGCTCTGGTTTGTTTAATAGGCACAATACTTCACAAAAACTTTCTTTTGAAAGTATAAATATTCCACGAGAATATTTATGGCGTATTATTCATTAAGAAGGTCCATTTGTTACCTCAAATCCAAAACGTTTTCGGATATTTAATTTCTTATTATCGCTTTCTTGCCGATGAATCCTACAAATTCGATATGATTTCTGCAAACTCTGTTCGAACATAATGCAGATCCATATAGGTTGATAAAGCTGAAATTATTTCTACAGAACTTAGCATTTCCCCCCACTTGACCTTTCCTTTGAATTTATACTTTAACTAGATGAACATCTGCTACATGTTCGCGTTAACTTTGTGGTTTTAAACAAATATTTTTAACATTCAACCTCTCCGCAATATATTGCAAACATGATACACATTACTATGAGATATATTATTATTAAATATATTTTGCAAATGATTTGTCATTCTTTTCACTTTAAAGAGTCGAAAAATATAATACAACACATTAAATACGTAAACTCCTATATCAACAAAGTAAATATAATCCAAGACGGAAATAAGACAATATCAACTTCTTTTCTTATCCATGGGAGTATCCAGAGGGCTATGGAAGAGTACTGAAAAGTACAGAAAAGCTAGGCGTGGAACTATAAGTAAATTACTCATAGTAAATACTCATAGTGGATGACAACCGATAACAATTTTCTACATTTCATTCTTTCAAAAATTAAATAAAAACAATATGAGTTAGTGACATTTTTAAATATTTAAAATAAGAAACCAAATTTACACAAATTTCCTCCTAAGAAATCGTTCAAAGTTGTCAAACTTTCTATGGGATTTTCTACGACACGAATGCAATACACTCAATTTATTTATATTGTCTATTAAATATTTGTGTTTATGAGTCATATTAATTATATAAACAATGTCTAAAAATCAATAATAACTTCATCGATATTATACTTCAGTATAAATTGGTGGATCTATAAGGAAGGGGGTTAAGAGGGCTATACCACCACCCATTGGATTTGAACTCTCAAAAGATAAAATTGAGATTGATAAAGGTGTTACCAGATTTTTGGCACTAAATTTATATGTTAGAGACAAATGTAATACAAAGTTGAATTATAATTTCTGCGTATCACATGCATTGGTTAAGTGACTCAAAAACTATGCGTGTTTCATGTACGCTAAACTCTGCAATACTTAAGCGATACAGCGCAACAGCATTGCCTACAACTCACAGCACAACACACGGCTAATCTCCAATGTTATTAACACCTTTTGAGGAGGCAGTGGGTGACGTCATTCTTAAACGGAACTTTACCTGATTCACAGAGAATCTTGTGACTTTCATCACGCTTCATGTCTTCTATAGCTACAAGCGGATGTCTATTTTCTAATCATTTACGGGATGCTGTTTTTCTTTCAATGCGTTGTATAGTCTGTATGTACGTCGTAAGCTGATTGTTCTCTCATTAATACAGCCTTCATTGGTACTCGGATTAAGAAGTAACAATCGTTTCAAAGAATATATCCTAAACCAAACCCTTGATTGGGATTTTATTTTAAAACTTTCATATATTTGTTGTTTTTTCATGTCTGCATTAAAAATATATTTTCATGAATTATTTTATTTCTATCTCTATGAAATTTTTATACGAATTTTCCATTTCATACAATTAATAAATTTGGCAACTATCTTATACATTGTTAATTATCTATTCGATGAGTTGATGTATTTTGTTAAAATATTATATTTATAGAATTTATGTTATAAAAACAATTTTCAAATATGAGTATTTCATACTCCCCACTTCCCTTCCTGGTTAGCCCTTCGCTTGTTTAACATCTGGATCCGCCACTGAGTAATAAATATACGTTTTTCGAATTGATATTAAACTATTATTGACACGACCAATTATTGTTTTCAATTCTGGTTTGAGGTCAGGGTGCATTCAAATATGACATTAAGATCCAGTTTCAGTGGAACGTTTCTAAGCTTTCCTCTAATCTGGTCCAATTCAAATCTCTTATTATTTACAGAATATTAGTTTTCACAAGACGAGGTGGCACACGCGATCAATCTCGCTGTGAATAGTACTGTTTGCTCCACTCATTCTACACCGGAATTTATAGGAATAAAAGGGGATGATAATAGATTACAGAAAAATGCTCTCTTCTGCCCATTTACTACAATACTATCACTAAATTCACAATCCATTTCCGAAAATCTATTATCTGTTGTTTAATGAAAATTGTGTGACAAAGTAGGTGCAATATTACTGTTTCTAGATAGGGCATGACATATTTGTCATATTCCTATTTTAGATCGTTCAATTCAGATGAAGACTCAGTGTTACATATACAAACACACACCTACCAATCCCATAAACGTTGTAATAGGGTACAAGAGGTAGCTATAGGGAAAAATGTAGTCGTCCCCTGGTGAACTAATTTTATTTTCAGTTTGACCCTCAAGTTAGAACATTAGAGATTTCCGTTATTCCGTAATTCCACAGATCTGCCCATGCGTAAACCTTTATTCCATTTCTACCCAACACAATCAATTATATTTCATGATCACAGTTATCTGATCTTCGTTCTTAATCGACGCCGCAAAGTGATGTGAGTGAAGCCGCAAGACGTCGGCGTTAAGTCCGCCCCTGGATCGTACCCCTCCCTCTTCATCACCCCCACGTTCATCCTTCCCGTCCCACTGTGCGAAGAGCCGCCGCAGAGACGCCGCGCGCAAACAGCGTGTTGTGTTCACACCGAAGCGGGCGTGCGGACGTTAAGTGGCTCTTGACAGTTCCGCACGCACCCCGCGGCTTTAGGCGCGGTAATGCCGTCAACGGCATGCGGGCTAAGGATAGCTCTTACGAGGACGGCGGATATGTGCGAGGACGCCGAACTAATAATAGCACAGCTTTATTTTAACACAATTTAAATGCCTTACATACATTGTGATAATATCAGCAATCGATTGGACTTTTTCAGAAACATAATTTTATTTTTTTATATTTCAGTTCTTCATCTATTTCTTCAAACTTAGGGAACAAATAAAAAATAGGGAATATTATTTGTTTTTCTTTTTAAAGCATAATAAATGTTATGGTTTATTAATTGTAAAGAAAACATGCAAATCATCTGCTCCGTAGAAGATATAAATACCGAATACTAAATCATAATATTTCAGATATTTTTTATATAAAATACAGTTTCACTAAAAATAATTAATCTGTGTTTCTATATAATCCATATTATACATTTGGAGAGATGATTTAGAATTTTATAAAGGAGATTCAACATTTACTAAAGTCCATTAAGTTCAGGAAAAAAAAACTCATTTTTTACTTTTGCAATGAAGAATGTAGATTATGATTTCTAAATAAACATGAATATTTTGACAATATCTACATTTTTGCAATATATTGTTTAAATAATAATTTAATGATCTAGAACAAATACTTTTCCTCACAGAAAATACTTATGTGAACCATGATTTCCAAACGAGAGATAAGTCATCATCACTAGAAAGGAATGAAATTAAAAATAATTTGAATAATTTGAATCTTTTCATTGTTCATCATTATGTCTTTTTACGTCAACATTTAGCAAAAACATTTACCTCGAAAGATGCACCTTTAAAGCAAAGAAGCTTCCAAAATAATATGATTTAATTAACATTAATTTGACTATATTGAGATGTAGAAAAGCACAATAAGGGAAAGCAAAGGAAAACCAATTATATTGCTTATGTGAACCATGATTTCCAACTGAGAGATAAGTCATCATCACTAGAAAGGAATGAAATTAAAAATTATCTAAAAAGGTTGTAAGAAAATCATTGTTGAAGACAACAAAGACAACAATCCATATGATACTAATGTGTGATGAGTCTCAACGATGAATAAGACGTTCATTTTCCGAATGGAAATATATTTAAGATGATAAGCTATTCCTTTAAAAGTGAAATTCTTATAATTAACTTAATAGAATGACCTAGGTGGCCTTTGGAGATCAGCTTAAATAGTCATGAATTCAAATTATGAACAATTATAAAACAATTAAAATATATTACTGATTTTATGTGAATAAATTTACCTAGTAACGTAAGATATTTTCTTACCAAGACGTTATTTATATTTTTAATCCAGAACAGTAAGGGTTCAATAAGTTCTATTAAACCTAATAAGCAACTGACTTGATAAAAGATTAATTAATAAATTCTAATTAAGTACTAAGGTACAATTATAAAAGTTAATTGAAAAACATGATACAATTTACAATTATTGCGTTCAAAATTTTAGCTGCCGATTGAGTGTGAAAAATTGAGGTGGATTATGAATTAACCTACTACTTATAAGTTGTGAAACACTCAATGTAATGCACAAAAAGCAGAAAGCTTTCTCGTTTATTTTTTAAACCTATCGGTGAATAGTGATCAAAAGTAATCTTCATCAATAAATATGCTGTATAGTGTAAGATATTGTTAGTAATAGTAATAGTGTTAGTAATAGTGTTAGATATTGTTATGAACCTGCTTACATTACTCCGGCTGTTTATCAATATTTAGGGTAATTTAATACGAGTGTTTAATATCATTTAGGCTATCCCTCTTATCAATTAACCGTTTAAAGAAAATTCCCTCACTCGAATTGAAAATCAATTCTCAAGTAGTGCACTTCAAATAACTTTCGTAATAAAATTGAAGATATTAACAAAATACGTCATGCTAAATGTCAATATATAACATGTATATAAGTGAGTGAAGGAAGAATTATGTTTCCATGGGTAGAGGGAGGGTGATCGTATCGGGTGGTGACGTCAGCACAACCGGATTTGAGATGTAGGGGTGCGGCTGAACCCAGTGTTCACTGTGACCTTCAACGACACATAGGGCGTGCTGCAAGATGGAGACAGAAGGAAAACACACACACATTATTTATATATATATATATATATATATATATATATATATATATATATATATATANCGAATTTCCCTTAGGTCAAATAATTGTGAAGGACCATGGAATTCCATGAACACAACTGAAAATAGTTAAAACCTAAACTGAAACTAGTAATATTATTAGGAGGGTGAGCGTTCCTAGGCAAGCGCTACGGCTCCGAGGGCGACTACCGATCCGTCGTCAAGAGGCCGCGGCGTTTCGGACACTTGGTGATGGATCACAGTGCACCTGCGAGGCGCATTTTAATACGGCACCATCGACGTCGGCGCCAGACCACGCCCACGCCCACGTCGACGCAGGACGCTCGAAGTCTGCACCTAATGATGGCGCGCACTCGAACGGGCCCCCACTGCCTGTGACAGCGGCGAAGCACTCTCGAAATATAACACACCAACAGTACAAGCTCCACACGAATCTACGTGCAGTATGTTGTTCATTCTCTATCCTGAAAGGATAGGGATTAAGAACACTTTGTCTTAATAGGATATAAATAATAATAATAATAATAGGATAAAAAGAAGTTTTCAAGGTGCATTAGATCTCGTTTCTATACAGTTTTCAGATTTTTTTTACTTCGCTAACGCAATGATATTAATTGCACGAGATTATTTATCAAACTTAGGAAATGTTGTCCCACACATTTTCCCCGAGTTTAAAAAAACAATGTTATTTGAACAAAATGAGTTAGTTAATAAACGCTAGCTACTATAACGAAGATAAGTTATAACACGAAAATGCATGGACTACGTAAGCAACACGATGTTTAAATGCCGATAATATGAGTCCAAATAAGAGGGGGATTTACTTAATTTTAATTCTTCTCTAAGCAATAACAAAGAAAATTGGAAGAAAGGATCAATCAGATCAATAGTTAATTCGAGAATAAACGTAACAGTTAACAAAACGAGAGATGAATTTATTTAACAAGTGAAAAAATGTATCGGGAACCAATATGATTAACCTAAGTTACAAATAAGATTGGACAACTAATAAAACTAATAAATTGATAGAAATGAATGTAGAATGCAACGGTTCCATAATGAGTAAATAATCTAGAACGCAAGGGTTCGACAATGAATAAGTACGAAATTGTTCGTAAATTTGATAGGACGAAATAGTCATTCAATAAAATGTCAACACACGCAAGTGTCTTTATGGGAAGAACAGATTGAGGAATGCAGCTAAGGAGCACTGGCGTGAAGGACGTCTATTCTGAGCTAGGGATGTGTTCATACCCCAGTAGCTATACCGAATCAGCAAACTTGTTGTTAAGGTTCTTTAACATTCGGTCAGATCAGAAAGATATTAAACATTTCCCCAAATGTCCGTCGTTCTTGACGAACAGTAATTGTGTCTGAAATCGCTACAACATAAATATGTCGAAATTTTTTTTGTACCTTTGTATAAGGTCTATCATAAAGTGTATTATAATCATCACAAAATTCAATCTCAAAGTTAACGGAAAACTTTAAAACTATCAATAGCTATTATTACTTTCATTTCATAACAACGCCAACACATTTAATTATTAAAACATACAAAAACCTTATACGAAATTAGTTAAATAAGATACATTTTTTACAACCTTATTCAAGGACGTCTCTCACACAACCATCAATAGGAAGACTAAATTGAATTTAAGACTCACAGGTATCCAAATGCTACACCCGAAGATCCAATAAATAATAATATTAATATCCGTTATTCAAGTCCCACCACGTAAATTTTATTTTGTGAAAACACTTTTGCCAACATGATGTTGAGTCTGTTGATAGAATCGTTTTCTGCAATTTATCGAATAATAGAAGTCTCTTCGGATTACGTTGACCGACCGTCAGATGAAAGGAAAGAAAAGTAGATGGGGCATTTGAAGCTGAATTTTGAAGAATTTGCTGTTGGCTATTTAATCCGGGATGGGCAGAGGGTTCTAGGGACCAGATACAACATAATTCACGTGTTTTTGTATCCATGGATTGGGAATGATTGTGGAGTTTCCAGAACTGTAACTTCAATACATGTGTTAATTTTTTTTATTTAATGGTCGGTCAGCGTAATTCAAATACAGAAGACTGATTATTTTTCATGTGACTGAGGAAGACGGGATGCCGAAAATGTTTCGTCCAATTTGTGAGTGATTATGTCTTTTCTTTTCTATTTTTCATGAACTTTGAAACTTTTAAATTCAGTTTACTTCATTTAATTATTACCAGTGTTGAATACCTTATGGTATTAATAAAAAATAATAATAATCCAAACAACCATGCGGATTGTCTTTGAAATAATACACTCGTAATTCAGAAGATAATAATGCAAATATTTCGATGCAAATATAGGGTGTAGTTTTCAAATTTCTATGTATCAGATAATTAATTAACATTGGGACATGAATACAGTCGCATATGTACCCCTTTAACAAATTAATTCTAACATCATATCTACTTGATTTTCGAAATTACATTTTCAGGGACTTGAAACGTGGAAGCAAAGAAGCAATTTCCACTCAGCCAGTGTTGAGTTGATGCCATGTAATTTCGCAGCAATGCGTCCCCTGAAGTCTTGTGGTGTGTTGTGTTTGCCGTTGCTGGGCTGCCCAATCAACGGCGAGTGTTTGTGTTCCACGCCTACTCGCCTCTCCGCCGCCGCCTTTCGAATTTTACCCGCCGCCAAGATATTTATGTGCCTTAATGGAACGACTCCGTAGCAAAGGGGTGCAGAAGATCGATGAGGATTTTTTTTCCCGGGAGATGAGAAAAACGATTTGCCGAAAGAAATTTTCACACCGTACAAGTAATTACTCAGAGCGACGTATAAAATGATTCCAGTCAGAAAAATCTTGGAAATAAGTGACGCACTGACATATGTGTTTCTATGATGAGAACATTATGTCACCATGATACGTACTTCACGATCTAAAGCATAGTTGAAGGAAAAAACTTAATTCTTTGAGGGAGATCAATGATCTGTCTATATAGCTTGTCTCTTTAATAAATTATATTTCTAAAAACCATTTTTCTCGTCTTGTTTCATGTGTTGAATTTTGGAGAAAATACTTACAAAGATTAATTAAAAATTACTCTAGATAACAAAACGTTAATAACTTAAAAATAAATAATTTACTGACAGAAAAGCAGTTTCAAACTGCATATGACTACGCAAAGGACAATAAACGTATTTCATATTAGGAAACAAACGACGAAGAATCTTCGTATTAATTCTGATCAAAAGAAATTACGTCAGTGATGAATTTAACATTTCTGCATCCCAAGTCAAAATCATGATATGCACCGCTCACCCCCAATATATATATATAAGTATTTGTAGTCTAAAAAATAAATACTTTTTAGATTATTCCGAATATATTTACCAATGCTGCTTCCCCTGAACCCATGTGATCTGAATATATTTTCAGATACTTTTCATGAATAACCATATTTGTGAAGACACACATCCTATTTGTGGTGACTTCAAACTTAATAACAAATGTAGGAACTTGAGAGCAGAATTTCTGACATATGTTCACATTAAAGATGAAACTTTTTTACTTCTTTAGTTTCTCATTCGTTCATGTAATAGGACTAACCATATGGAAAGATCATAATCAATAAACCATTACATTTATATATCTCTATGTTCATGTTATATATTTAAGTTACCGGACAATTTATTCCAAACTAGCAGAGAACTTGCGAATTTTGCAATTTTTTCTTAATACCCTATGATATCTAATGAAGTTACAATGCGTATTTATAAATTAAATACTTCTTCTTCGGGGTTAATTTTGATTATTCCGTATATTTTCACATTTTGAATTGAACAGAAATATTTTCACATGTATACACAAGCGTATTACGGGTTGCATACTCAAGGACCTTTTGACGAAAATGTCCTAGTACATGAAGTCCTATTATACTAAACTCTCTTGAAAGTTAAATAAAAAAATCAAAATTGAATATAAAGAATAGCTTTGTGCTGCTCTTGGGCCAAATTTAAAACTCGTGAGTCTAATTTTGAAGTGTTTGCCGTATCCGTCTTTGCTCTATATGGTGTTCGGACACACAGGTAAAATCTCCCTTTTATTATACGTATAAATGATATTCTAACAGCCGAGATGTAGTGGTACAATGTTCGGTCGCTTTACGCAGCTCAGAAGAAGTGAGTGTATATAATTCCCACCGGCCAGACTGAGTGAGGATTCAGCTGGTATTTTCCTCACCTACTACAGATCAATGATAACTCGAAACTTTACATCCCCCATCCCATTTCTCATTCTCCATTCATTCACTCAAATCATGAGGTTAACTGGAATAGAAAACCTGAAGGCATATACCGCGCCATATTATATAAACACGACTTTTTTAGTATATTTATTTTCGAATACGGTACTATACAAGAATTAAATACAAATATTGAATTAGAATCATATCATCTTTAGATCACCTTGGCTTTCGCAAAACAAGGTTCTTATACTTAATCATCTTCTCTGTTTCTAATTTCTTTCCGCAACTTTTCTAATTTTACACTGTAAAAAAAGACGTAAAAATATTTATGATACATAAACTCCATTTAAATAAGACTCCATACAGGATAAGCTGGTAAAGTCATGACTCCGATGGTATGGTCATGTTATGAGGTCGGAAGACCACATGACCAGAAAAGTGCTCGAATAAAAGACAGGACCGAGAAAGCGTTGATGAATATCTGTAACTGAAACCAAAAAACAACAACAAAAAAACAATGGAAACGTAGACCCAATGAAGACCCAGAACAGATGTCTCTGGAGACGACAGATTAGGAGAGCCGACCTAAATAAGAAAGAGAATAGGCCAGAAGAAGAAGAAGAAACTCTACTAAAATATTACTTTAAACGAAACAAGATTTCAAAATTTTTCTGTTAAACAAACTTCTTTATTGCATTTTATATCAATAGGTTTGTGGTCTTGAGGAAAATAAAACCTGATTGAAACGTTTAAATATTAACTGCTTTCATCACCCACTTCATAAAATGCTTCAATACAACAATTGAGCTACTGGAGAATAAAAGCAGCATTAAAGTGATTGTCCCACCATTCAATCTTTCCCATTGTCTCGATAAGCGAATAAGAGTCAATTGGAAGCAATTTCTGGAACTGAAGACAGGCAGACATTAGCCCTTTCAATCAATATAATTGAACTGGATGGTGCACGATAGAGAATTGAAGCATATTTAAATACTAAATGTATAAATAAGATTTAATAAATATTAAATCACACTTTTATTTATACTCGCAAACTTTAAACTCGAATAAAAATTGAATACAATTATTTGTGTATTTTTTTGCTTCTTTATTTATATAAATAAATGATAAAATTATAAACGATAAATAAAATTGGCTGCTATTTTGATGTGTGTGATAAAATGTACCTATTTTATTTATTTCAGCTCAGTGTAGTAAATAAAAATGTATGTACTTACGTAACTAGACTGATAATTGTTTATGATGTATTAAAAAAAACTTGAAGATGTTTCAAACGTAGGGCAAAACATTATAGAAGTTAAATAAATGCTTGATATTATCTACTAGATTTTAGTATCATTTAATGTTTTAATTGAATGTTATACATTGGTTAAAATAAAACAAACAATTACTGTGACACATGTACTAAGAGTCCTTTCTCAGCATACGTTATCCTACATGAAGAGAAATGTATAACTCTATAATGGGTCTTATGGATGATCTCTCTCTACACACATGACGCCATCACGAAGATGAACAGACCTAACTTCAGATTCCCTGAAGAATCCTATTTACAATTCCCTGACACGGTAGCATTAAACAAAATCGTTAACTACTTTAGGAGACATGCATTCCACGCACTAATGTATTCACTTCAATATTGATCTCGTAATAATCTGCTTTACTTTTCTCTACACACTCTCGTTTGTATTTCCTAATATTGTGTCATACGACGAATATTTCCCCCGCTTCCATCGAAACGTTATCCAATTATCACTCTCCCTGGAAAATAATTCCTTTCATCTCCCTGAATTCCGTGGGCACAATCCAAATCTTACTTAATTTATAATTTGACACGCTCCTTGAGTAGCTGTGACCTCTCTCTTTATACCATATCATCAATACCTTTTTTTTTCTCATTTCCTTTACAAAATCTATCCATCGAACTGTGGGTGGGTGGTTTCGTCTGTAGGCAAGGGTAATTTTTTTGTTTTTGAGTCATTATTGGATATTCCTACACTAACATTTGAATGAATTTAAAATTCTAAAATTCCTTAATAATTTTGCTTACACTTGTATCAACTTCTTTTTACAACGTTTCAAACTTAGAAAAGTTACAAACTCCATAGACAATGACACTTTCCTTTTATTTTCTTATTTGTCTTAACATTTTTTCAGCGCTACTTCAATGCCCTAGAAATAACAAAAGAGCATTTATAGCATTTACAGAAGACAAACGAACAATCACAATCCAGCAAGAAATTAAAAATTTACCAATAAAGAGTATGTTAAAGAAAACGATATTACCTCTCACGTTGGAGATGTCACCCGGTGCTGAGAGAAAAGCGCGCAGTTTCCTTGGTCAATACACTTAAATTTTTTACCGTATGCGTTAATAGTAGACTCAGTTAGTATGCAATTTGGTTAAGAAGTTTTTAGACAATTGGTGGATTGTTCTGACATTAATTTATACATCCTTTTATGTATACATATGTTTTGTTATCACTTTTACTGATATCTACATAGATACACGTTTGTTACGGATTCAGCTATTTGATATCTTTAAAATATTTTTTTTAATTTTATTGTATGGACATGAATTCTTCACATATGTTCAGTTTGTGATTTGTTAAAACGATGTTTGAATACATCCGCAAGAAAAATGGATTACCTGTAGTGAAGAAGAAAATTTGAAAACAATGAATAGTCTTTTAATTTGAAGAATTTAAAAAATGACTGACGCATATGAGTAGCATGTAAATAAATAAACAAATCTAACAACATTTCGTTAGTAGAGATGAAATAATTAGTTTGATTTCAATTACTCTGCAATGACAAAAGCAAACATAACCTATGATTTGGAGTAAAATCGCAAAGGTGATAATACGATTAAATGTTGGTGCGTTACTAAAAAGCACAATTGACATTGGTTTGTAGAGAAAAATAATAACGGACCACAATTAAGGTGTCTTGTTAAAAAAATAAAATGATTGTTTTCACAAAATTGTCATATTATTTGGCCTCTCCGGCAGGAGGAGCTACCGGGTAAAAATTACCAAAGACCTCAATAATCTCGTAACTTTCATTCCAGAAAATTTAAATATCTTTCATTTTATGTAGCTTCTTATTCATGAATGTCAAATGCATCCGCTCAGTTGCATGCACTGAGCGTACGCGCTTAACTACTACGGATGTACAAAGTGAGTGCGGGCAATTAACCGATACCGACCTGTTGTGTACCGAAATTTTTTATTATTAATACGTAAATTATTCTGGCTTCTGAGTATATTTAAGGCAATTTCAGTGCTAAGTGATGAAGCCATAACAGCATTATTTATAAAAACTAAAATTAATTTTAGACTCGGAGATGGCGGAGATTTTATACAAAAAGAGAGAGACCAAGCAAGTGCTTTTGAAAATGCGCTCTAAAACATACTCTTCTCCGGGTGAAGTATATTCCTGGAGAAAGATCGAAAGATCAAGATGACTGTACGTAAATTCTAAAATTATATGTCGTGAACATACCATACGTATTTGTGGTGATAATGACCAAAAGTTGAAGTAATGCGGTGTTTTCTCGAGAATTCTTAAAAAATGTCTTTCTAAAAGAGGGCACGCAGATAGATAAATTGGACGTTATTTCAAAAAATAAAATGACTCAAATACATATGTTTACGTTTAATCGGTTTGGAAGTTTACCATACATGTTCTTAATTTTTATCTAAATTTCAGACACATTCTAAGCAAAAGATGCCAATTTTGGTTAAATGAGATGAAATAAAAAGATTCACATAATTCATGTTTGAATTTTGAAGAAAACAATTAACAAATGATTTTACAATTTCATACAGCTGATATAATTTGCAAAGAAGTATTCTTTTATATTACAATAGAATTGAATCTAAATACGACACAAAACTGTTTACTCGGCTAATAAAAAATGTGGTATTTTTTACCCTGCAGCGACGAATTGTGTTTGCATTTGTGATGCGCCCACTGCCGAGTTAAACTCAATTACGTTTTCAAAGTGTGCACTTCATCTATAATTAACTTATACGAATTATATGTATAATTAAGTTCAATTTTTCCCTGTTAAATATGAGTGAAAATATTTCATGACAAGGTCTCATAAATAAAAACATAGAAAAAATACATTGATATTAATTTTTGTTAAGTATGATTATAATTGAATGAAACATATTATATAGACTTAAGCCAATATCTGAATTGTTATTATGAGATGTATTAAAATCGAATTTTCCGTGGTATTTGTTGTACCACAGAAATAATATTTGTTGGTACACAAAAGGTAGCGAATGAGAATTTTTAAATTAGTTTTGTACATGAGGTTCTGTGACATCTTTTCGGTCCCATGATTTGTAACTACTAAGCACCTGGACTAGCTTTTTCGTCTATTATTAAGATGAAAAGAATAAAAATTATAATATTTAGACTCAAAAGCGTTTCGGAAGTACGCAGAACTTGGGACGAAAAACGGGCAATAATTATACTTAAGATAATACTGAGCATATGTTGTTTGAGATTTAAGAGAGTAATATTTACAGAACCCCTCACGCAACATACTGAAGGAAGATCTACACATTTAACAACATCCATCTGTTCTTATGTGAGAAATAATGTTTCTTTTGTATTTATATTAACATAAGCGTGCTTTAACCGAACGCTTTCTTTTCTTAATCCATGGTGTAAAAAAAATTGGGGAAAACATGTGAAGAAAGCATGAGTTATTTTTAATGGACGGGCTAGCTCTTATGTTTCTTTCTATTCTTTTAAGAGCTTATCTCACACTTTCTGCAGTCAAAATGTTATTTTGTTTCTCATTTCACGATGGTAATATTTTGTGGAAAAGTTCCAAGGTTTTGGAAAGGACCTATGCGAAAATAATTTGGTTCTTTGTCGAAGTCACGAATTTCTGTAGCATTACACAATACTTTGCCAAACATTAACCGGATAATGCTATGAAACAAGATAACATTTACATTAATGTTATTTTATGTTTCATAGCATTATCCGGTTTCACAATTTTTTCAGGATTCAAAATAAAATATTCAGCAATCTATGATATGATTATCATTTAGTCTTATAATGAACCAAGCTATTGCTGATACGATATAGTAGATTAATCTGATATCACACAGAGAGAAATGTCGCTTCCATGATCCTAAAAAATTCCATGCAGCCTGCACAGGTGAAGTATCTGTTAAAACCGTATCCATGCGACTTTTAGATGATACTACTTCTTTCTCTATGACACAGTAAAGACACTAACTTCGACGGCGCCTGTTGTCTAGTAGGAGATTACCGGTTTATCATTTTCCTGCTTGCAAACATTGAAAGTACTGACGGAGGAGGTCAATTTGCAGCATGTTTACACAAGGTTTTGGGCAATTACGATGGAACGGTAATTACACCACGCAAAAAGAGGAAGATGCTGCAGAAAGCAGCGGACACATTCGTTTGATAAACCTAATACCCTAGAGGCAAGGTAGCAGAGGTTCATTAAAGAAAAGTCTCGTTGGAAACTTACGCTGTTCAACGTTTTGTTTTTCTTCCTCGATTTCAGATGTGTCATGTTATCTTTCACAACATCCCAGTTAAATATAAGAATGAATTTCACAGTATTAGGTTTGTGCAATCTATTAATATACCAAAGAAAAAAAAAATTTGATTAAATATATCATTCCAGAAATATACTGAACATTTACGTATTTATTTATTACTAAAATATATTTAGAATTTCTACATTATAACTATTCGTTTGAAATGATACATTGTTACATTTTCTTCCAAATGGGACATATCAATTACTTTCCAATTTGTTTCAATGAAACACCTATATTACTCGGAAACATAGTGATTCCATTTAATTATATAAACGAACATATTAATGGCTTCCCTCTGAAAAGCTACTTACGCTATTAGATATGATGATCCAAATTGATTGAATAGAACCTATATAAGAAAAGTAGTGTTTGAATGGTAAAAGGTATTTACTTTCCAAAGTCATGTTTTAAAGAAAGGACGTTAACAATCTCATTATAAATTATTTCACAACAGCAAAATAGAAAAATGAAAAGGGGAAACCGATAAATCTTATTTAAAATGTAAGAAACAAGAAGAGGATTATCGTGTATAATGAGGAACTAAATCAAATTATTACACCTTCAGAGTAATCGATCAGTATGCTCATAGAACTTTACATTTTCGACGATGAGAACTTCCGGGACAGTGGTTCAAACCCCTACACTATCCAAATGAAATTCGTAGTGAGAAAGAAAATTTCACGCAGTATTCTCGATTACATTGCTATACACCTCTTTCGTGCATGCTTTAATGAGAACACCCAGAAGAAGGTGTGAAATAAGAAATCGGCACGGAAACATTGCCACTGAAGAACAGTTCAAAATAATAAACTGAACAATATTTTATATTGGAATTTGATATAGTTTGCTTAACAACTTCATATAGTTTATATGTGGTAAAAAGATAGGTATTCCTTTTTTTACTGACATCTTTAAATTATTTTGAAAGAATATATTCTACATATTAATCTGTGTGATGCAAAATGAAGACGATATATATATATATATATATATATATATATATATATATATATATATATATANACCGAAAAGTATGGAGGAGTGAGGATCAGACACGGCGGGTGCGGGGGCGCTCAAGGGAGCTGATATAGAAGAAGAGTTGGAGCACAACACGATGGTGTATGGCGATGTTCCTCTCATATGGGGACGGCGCTATCGAAGAATTCATTTCCACAAGCTCTCCCACCATCCACTCCTTTGTGCGCAGGGGGGGGGGGGTGGAGCAACGGGCATGGAAGAATCGCGAGGGCGTTGGCGGCAATAGCAGAAGGACGTAGGCGCACGAGACTTTCGTAGCTGTACAGTTCTGTGGCGGTGGTGTCGACGAAGGCGGGGACTCGCCATCGATCAGAAGCGAAGCAATGGTAACTGGCAACACAAAGGAGTGGGAAGAAGCAGAAGAAGTCGAAGGGTATGGGGTGACGGCAGAGAATAGCGGGTGACGCGATAACTCTGGAGTTAGCGGCCCGAGAAGGTTGTCTCAAGCGTTCGCGGGAGCAGATAAGAGGCCCGCCGAATACCACGCGGAGAAAGCGAGAACGCTGTCGTCCCTTCTTACACACTGCGGTGCAGAGGGCAAGGGTGTGTCGACAAGGGATGTCTTCAAAGGAGGAGGTCACGGGGAAGGGGTGGATGGTAACGTGGTAGTGGAGGGCACGACGATCTCCAAGTAAATTGAATGAATAGCGGAATGCAATAGCTGTGAAGTATTTAAGATTGGAAAGATAATTTAATGTTTATTAATATTTGATACTTAAGGCTGGTTCATATATTTAACAGCCATGTTAACATAACTTTACCACTCAGAGGGACCACTGTGTTGTGAAAGCAGTACACGTTATAAACATCGGTAATATATTTATGTTTTTAAGATAAGGGAATGTTGTATTCAATAACTCAATAATAAATGTAGACTATACCCAAGTTCTTGGACTGAGAATAGTGTAACCTGGGGAACCTGTTTGTTACGTAATTAACATTTTTTAACATTACAAAACAATTATACATGGTTAAAAGTAAAATTACTATCTCGTTTTTAAGTGATTTAAACACAATTTTTATGTTTTAATTCAAATAACATATCGCAAATACTGACAGATATTAATGCATGACATTAGACGTTAATAGAAAAGAAATGAATGTCCCAGGTAATATGTACAAAGAATGTCCTCTCATTGTATTTTTCAAGTATCACAGTAGAAAATGTCCGGCCATTTTCATCAAGAGAAAGCTTAATAAATAATTTTCATAAGTGAAAGTTCGGCTATTAGAAACATGATATTTACCATGCTTATTATAAAAGTGTAGTGCTGTTTTTGATACTCAATAGAAGCATGTAAAACAATTAAGTTGATTGTTATTTTTCATTAATTATGCAAGACACCAGAATAATACATTGTGAGCAACAGTATTTAAAAATGCTCACTCACGGCGCATAAGCTCCCGACTAGAGTGAAAACGAGTTTTCCAGCAAATTCGTAGTAAGGAGATTACTGTGAGAGGTCGTACTACTGTTGTACGCCTGATCTGTCAAAAGACATAAGATAGCATATAATAAATGCGAATTACATTAATTGAATATCATGCTAGTCACGCTCATGATGTTGATAGAAATTGACTACTGATGATAATTTCTCCTACATTTTTCTCTGCCATTGTTTTTTGTCCTTTTTCGAGAACGACTCTTAACAAAACTAATTAAACTCAAAGAAAAGTGGTAGTTTGAAAGAAAATGTGTCATAAAATGAACTATATTTCGAGAAGGATAATTTTAGTATTTTTTGAAGTATTAGAACGTATACACATACGAGTATTATAGATTCCAGACAAAAGACAATTTTCAATTGTTCACATTACAAATGCTTGAATCAAAAAAGCTCAAGATCTCTTTAGGTAAAATAAAATGTAATGTTACGTATCTTTTGTTTATTGTCTGTTTTCTACGTCCTAAGTACAATGAGACAAATGGATAAAATAGAAAAAGAAAAAAAAATCACATTTTGAGTTCGAGACGGAAAGATTAACGAATCCTGTGGACAGTGAATGTTATGTAACCACATAGCTGTAAGAGTAATGTCTGTAAAATTCATAAGACTAAATTCTGACGACTGAATGGAACAAAGGTTAAAGAACAAAGTTCACGAAGCAACCGACAATATTCATCCTTTGAACCCCACGAACATTTTGTTTCTAATTTGAATTAATACATTGCAATTGCTTTGAACAATTTTTATAATTAATTATATTGAACTTTAACAACCTTTGGTCGCATCGAAGCTCATCAATAATTCGTGGTGATATCGTGCACCGTCATCGCTACTGCCACCGCCCGCCGCCTTAACCGCTGCAACCGCCGCCGCTGCTTGCGTCGTGCACTCGAGAAAAACCGGCGCCACCCAATGAGTGGGTGGTGGCGGCAGAAGGTGACGACAGACACACGTCGGCGAGGAGAGAAGATGACACGACGCAACGAGAGGGTACTCGACTGTACGAGGTACTCCACGCGACACAGCGAGAGGTTATGCGTTGGCGAAAAGTACATCGCGCGGTCAGTAGCGTGAGTGCCACGCAGAGGCAAGGATGCCAGCGGAAGACGGTCAGTGGGGCACCTGCCTTTTGAACCGAGAACAGGGGGTCCATCTCGCATGGAAGAAAGTCTTTATTCGTTTGATTTTTTCTGTTATCTCAGTTTTTTAATTTTTGTTTTTTCTTGAAAATGAATATTTTACTTAACTTGTTGCCACAGCCATTACGGGTTCCTGCCTCAGGTATCAGCCAATCTCCTCTGTCCGTTTGACCGGAGGTTCCTCTCCGCCAACCGTAAAACAGTGGGATTTCTTGGCAATATTTTAAAGCGAAAGTATTGTCAAGTCTCAATATATATGCCTCAACATGTTTTAAATATGCATTAGCTCTATTCCGAGTAATTAAGTTGCTCATTTATATATTGATGGATTAAAGTAAACTGCGAAAATTGTGTTATACAAAAACATAGAACTAATATCCAAGTTTCGATGTTCCATGAGGTTCAATATCTAAATGACATCTTAAACATCGAAGTTCAAATCATCATTAAGTAATGTGCGTACTTTTGGCTAAAACTAACTAAAATATCTTTGAAGTAATCGTCACAAGTATATTAAAATAATTTGTCAGTATCGCTATTTTTAAAATCGAAAATGCATTTCTCATAAAATAAACACTAAGTAAACAATAAAAAGTCAGTGGCTTCATTTCTGTGCCTTTTTTACGGCACAAATTTCAAAATTAAATTTTCTAAAATTTTCATTAACCCGTCTTGGATCTCATTCTCTGCCAGGCAGATTACTTCGAATAAATTTTATTGACAGGATTATTTTCATCTAGTAATAATTTTCTGTAGCTGATTTCGCTTACAGAATCTTGAAACCGTGATTGATCTTAAAAGACTTAATAACACTCTTTCTGGAATAAAATATGGGAAGATTGGAAGAATTAAAAAATGATCCTTGCACGAAACAATGTTATTTATTACAAAAATTATATAATCTGGAACATCAACAAATATTATTCATATGTAATTTTTCCACCTTTTCTTACTCTTTATGACAATGATAAATGACTGAAATCGATATTTTGAAGTACAATAGGATTTATCAGCAAAACATTGTTTTCTGAGTACTAGTTATCCGCACAGCTTGGGAATAGTACGGAAAATATTTCCGTAGAATATAACTAAATACATCGACAATGCATAACTTTTGATCATAACAATTGGATATCATCTTTCATCAACATACTAGTTGGTTTATTGGTCTATAAATACACAATGCTCACACACAAACGATATAATTTCAAATTATAACCAATATAAGTACTGCTTAATTGAAAAAATTTGTTTAATAGTTAGATTTTGAGAAAACCACAGTGAGTGGAAAGATATTAATCAATTGTTCTGACCATAACTCAAAACGCTCTGAGCCATGACGTAAATTCAAAATTAATAATTTATCCGATAATCTCTTTATAATTAATTTTCCTCTATAATGTTATTACCTGTGACATGGAAATAACTACTGAAGCGGTTTAATTCAAATTAATAATAGGAACAATACTCTGAAGCGCTGATCATATTTTGTAACTTATGTGTCAAAATTTGTTAAAAAATAATTCAAAGGAGAAGGATACAAAACTTGCGTAGTGATTAACAAACTTCTTTAACTTTTCCGTCTCTTCTTCATATGAAAAGTGAAATTTCTCCAATTTTTTTTCGTCTCCACTTTGAAGTCCGAGTTGTTTCGAAACAAGCGTAGCAGAGCAGCGTGGAGCGTAGCACAAAAGCCACGTAAGCCGTCTACATTCTCACGAGTTTGCCGCCCTGCACCTTAATTAAGCGCATTGCTTCATTATCTTAACGCTCGGACTTCCAACCCTCTCCACCATCCACTCCCTCTTCAGCCCTGAAACTATGGAAACGAATCGCGTGGTTCCTCGTTGAATTTGGACGCTCGACATGGGCCCAATATATCTCTTTCACTCCCCGCGCAAAATTCTCAGGTGCAATATATCATCATCGTTCCTTTTTATGTAACATTTGTCTCTCGAGGTTTTGAAATAATTAGGTGGTAAAGTTCGAAATTGGTATCCTATGGAAAGTTTTTCGCTTTATTTGGTTCACATTAACTTAGTCATTCCAACCTTTGAATGGGTTCATTTCATGCTATTATTGCTATTCCAGGAACACTTCTGAGGGAAGAGAAAGACGAAGACCTTCGCTCCAATATTTCGTCAAGTTCCAGTACACAAAGATCCTAAAAAAATGACGTCAAAGAGCGATTTTTACAAATATGGAAAAAAATGAAAGAGTTGGTATCCAAGTAGAGAACACTGCGTAGGAAGGAGAAGAGTCACGGTCGGAGTGACACCGTGAGCGTAGAAGAGTCAGCCAACGAAGACGTCGCCAAGAGGATAAGGAAGGGGAACGCGGGAGGGGTGAGGGGGAGAATTTCTTGAAAAGCAGAACTCGAGATGAGAGTGAACGACCGTCAAGAGAGGGAAGTAATTTCGTCATCTTTGCGTGGTAGAGATTTCCAATTTCCAGAGCCGAGGACTTTTACCTGGCCGCTTAACCTCCACAGGGATGGAACGCCAGCAGGCGGTGGGCTGCTCGGTCGCTCAGTCGCTCATGCCGCAGATATTAAGACACGCTTCCCCCAGGCGGGGAAGACGCGGAGGGAGGTGCTTTGCGAGGCGTGGAGCGAAGATTGGGGTGGAAGTAGAAGTGGAAGCAAGGAAGAACATGAGGTCCATGGGGGATTGACGACGGGGCAATGGGAACGGCGGACGGAATGGAGAAAGGTAGAGGTGGGAGAAGTGGGTTGGTTGTAGTGAAGGGGCGGCTTCTTTAGAGGGAAGGCTTCCCGTAAATATGCTTCTGTAAATAAGCGCTATGTAAAGCGTAAAAGGTAGGGACCGAAAATGATCCCTAGCAACTGCCACTTACAACTTTCCTCTGAATTCACCATCTGCGATCTCTCGCCTCCGTCGTCGCAAAATACAGAAGTAATAGAACGAATGCAGCGTGAGTTCATATTAGAATTTCATATTTTTATAAAACCTTAAAATGTCGAAAATGTTCAACGTAATGAATGACATTGGTTTCAGCAAAATATTGAATGCTTTTCGCATAGATATTTTTTAAAAGATTACATTCAATATATTTGCATTACAATAAATTAATTTACAAATTATCTGGTTCTAAATTAATCGTGAATCGAAATACAGACACGAAGACAGTACATGCACAAAAGTATGCATAGGTCTTTTCCCATGCAAACGTGTAAAATATTTATAATTCATTATAACCATCAAAATGTACAGATTGAACTATAAGATCGTTCACCTGCAGTATGTCTTCGAAAGACTGAAATATCGACTAGCGGTTTTCAGTACGTTAAATCATGACTTAAGGGTAATAATTTGACGAATTCAAATGACGTGTATCATTTTTAGTTGCAGATATATTTTGTTCTTTTTAGAACTATGACGTTTGGACACTGTCTTTAAGTCAGTTGCTGAAATTGAACTAAGAATAGCTAGGAGGATTCCTCAGAAATTGAAATGATTATATAATAGAGATTTTACAAAACAAGATGTAAACATATTCTGATGAAAACTTGAAACGGTCTAATATTTACAAAGTTTCAGATTCTAACTTTAATTTTAATTTCATACTTTTTATTATATTTCACACAACATCATATTTTTAATTAATATAACAATTGTGGTCACCACTTGAATAAAAAATACACCCTTCGAATAAATATACTTAATATTTTCCGTCTTAAGTTGCTTTTCCATTTATTAGCCCCCTCCTCACATATATAATAGAATGGAAAAGTAGAATTTAATATCTCGGATTGCAAATATAAATACTATGATAAAATATCACATTAAAAATACATGATTAATTTGATAATGTAAAAAACATATTTAGTTAAAAGTACTACATAAGTCAGTCAAAAGTATTACATTTGATACGAATCAACTTATAATCTTTGTTTCCATGATACGCATTGTGTCAGTGAATAATGAGTAATGATATTAAAAACAATTCACCAAAACAATAAAGAAAGTTTATTTTTCATCTCGAAACTTCTTTTAGTTTTCTTTTGAATTATATCTTCCGTTGATTATTACATAAATTTTTCAGAATTCCAATATTCCATTGGTTTGTGAGTTTGTGAAGTATTGAAACGTTAGAAAAGCTATTTCTAAAATAATTTTCTGAAGAAATCGTAGTATTATAATTCTGAACTACTGAACAGACGCATACGAAACTAGAGTACCCTTTCGATTAAAATCAAAAACTAATTGAGTGGTGTGTTGAATGGTTTGGACTCCATCGCTCCGTTTCTCTGAATTTCCCGTCGTCGTCTGCACATAATTCAATTATAGAGTCCATAATCCAATTTCCTCTCTTCTAAGTGTAGACGCAAGTAAGGAACGTAAAAGCCCGTTCAAGTTTAATCGGGTGATTAAGCAACCCTATTAATCTCACAATACGACGATCCAACCTCACACTCAACGACTTAGCGAGATATACTCATCGACAAGTGACAAAACGGCTGCACATCATCCCACGTTGTTGCTGAGCTATCATTGACACTTACTCAGCACCATATTAGGACATCCATGTCCTACTCGTAATCCACTCTGGAATACGAGATTTGAAGACACGCTGTGAAATGAATACTTAAATGGGAAAATGTTTAAAATTCAGCTTCATAAAATAGTGATTTGTGGTCGTATAAAAGTAAAGAAAATTAAGAATTTCTTCTCATGTTTAATTCATTGCCAAGTAGCAAACGTAACGAGGAGTCACAACACAAAGATTAAAAGGATAAAATAAATTATACATGCCTGGTTGAAAGGGAAAGTAGGCTCTTAATTGTGGTTAGACATAATAGGGACGCTGTAAATATGGTTATGAAGCTGTCCAAAAATATCATAAAACTTTTTCCGAATCCATTTGAAAACGTGGCGTCGGGGTCCATATTGAGCGGAATTCTCGACGACTTCACCCATCTTCCTCTGTTTCTTCTTTCTTCGCCTCTTCCATCCCTTCTACAGACATTCTTCTCGCAGTATCCCACTACCCACGCCTTCCAGCCTAGGCAATCCTAACGACTTTTATTGACTAAGTAAATTGTCGTTTCTTACAAGCATACAGCTTATGACTAGCTATAAATGTTTCAGATAGCAAGCCGTAAAACTCTGTATATACACGAACATAACGTCACACCATGCTAGCGAACCAGTTCGCCGCAAAAGTCGCATCCAGAACACCCCACGCCCCTCTTCCAACTAGTCTGCAAAACTCGTTCTCCCTAGCCGCCGGAATCCCCTCCTTTTCCGATCAACATCCCCGCAGTTTCCCTCGCCACTTCCGATAGATAACTTCCTTTCTTGTTCCCCCTCCATTGCCCTGCCTTGTCAAGTTTTAAAAAAAATCACAGCCATAATCATTTTATAGCTGCGTCTGTTTATGGCACAGACGCACAGAACTCCTGCCTTGTTTCCACCCCCTCCTCCCTTCCACCACACTTCTTTCAGATTCCCCCTCTCAACTTTGGAACCAACTTCTTTCTCAAATTTTACGCAGTCTGTTATTGCTTTAGATAACAGATGGTAGTAAATGGCTTATTATATGCATTAAGTTATATTTATGTGTATTGCCGCGCGGAGGAAATACACACTGGAGGGGAAAGAAAATTTACCAACAAAGGTTTTCGAAAATAATAACGATGTACCTCACGCCCTCAAAACAAATAATGTGCTCCGTTCCGGAAAGATTGGTAACATAAATCCGACTAAAAAACTCTTATATTTTGAACAAGAAAGTTTTGTTTTAGCTCTTAAGATTTTTAAATTGGTATTCAAAATTTACCATCAATGAAACCACACGGTACACCTTGTGAAATAGAATCGGTGCTAAAAATAAATTACACAATTCACTTGGAAGGTAATGATAGAAGAAGGAGGATATAAAATATATATCATGAATTTCGCATTATGACCTGACCCCTTTTCCACACACAAATTTGTTTTCCTTTAAAAGTTACATGAAAAAACTTTGTGACACAACAAAATATTTCCTCAAAATAAACTTTCAGTGGTTGTTACCTTGTATTAAATTCTTGATATGTAATTTTTTTTATTCAACACAAATGATTTTCGTGTTACTTTTACAAAACTTTAATCAAATGTCATATAATTTTGAGACTGACAGCTCAAATTAAAAATGAATTATATAAAACATTTAGTCTAAGAAACAAAGAGGCAGGAAATTCTACCAATTTAAAACCAGAAGGGTAAGAATGTTGGTCAGCAGACAATACACAGTAACACAGTGAAAATGAGAGCTTAGGATAAAAAACAGAAAGAGAACAAGAGTTAAATAACAGATAAATGTAAAAAATAATAGGTTTAAAGAGAAATAAGGTGGAAATGTGAAGAAACAGTTACAAAATATACCAAGCAAGGAAATCGAAGAAGTTATGGGAGTTAAAGAGGCGTGAAGAATGATTAGCATAAAATACCAATGAAGAAATGCATAGAGAAGAGGAAACCTGTGCTAGAATGTGGACTGCAAAGGTGGCAGTGTGTATCGCAGCTCTCTTCCGATCGCTCACTCACCTGCCAGACTCTGCTCGGCACGCGGTGGCAACTACCGAGCCAACCTAATTTTTCGGCCATCACTCTCCCGCGTGATGGAAAGCACGAGCGGAGGTCGTGGCCTGCCAGCACCCTGTGCCGCCGCGTCGATTAATCTCTGGCCTCGCGTCGCGGTTAATAGGTGAGCATGGCCCGTGGACGCGCCTGCCCGCTCGCACGCGCAAACCCTGGCGACTCATTCGGCCAAGCGGTGGCCAGCGAACAACCATCAGACTCAACAGCGAAAAGCTTCCTGGACAAGCCACTTCCATGAGGGTACTCCAAATACAAATAACTCGAAAAAAACGGATTAAAATTACTTAATGTGCAATTGCATATGCTACATGTGAGTTTTTCAAACATTGAAAATATATGAAATTATCTTCTTTTTTTTCGTTCCAGTAAGTCCAATTTAAAAACTATTTTTTCTTTGCTCTTTAAACTAATGAAGTATTTTAATTATCCATATTTAGTTAAATATACTTATTATGACAATCATTTAACTTTAAATTATTCAATTTACAGAATGTAGGTCTCAAGAAAGTGACTGAAGAAAGTATGTTGGTCAAAGATGTTTCAGTTTCAAAGTCAGGTCGCAGGAAAATGGTACGGAACGGGGATCAAACTCGGGATATCGTATCGGAGTTCTTGCATCTGCAACTCTCCGAAACTGTAGTTCATTACCACAATCTAAGCTCATAATTCAGAAAATATTATACACTGCCCTTCACATAACTGTATTTTTCTTATAAATCCGTCTATTCAGCTAATTGTTAACAAGTATGATCCACTTTTTTAACATATCCATTATTTAACACTTATGGATTGTTTTGACCTCTTTACTAGTCAAACAAATTGAAAATATAATCTTCACAAACAAATTAAAAATTGTACACGGGTAACTTGGTTGAATGTCATAATACATATAAATATTATCTGAAGTTAAATAATGGTTGACTGGATATATTAATTCACTATAACCAGATATGATCTGTGCTTAATTGTCCTAAACTGTGCTTAGCTGTGGTAAACTCGATTTTTATATTTATTCTTATTTAGCTCTTTAAATTAATCACAGAATTGTTTCGGTATCATTTAAAAAATCATTTATCTCTTGTTATTAAAAAAAATAGAATCAGACCTAATCAACAAATTTTATACAGCTGGTAGAGTAACAAATAATTACTTGTTAAGAGAAATATAACCAAACTTACGTCAATGAAGAGTCAGAATTAGTTTCAATCTGTAATTTGTACTATATGCAAGTAGCGAGACTCAGTTCACTCGCAGCATGAAGCACGACGACCAACGAACGCTCCAACGCGAAGCAGCTTCATCGCTGTTAGTCCATTCGCGAGAAAAATTAAGCTCGTTCCCATTACGAAGCCACTTCTTTTTTCCAAGAGTCGTTTCCCAGCGCAAAAGTTGATTTACGATAACGGTGCCACTAGCAAATATACGTATTACCATTTAAATGAGATGGAGAGTGGCGAAGGCGGTGATGCCACCTGCGGGTAATGGCAGGCGTGCTTCCGAGATGCCTCGTGGGCGCCGTTTTCCAAATTAAAGCCATCAGGCGTCTGCAATGCCGAGGACCTGCTTCACAGCGAGACATACGCACAAGGGTACCATATGCGATGTGCATCCACCTATGACCGATTGTCGTCGTCCATTGTACATCCGTAGCGTCATTGAATGCTAAAGGATTCTCATTACGACAATGATAATTTCACAAGTTCCTTTCTCTTAACAATAATCGAATTTACCTCGTAATAGTAAATTATTATATTTATAATAATATACGTTACTTCTGTGATATATTTCACAAAAACAGCAACTGCAGTTTCGGTACAAGAATTGCGGATAGGAACCAAGAATTCGCTGAGTCCTTGTAATAGTAATATATCATTCACTAAACTGAATTAGATAAATGTTCATCCAAAATTTTATAAAACGAACATTAACTTCATTTCAAGGGAGAAATTTTTAGATGAATTTTAAAAAATAATGGAAATACTGAAGGATCTACATTGAATAGCTCCAAATCGACTCTTGTTAATTTGAACTTGGCGTCAAGCCTGAAACTTCATAGCTTCAATCCAGGTTTGAAACTATAACAAATCGTTGGATTTCAGTTCTCACGGGGGTAGTTCCCTAAATCGAAGACATCATGACTCAAGAACGTACGTTCACGAGCTGGAGTGTTAAGCATATTCGCATACAGTCATATCCCTGAAATGTGCTGCTTGTATAATTGAACGAAAGGTTGCCATTATTACCTTTCTGAACAAAATATTGGTGCGTTATGCTTCTCTGTTGCAAAAAGAGGATTGGAAATAAAATTATGTTTATTTTACTGTGTAATGTTGTTAATGTACATCAGAGAACTTCCAGTATTATTTCATACAAATGAGGACAGGAAGGATAACCTTAATAAACATATTTATTTTTGGGTGAAATAGAAAAAAAACTCATGTTCCAAACTTTGAACAATTTAAGAGGATGTTTAATGGAAATGTGGGTTTTCTTAGTGAACATTCCTACTTGCAGAGAACTACCGGATTGAAAAGGATTGTTTGGTTGAAAAGATAATCTCGAGTGAGTCGTTCACGAAATTACATCCATTGGACTCCATGTTACGTAGAATGGACCTATGCACTTATGCATCAAGGGAGGACATGATAATATGCGTTGGACCAAAGGTGTGTCAGAGAACATTGCTAGAACGCAATGCAGCGATTACCATTATTTAACAGGTTGTTGACATAATTACATAAGAAAAAGAAACACTTGTGATATAGAAGAGATATGACTAAATTATATTCTTCTCCCCAACATTCGGTAAATGATAATAGACATTCTTGGAAATATCAAAACTCCGTTATTTTTTTTTCTAAATTCCGAACCTTCGTATAATAATTTGATATATATATATATATATATATATATATATATATATATATATATATATATATATATATATATATATATATANGAAGCTAACGCTGTTTTGTCTGGAAGGAAGAAAGTTACATCAACAGTCAAAGCTTATAAGTTTTGCACGCAACAGCTCACCCACGCTCAAAAATCTGACATACAGACAACAGCTACAAGAACTGTTGTTTGTTCCTCCCCACCGATCTCGTTCGTAGTTGCCGCTAAATGACACTCGTTTGTACCGCTTTCGATGAATTTGTATCGTTGACTCATGACTGAGGTGGCGCAGTCTGAGCAATTGTTTTACTGAGTCAAATCGACCATAGCTTTCGCAACTATGAATAGTTGTTCACTTCAACAAAATGATTCATTACAACGACCAAACGGCGCCATCCCGACATTGCGTAGCCCGAAACTTGAAGTCTAAACGAAAATTTACAGTGTTTTCTTGTCGTCGAGTAGCTGTACACCGATAATATATTAAATTTCCGTAGGTTAATGTTGGCCAATGCAAAATAATTGTTTAAATAATGATATTTTCAAATATATTAATCTAATAAGAATAAATTTCAAGTATATTCAAACTAATGAAACGTTTGGATACATAAAAACTACTTTCTTGGTCATTAAAGATATATTTTTCAAGAATTTAGATGATTACTATTTTACGTATTGATTATTTATGGTACCAATACTATGGTACCAACTCTTAGGCAGCGTAACACGAGACAGCTGCAGTAACTCAGTGGTAGCGTTCGCGCTTTCATAGGGAAAGAACGGTGGATCGAATACTGGCGCTGTCGGATAATTGAAGACAGACGTCGAAAAGAAAGAACGTTTGCGGTACGCCTGTGTTTAAACAAGACAAGACCAAGGAGTTGTAATAAAAATGAATATCGTCGAGAAAGCATGCAGATGAATCGACGTCGAATCAATATTAAATGATTGCTGATTGGCAACATCCTGTACTATAGGTTCCCTTTTTTTATCTTGCAGATTAGCTACTTAAGCTGTGAAAAATAATACTGTTCGCCGTGGTACAGAAGGACGAAAATTCACGTCATAGCAGACGGATGTTAGATCTGCGAGCTTATGTGTTGTCTGTCCGACTGGCAGCCAATACATTAGCTACCCCAGCTCAGGTTTTTTTTTTCGTGTACATGCATGGGCATCGTATTCTTTTCCCACTCCTTGCGACATTCGAACAGTCGCTCTTCGTCGTGTTGTCCACCGACAGGTCTCCGGAGTCAGGGAGATCATTAATTTTTTTGTAGTTTTTGCACTTTTCAGACAATAAGGTGTTAATACAATGGTTTTTAATAAAACTTTTGAAATTTCTATTCGTTAGGATGAGAGAGCCAGGCGTATGCAAACAGTCACGCCCTCTCTCTAACCACTCTGTCGATAGTAGAGACTTCAAGCACCCGCGAGTACATCAGGGAAAGTACATCAGTAGTTTATTTTCAGTTTAACGTTTAGTAAATATTTGGAGCTGTTACTGTGTCACATAATATTTCTGTAAACTGTTTGAATATTTGTATTTCGATACAAATATTACTTATGTAAGTTTACGGTATTCTTTCTATATAGTTAACTCTTGTGTTTTTCGAAATGGAAATTATGGACTCGTGCAAGAAACGCAAACTCATACTTGTACTACAATAACTTGTATACAATAATAAAAAATACAAGCAAAAAGAATGGCATTGGCAATGTAAATAACATTAAGTGATTGAGCACGAAGTGATGTTTCCATACAAACGAGTAGTACTGTAAGAGCATTGACTATGCTCTGCTATGCTCTCAACACGTTCATTACACTTTTGTACTCAAAATTAAAATAAAATTTAAAACAGGGTTCGTAAAATTATACAAAATATACTCAAATCTACACATGAAGAACCAATGCCACTCTAAATATAATACAGAAATGAAAATGACACATCCGTTTAGTAAGAATCACTGCGCACTGACGGACGACTGAATCAACGGAATTCTAATAAGAACTTTCTCAGTATCCGAGACCCCAAAAATGAATATTTCCATGAAAATCTCGCGTTCAAAAACGCGTCTGTTTACATCACCTTTTGTACATAAACTCTTCGCGACTAGATACAGCTCTCCACAATATCGCATGACTCATGGCTTCTGTACCTTCAAAAGTAACTTCCATCATTCGAAAATATTTATTGTGACTCTTTTATTATATAAAAGATTTTAAACAGCTCCTAGAAGATACACGTGCATCATTGGGAACGTGATCGTGGATGAATGTGAGCCCTTCGCAAAAGCTGCCGTACGAAAGACCGAGGTTTCACACACTTTTATCTGCTTTCTCCGCTTTTTCTCTCTTCCACTGCGGCATTTTTTTTTCTTTCAGGAAACGTTAGATTTGAAAACGAAATTAATGACAGAAAGAAATATTTCCTCTCTTCTTCAGAAACTTGAGGGAGAATAGAAATTTCGTTCCGAGATCTCGCATCCTCCTACACATCCCTGGTCCGACACAATTTACTGCAACATCCTCACCAGCATACACATGGTATTAAATGATAGCTTGTGCAAGGAAATGATAAAATGAATTGCGGACAAGGAAAACATTGTTGTTTGGAGAACGCGTTATTTTACTTCAATGAGAATTTGTTGACGATAATTGAAAACGCGGAAAAACGTAAAATTCAATCTAAGAAATTTAGAATATTTACTTTTGCAATAAACTACTAAATTGATTTAAAATATAGGTCATGCGTCATCTTGCAACTTTGCTACAGTTGCAAATGTTCCTATCTTAATATTTTATGCTCCAAATGAAACATACAATAAAATAATTAATTGTTCTTCATAAGTTTACATCTCAATTTCATTGTGAAATTTTGTATTCTAGTGTGATGATAAATAAATAAATTTTGTCAAAAGAAGCAGTTACAAACAGCGTATGACCAGATGGGGGACAGAAACTAATTACACTCTCCAGTAGCAAACAAAGGACCACCCCATCAATTCCGATCAAGGACCATAAGGCAGAGTTAGATTCGATATTTCAACACACTCCAAAGATAAGCATAAAATCGTTCGCTACGTTTTACAATATTTACAAAATACCAACAAAAGAAACACAAAAAAAGAAATATTCTCAAGTAGATGTTAATATCAAACTATAGATTATTCGAAAAATTGTTTATAAATCTTAACTATGAAAATTACTCTAAATTTGAGATTCGTTATTGCAATAGACCCCTTGGTCAATAGGCCTGCAGAGTCTGTATATATAACCCACCTCTACCTGTAGGTAAACCGAAAAATAACCCGGGCCATGATGTGTCTACAGCATAGTACTCTGACTCATGCGGCTCTGGGTGTCGAGAAACGAGCCGGTTGTATTTGGCGCCCCCCACCACTAGCCAGTGTAAACAACTCGACACCAGCACAGTTCTGTGTTCTATGGCACCAGTATGTGCCCGTGCTTCCAGTCCATGTGGTCGACGATTGTGCTTCGTTTAAGCGATTATATGATTATATAGTTTATGTTGGCACTGAAGTGAAATACCTACCTATTGAGTAGCCTATAACTGCAAGAATTATATAGATAAGAAATCTTGTTTATCTGCTATTAAGTAAATATAATGAGGATTATTTATTTTCATTGTTAGTATGAGATAATTGAAGCGTGTTACAACACTATTTGTTAATAGTAGCGCAAAAATTCTACATAAAATAAATTTTAGTAATTCTTTTGACTTAACATTTAGATATGAAATTAAACAATGATCTGTCAACTCAAAATTTAAATATCATTTATCGCTTTTCTCGTAACAATACAACATTTTTACATTATTCGCTTCTTTTCAGTAATTATTTAAACTATTAGTGACTTAATCCTTAATGTCCTTTATAACTTAAATCCCAATGGAATAGATTTGATAGTAAATTATCTTTAGCATCCTGTTAATAAGTAATAATAATATTCACATTCATAGGAATTCATGTTATATTAATTGAGTAAGTTTCCCAAAGACCCGGAACTTCGTCAACGATGGATTATAGCTCCAAAAAGAAAAAAATATTCAATCCTTTGAGCACTTCTAGCCTTCGAAGTGTACATTTTGAAGAAAGTGCATTTGAAACATGGTTTGCGGAGAATATTAAAAAGGATGCAGTGCCTACATAATTTCAATATCCACTTCACTTGATGACAGAGCCACCGAAACGAAGAAGAATTTTTAACATAATAACGGTAATATATTTTTTATTTTTACAATAAATATGTTCAAGGCATAAATACAGGAATTAGTTAATGTTTAATTAGTATAGGTGTTTAATATATTTTTCTTTCGAAAATCTGCTATTAATAAGATGTAAAGGTATAACACTCTCATACATTTAATTTCTTACTGAAGTAGAACAATTTCTTTAGAATTAAGAGCGAGGGGAAGAAACTGAAGTCACAACATGCGAACATAATAAACCTGGTGAACAAATTTCAAGCCCCTCTACTTCAGATTCAAGCAAAGGTAAACCAAATACTGTAAGATTTCATCTCTTGTAAAACCATATTTAAACATAGGAGTGCGTAAAACCTGATTGCTCTTCCAGTGATAATTCAAAACTTGTCAGGTCGAAGAAGGAAAAACTTATAGGAAAATGATTTGATGTATATAGAAACATTTCATGTTATAAATGTTAAAATATGACTCATTAATTAAGAGCGAAGAATGTTTTACGAAATGTATAAGTGGGGATTATTATATTGTTGGTTGAGATTTTCTGGACGAGCCAATAATATTCACTGAACATAAACTTATCGTTTAATGGTATTCTTAATTTAACATTTATATTAATTTTAAAAACTAGTAATCTGAACTGAAACATCTCACAGCTGTAGCTCGTGGTCACTCACTGATCTATTCATTCATCCCCTCCACCTTAGGACGAAACCTTGAGAAGGAGATTCTCTAAATACTCACATCCATATTCATTCCAGTCAGGCATTCCTGAGAAGACGATATTCATGATCATTAAATTTTTAAATACGTCAACTCTCCTCATTCTTTCCCCCATTTCTCCTTCCACAGCCACGCGATAACCCAAACAAGCATCTGGCACCCGTTTATTACTTCATTACTTTTATTGCACTTATCTCTAGGGGACACCTTGTCAAAGTGTCTAGAGAAGTTTTTAGATTAGTTAAGTGTTTGTATAGATTATTTATGTGTAATAAAGATAAGAAGGCATTTTGTTCCAGATAATATATGTCACAGGCGTGTATGCAATTTCAAGAACGTTTATTTAAAAACACCCCTTCAATATTGAATTTCGTGACGCTGGTAAAGTTGGTAAATGAAGCTAATAAAGTTCATTGGTACTTTGTTTTTAAAAACTATATCTTTTTTCTCATGCAAAATAAAAGACTTCAATAATTAATAAGTCAAAGCTAGGCATGCACCAAAAGCTCAACAAATTTATTTTGTTTAAAAATATGTAATGTAAAAAGTTTATGGTTGTAGAAAAAATGTATCATGTGCTGTGTGTGAACAACCTATTAAGAAATAAATATTAATATGGAATACAGAAATTATTTCATTCATTAAACCAATTACCCTTTTTAGTCGTTAGTATTAATTTATCAATAAAACTTAAAAATTCGTATTAAAGACAAACAGACGTAAAACAAAACGTCAGTGACCCTTGTGTTACACGGAACTGTGCCGACCCGACCGCTGGCTTGTGATGGTGGGACATCTGAGCGACCGACTCGCTGACACTGCACGGACTCAGAATTCCATAGTTAGAGTTCTACGGTATACAGTAGTTTGATATTTGTAACAATGAACATTAGTTATTGAAATACCAAACTTAATTTACATGAAAATGAATCCCGGTGTAAGATAATGTGACTCCTGTGAATCTCTTCATTTCAAAATTTCCTAAATGCAATATACAATACTGGGAGCTTACTTAATGAAAAATTGTATTAACTTAGTAAAATAAATATAATTCCTTATTATAGTAATCATAATTCCTAAAATTTTAATTTTATAATATCAGTATATTGCTCAATTATGACAGTCACTAAAGAAATCCATTGTTTATGACAAAGCTAATCATAGAATAGGAGTGACCACTGTTAAGTCGATCAGACTCTCTCCGCCGTTTCCCTCATTGATTGTTTTTCCACTATTGATTGTCATGGCAAATTTGCAAAACATCCCAAACAGGATCCTTATTATTCCAGGAAATATGTACAATGAGTTATTTTAAGTTAGTATTTTGTTGAAATAAAAACTTGTAATTATTATTTGTACTAAAACTAGTTATGCAAAACCATTGCACATACTTTCTCATTAACGTTTCTCCGTCTGCAGCATCAAATGAGAAAAAACTCTATGGTGAAAGGGTTATTTCTGGCGTGGTTCTCTATATTTTGGGCGTCTCTATTCATGATCAAAGTCGTTTGATGAACTTTGTAATTTGAATTTTATTTCACTTTTATTTACTGTCTTTTATTTGAAATTTGATAGTATAATAAATATTCACAATATTATTTCATTATATACAGCGACATATCAGTCTTATAAATATCGTAAAAGTGTTATGTAAATGTTATTTCGTTGTAGTCAGAAATTGATGTATTTTCGTATCTACAGTGCATTCGCTGTCCCCCTATGTATTTTATCATTATTATATCTTTCATTTCAGTTTACGAAAAGTGTATTCTGCGTCTTCTTGGTCCATTTACACTGCTAAATATTATTCAAACTTCTTGAAACAGTAGGCTATTGAGTAACTGTAACAGACATAAATTATTTTACTGAGTCTTTACTAAACTTTAAAGCGAAATAACGCTAATGTGGATGTAATATATACTAATTGTATTTTACGTACAGAAAATTTGAGCAAAATCGTTGAAGCCGGTTTTTGAGAAACATTCAAATAAATTTGACCTTCATATGAATTACCCTTTGTTTTGAAGTAAAACATAGAACACGTGCACCAACAAGTAAATTTTACCGTAAATATGAAATGCGACTTTAATTGGCTCATCAATTTACTCACGATCTCGGCGCACAGACGGACGGATGTTATGCCAAAAACCACTTTTCAGAATCAGGAATCGCCAAAACGTATATTTCCGTCGAAATCTTGCTCTCGAATTTTTACACAATTTTCTATACTACGTATATGAAAAAGTAAAAATTGATTAATAAAGAAATTCATTCAGTCTTCTCCGTGGCTACGGTGTCAGCTTGATCGCTCATCACCAAGTCATCCCGGGTTCAATTCCCGGGTGGGGTAAGATAAAATTTGTAGATTTTCATTTCCATGTCTCAGTTTAAATAGCTATGAACAGTTCATCTTCCGCGGTTAACAACCACCCTCTGCGACTAACAACCGCATTTGTAATACTCGGATATTGCAATCTGGATCCTATCTTAACACTGTTCCTCCGATCTCGCTAAAATTCACGATGTGTCTAGTAAGTAAACTCACACAAAAACTGAGCCTTACTGGCACTCGTTATTCGTGGTTTAGTTCATCTACCGAGTCCCAAACCTCGAATTCTTTGGTTAATTATAATACTTAAAATTACTGATTTTTATGAATAGCTTCGTAAAATTACATTAAAGATTAAAAATATTTACATGACATTTTACTGAAATATTGCTATAAACTAAAAATTCTCATCTTCGGAGTTGTACAATCTGAGAAAGATATAATTTGTAGAAAATGTACATCGAACACAGAATTCAATGCAGCAAAAAGAACTCCAATATTTATATTTTTATACGTCCACAAAATAATTCTCTAAAATAATTTGTAATGTTAAGAACATTTACATGAAAATTTTTGCTACTGCATTAAAACTTTTTCAAGATTACGAAATTTCAGACAAGCCTAAATTATTTTTTTAATTCAATTTATATTCCATTAAAGTTGTGTTAAACAAAATAATTCCGGTATACCTTTCACGCCACATAAAATGATTTAATGAACTAAAGTCAACTGAATTTCAATAACACATTACACAATTTCTCAAAGATTCACTCGCAAGTCTCAAAAGGGTTTAAAATGTGTTGGAAGTGTCGAGACTGTGTTTCAGGTTAGTGGCTCTCAATATCGCAAATATCTCTCTAAGTTCTTCCAAATGGTTTTCTGGTGTTTCATCATACCGTAACACAGCTATGTATACAATACATCCTTTATTTATCAGTCCATCCATACCAATACACACGAGCTTCATAAAAAGGGCTGTTGGCTAAACCAAAGGGGAGTCGGCTGCATTCAACGTGACCGATCGGTTTACTAAACGCTGTATACTTTTTACTGTTTTCTTCCATCTCTATTTGCCAGTACCCTGAACATAAAACAAGGGAAGAAAAAAAATTGTATTCCCTTGTTGATCAAAGATGTCCTCCATGTTTGGTAATGAAAAAACTTCCCTTTCTGTTACTTTATTCAGAGCTCGGAAGTCTATTCACGGCTTAAATTTCACAGGTTGACATATTTTCTTTTGTCTTATAATTTCTTTTGTACTAGAATAACTGGAGATGATCACGGACTTTTCGAGGGCAAAATTATACCTTGACGCAACATATCAGAAATCGCATCATCTAAATTGTCTCGCTGAGAATGAGGTACGCGGTAAGGTCGTTTCCTAATGGGTCTGGCATTTTCTACTTCAATAATGTGTTTCACAATATTTGTGCAACCCAGACGGTTGTTCCCTAACATGAATATAACTTAGTATTCTGTGAGCAATTCTATGAACCTGTTTTGAACTTCCATGGGAACTTCATTCAAATCGAAATCTTTTTCTGTATCACTATTAGACTCTTCTAGCGACATGAACGCGTTCGTGATCAATGAATTGACCCATTGCTCTACTTCTAAAAAGTCCCGTTGGTATGAAATCTTTTTTCAAACCTTCTAACCTGATTACTTTCATTACATAAAATTACTGCAACTGACCCATCCTCTTGTACTCCGCAAAAGGTAAGTAAAATTTTTTTGTCTGTCTCAAAATCTCCTAAAAAGATATCCGTTCCCGGTTTTTCATTTATGAATCCTGTTGTTAAAATTAAAGAATTCGAAGCTATCATCGTTTCCGTTGCTAAACTAATATACTGTGCATAGCTCTCTGCATAATCGCTAGTTTGTGAAATGAGCACTTCCTTTACGTCTGACGTTGTTTCCTGTCTTCCGGACCTTGTCCCCACAATTTTCCTGAACTGCACTCTAACATTTCCACTGGATTCTCAGTTAATACACTATACTCATCACTATTCACATTATTCATCATATCAGCCCTTACATTTACTGACGTATTCCCATCATTGACATCATAATAATCACAATATTATTCATAACGTTCATGATCTATACTCAGTTATACGACTTCTTTGTCACAATTATTCACTCAACATTCATTCATACTTAATCCAGATTCATCAAAAATAGCAGCTTTGTGTTCTTCTACTCTCACATTTTCATTTCTATTCTCTATTTCATCGTTATTTACTGTGGGATTGATACTTAATGTATTATCTAAGCAAGATTCCGGTAACAGTGACGTTGGTAGATTTTCCAATCTTCATCTAGTGAATCAAGTAACTCAAAGATTCGTAATCAAGGGTTGAGGTAAACCGACGTATGTTTCCAGTTCTAAAAATCCTAAAAAATCTGTTAAATTGTGTATTAATTTAATGTTATTCTCTAAGTTCGATTCTTCTTTAAAATCTATAAAATTTTGAGAATGCGGAAAATTTTTACTGTGCAAAATCGAGACGGCAGCACCTGTATCTATTAAAAATTGAAAACCCTTTTAAAATGTAGTCACTTGAACTGTTAAACTAGCTTATGGTATTATTGCTAAAATTACTGGTTACCCGACCCCTGCTGGATCGGGATTGACCCGTTTCCCACTTTTTTATACGGGCACGATATTGGTAAGTACCTGCTGGATCGGCAAATAGCACACAAAAATAGAGGGCACCGCTTTGCTAAGAGCGAACTATCTCCACGCTGAAAACAGTTTTGGACTTTTACTCGGCAATAGCGGCTAATATCCTGTTACACTTCAAGCATGCAATGTCCTGCTTTGCGAAGATGTTGTGTAAGTTGGTCACTCGTATTTTCCTGACGCTATTCATTCCATGCTTGTTCCATTTCCTGCTGAATGTGATTGCGATTAGGAATATTCCTAATTGACTCTGCAGATTGCATCTGAGCTACATTATGCATCGCGAAGTCGCTGTCTGACAGCTGTTGATAGTGTTATTCCCTCGCATATTTGTTTCCTTAGTTAATGCGAAGTCTTCCGCTTCGGGAATACTTTTTGGATTTCTGACCATAACGAAGCGTTCTATTTCTTCCCTTAATCCCATCACAAACTGCGAGAGTTATCGTTTATTGAACATATCCGCCAAGGAGTCCGATACCAGTCCGTCAAATGAATGTGTTAATTTTCTACATTTCCCCGAAGCCGGATAGAGAACTTTGCGACGGATTCCAACGGACGTTGCGTACGCGAGGTGAACATTAATTCCAATGCAATTTTTTAAATTTTCGATAACAACCTGTCTTTTAAATATTTGTCAAAATTTTTATAGGATTCCGTAATATGCGGACGGTTTTCAAAAAATTATTCTCCGGTTTCCCCTATTCTTAGTCCAGCAGCCGCGAGGACCTGCGTTTTGCTGCAGTCATTGAAATGTGAAATGATTCTCAACCTATCAAAAACCGTTTCCACGGTGACGTCATTATCCCCAGTGAAATTTGGAATTTACATTACATTACATTACTACTGAAACCTGTATTAACTGAATGCGAGCGATTAGCTGCTGTTTCTTCAGGTACACTGTGTGAAGGATCGTCCTGTTTAACTTGCTCGTCTACTACATTTACTGAAAAGTCTAAAAAAATCCTTCCCTTTCCGAGTTTCCCATGCTAAAGGTAAATCCATCTTCTTTGAGTAATGAATCTCAATAATAAATATACAAAAATAATATACTTTTGATTTATCCCTCACAACGACTCAATATAACTCCAAAATAGTTCACTTTAACACAAAATGAAAAAAAAAATTGCTATACATTGGGACACCAGATACACGAATAATCGACATCACTCCACAGTGCAATACCCCAGACATAAAACAAAGGTGTGCAAAAGTCTTGCTTTGCTCAACCTCCATGAAATTTTATTTCACGACCGATGAGACGATGGACAACAAGGAAGAATAAAATATCCAAAATAAATATAAAGTTCTTCATAGTCTTTTTTCTTAATATTTTCCCACTGTAATTTCATCAATTCTCCAAAAGTTAAGCCATAGAAAGTTCTATTATTTTTTATCAAGAACGTTAGTTACACAAACGTCAAGATTTCTTAGTTTATTAGCAAATTTTATTTCCGCTTTCATAGTTTTCACCTACAAGAGTGTCGTTTTCTTGTTTCTGTTTATAATTATGAGTATAACTGAGCGGCAGATACAAAAATATAAAGAGAAAACAAAACAATTTTTAACAACCCCAGGAATATTGCAGGGAGTTCGCTTTTACTCATCTGAGAAAGATTTACCCCACACCTGACACCAATTGTCGAGACTGAGCTAAGATCTGGTCTGACAAGGGAGGGAGCACATATAATGTGGGCGATTAAGAGGAAGAAACGACCAACACTTTCAGTGGACTCATATTTATTATATGAACACTTACAGCGAACCTGAATCCTAGGGACTGGTCGTCCCCCTGGATCCACGGTCGGTGCTGTCGGAGACCAAGACCGGAGGCTGGAGCACTAGGAGGAAAGGGCACTGTGGCGTCGATCCCCAATACTGAGAACTTTATGCTCCCTATGTTGAGGTAGGAATTGGAGAAGGTCCGAATTATATGTCACCATCAAGAAAATCTAACGCTCATTCGCTGGTCCGGAAGAAAAAAGCCCAACCCTGTCGTTGCTTCTTGTATACATATATCGTTATCTGTGCTGACACTGTAGATTTACTTGTGACGCGAGGCGGCGGCGGTGGCGGCAACATCACATCAGCTGACGAGACTCTCCTCTTTGACATAAGCAATACCATCATCAACCGAAATTTTATGCAGTATGTCAATAAATGAATTGTCATTATTTATTACATAATATATAATTACACATAACTTTATACGGATACCTTAACGTGTAAAACTTCTGAAATAATGCCGATAAATTTGCAGAGAGGTATCTTAAAACCCAGAGTTGAGCATAGGATATGCTACAAAGTCATAAATCTATAAGAATAAAAATTAAATGCTGTTCGTTTGTAAGCGCATCACTTAAAACAGGCTGGGTATTTTTTTAAATGTTCGTATTAGTCCGATTAAGGTTTTTAGGGAAAGAAAAATTAAAATGCCCGGAAAATTGAAAAATTCGGGAAAAACTGAAAGTGCTTTTTTTTCTGTGGGATTTTTGGATGAACTCAAGACCATAACTTACTATTCGAACGATGGATATGCGTATTCTTTTATTGCTTAGTTCGCATAATCCTGGAAAAGTTTTCAGGAAAAAATCGGGACAATTACAAAAGAAAGTCAAAAAGTTCGGATAAGCCGTAAAAATCATATTTTTTGCATGCTCTCTCGATCATAAGTGAAGAGACAAACCAATCGACGCAAAACATTTCTTTCTTTTTTTGTTTACTTGAATATCGATCTTGCAATCGAAATGTAAATAAAACACCTTGAGATTCATTGTGATTTCAAATTTAATGGAAGAAAATAAATAATTTGGTTGACATGAAATTCTGACTTAATTCTATTGTGACTTAAATTTTGGAACATAAACCCTTGATTCCAAGTCGATCACATTCCAGGTACATCACACTTTTCAAGCATTTTAGCGGTGTACTGTCGATAAAATTCATCTCGCTTGTAAAATTTACCTTTGGCGTACTTCTGAATGTACTCCTCCTCAAATTGAATATCCATGTCTACAATCGTTAATAGATAGATCACTCAGAGATAGGCCAACTAGTTAAAAGTAAATTATACGCGATTGCAACGTATGATTTAAAGTGGCTTTATCATGACTCATCAACAAATAATCAAAAGATGTGATCTGTCTATAGTCTAACAAACTCACAAATGGAATTCAGAATAATACCTATGTTGGCGGTCTAAGCAGATCTCTTTTTAATGCGTCGAGAAACACGTCAATCAATATTGGAAACCGTGACCTTCCGTGTGAGCACCAATATTATTGCTGAATCACCGTGTTGACTCAGCTACCCTATGTAGCGAACGCAATTATGAAAAAAAAAATCAATAGTGGGTCCTCTAGCACGTGTCAGCGCTTGTTATTTAAAAAAATACTTTTACTAGAGTTTTCATCTGAAAAACGTTACTCGCCTTAAAACTCTTAAATGAGAATCAAACACGGGGATGATGTCCAACATCACTACTGTATGCAACTGATCTCTTTCCAGTCGTTGCTTCCAGTGTATAGACACTGCGCCGGACAAGGAGCGTTCGTCATGTACCTGGAACATACGTAACTTGATAAAACCTGACTGAAATGAAAATTCTGTACCCAGAGTATCACAAACCTGTTCTCAAAATATGGCTGAAAATAGCCACCAATCCGTCTTTGACTTCACATTAAATTTCTAGATTCGCATCTAGATATACATGGATTCATGTAGCTAACGCATGATAACCACTCTCCTGAAGAAAAAAATTAATTCATCTCCAGCAAGTATGGTAAGCAAATGAGAATTTGCTAACCCATTAATACTTTTCTCGTGATCTCACACACGTATATTAAATTATAGTACCGTCATAAAATATCTCAATATGTTGATAATAATATTAATAATCAGTTTCAACACAATATTCCGACTTCTTATGTGAAGGTGATACGTGGCTTTACCAAGAGATGAGTTTTTAAAAATAGTTTTCTCTTTCCCCTTTTTGATAAGAACCCTTGTGCTAGTGGTAATTTTAGTAGTTTATATATACGATAAACCAGAGATAAAGTGCCTCAGCGAAAACGAGAGCTCGCAGAAATAGGATCGTACTCGTCCCACAGACGCAGCAACAGCAACGTCAACGCGTCACACAAGAGGCGTTGATCGCAGACCTGCTGTGCACTTCCGTTCTGCAGCGCTTCCCTCGTGACGTTCACACGCGTAATGAGCGAGTCGTCAACAAAGCACTGTCACTAGCGAGCGAGCGAATGAGTGAGTGAGTGAGCTCACTGGAAGAGGAGAGGAGTGAGTAAGCGAGTTGCTCGTGCGCTCCAGCCCAATTACCAGGCACATTCCTTCAAACGCCGCTTTGGGACTGGTTTCGGAGATGGAGGCTGAGGCAGCGCGGCGCGACGGCGCAGCGCGGCGTTTCGATCGCTACTGCGCGGCGGCTTTCGGTGTAATCGACAACGCTTACGAAAGACGCGTCGCTCGGGGACGCAGCTTCCGGCGGGCTTCAAAGATGCGCCAGAACGCGGATTCAGCTCAACGAGAAAGTTCTACGTGCACTTAGAGGCGGATGTTGAAACTTATAACAGAATCGCTACTTCTTATATCTAAAAGGTAACTTTGTAAATGCCTTTTTTTGTTCTGACGTACTAAATCGACCACCAAAAATGAGGCATCATTACAAAGAATAGCGTCTAAATATTATCCATCATGTATTACAACTACAGTGGTAAACCACAGAGGGTATACTTTTCCAACATCTGAGCTGTATGAACTGAGACGAAGTGAAAAGCTACAAATTTACCCGAGAATCGAACCCTAGGATTCCCAATGGCAAACGAGAGCACTAACCTTGAGCTTGGGAGGGGAATTAATGCAGTATTAATATAACATACATATAAACGTGCGTACTGTCACCAATCTGTCGCAACCGTAAGTGTTTTGTTTTGATTTGATAACCCTGAAGGAAATAATTACAATTTATTTCAAAACTACCAGATATGACGAAAAACAATGTATACAATAATGCGGAAACTATACGTTGAGAACATTGAATAGTTTGAGAATTTGGAATAAATCCCCAGTTTGATTTATACATTCATTAGTTTAGAATTCAATATGTTTTATTATTTTTATTTCAATTTACTCTTTATTTTTTGTGGTGTCGGTGGAAAAGGTAAAATCAATGGTATTTATTGGCTGCCTAACAAATATGTAAAATTCGCAATGATTTTTGGAAATATCTCGAGGAGTTTAAGAGGCAATTTCTCATATGTTACCTTGCAATACTTCAATTCATATTTACGTGAGTGAAATCATGTAATTAATATTATTACAAATACATTGATTTATTTACTGTAGGTATCAAGGTAATAGCTTCAAAGAATAAGATCTACTTACTAAAGTTTTGTAATGATTCATTTCATATTATTTTCTAGAAAAAGAAAACTTAGTTAAGGAAAGTGAATCTTTAGCTTCTGAGGCTTGTAATGATACTGGTGACGATGCCAACGCAGTCTTCTTGCAGGTGTGCGAAGTGTCGCCAGAAACCTACCGTGAGCCACACACCATTCTCCCTGTTTACTGGGAGTTCCGTAAATATTTAACTACTTTAATTCCTCCCTCGGAAGAAAACGCCGTTCCTGATGATATGGTTCACGACACTCCACACGTTTGGACTAGATACGCTGTTGGAGACAAAGAAAGATTAATATTGTCAACGTTTGATTGAACATCACCATATGAACATAGCTGAAAGCTAAATAATTAAAACGATTCGTAGGTCTAAAGCTAATTAAAGTGAAAGGGTTGCAAGTCAACGTACATAAAATCTGTTCTGCGAGGAGTATGGTTATAGCTTCAAAGAAAACGTAAAAAAGAATAATCTCCTAGATTAATTTTTAAGGTCACTATTTTAACCAATTTAGAAAAGCTTTGAATTAAATATTTTAATGACGCATAAAAATTCAACTGATATAGCAGAATGATATCAATTTAATTCTTTCAGCTCAAAATTACATGTTGATTCTCAAAATAAGAACATGTATAATTTCGATAACAGAAATACATCGCAACTCTAGATACCATGAGTCAATCCATATAAATAATATTACATTCAATTAATAAATAAGATTTCCACAAAGAATTGTATGATTTGAATGGCTGAGTCAAAGATAATAAATTATCATGAGTGCTAGCATTTGGAACTGATAGAAGATTCTTGGCAGGGCAACGAATTTGCAATAACACAATGTGTATTATGTTTACACTTTAAATGAATCTCTATCTGATCATGGGAATAAAATCATCACAGTAACTACCAGCACAATAAAAGTCTTTGACGAAACCTCTCACATATGATTTTTGAAACTGCAAAGTCAATCTGTGTTCTTAGCACTGAAAATTTCTATGATTTTATCGCCATATGTTTTTGTATCTTCGATTTTGTAACTTCATGTACTATTATATAATATAAGTGAGCTGCGCATTGAGATACGGTAACAGGGAATGCAGAAGCGGTTATAATCTTGCGACAATACTAAAAAGCATGGGTGGCATGCTTCTCCGATACAATTGGGGAAAAAGCATCATGGTTGACAAATAAATAAAAAATATTCAATAGCTTTTTATTTCATTACATTATAATGTTAAAAGAATACAAATGATTATAAATTAAAAAATAATTCTTGTAAATTAGTGAAAATATGAAATTTTATATCTACTTGTACATGTTATATTTTCTAATGATATTAATCTACATTTCCCTTATTTATTTTACATAAAGTTATACATTATTCGTTAAATATGTATATTATGTGTGTATTACATTATACTAGAAAGCCATTACGAAAGAAACTTGCTAATAGTGTCATCATGATAAGTAGGGCAGCGAAGGGTCTCTTGTAACAATTTTCAGTGAAGAAAATATATATAAGCTCAAAAACCACTAATTGTAAATTAATCGATACTTTAACTCTTCCCATATTAAATCGAATAAGGAAGAAAAAACTATTTGTATATTTGCACACCTAACGTTTTGCCAGAAAACGTGCGGTGGTACATATTAACCCGTGATTAGGTTAATTGTAACATCTATGGAGGCAGGTAATAACAGTAAAAAATAATTAAATTTGTGTCATTTGTAGTTTTGCTCAAATCATAAACTGAAATATTACTTAAAAAATAACAAACATAAACGATTTAAGTTTTAACTATTTTTCTTAAGTTTCCTAGGTTATACTAGTAATCAACATGTCATTTAAAATCATAGTAAAATGAATTAGGTACATCTTAAGGAAGTTTTGTGTTTCTCACTTTCTCATATCTCAAGTATTACAAAGTATCTTACGCGATAATCATCCTTTGAACGAGTTTCTTTATTAATAAAGTCTGTTTCGTCAAAGGTAGAATTGAATAAAGAAATATTGACTCCTGACACACATTTTACATGTGCCCCAAATCTTCCAAAAAGTACGGTAAAAACGAAAAAAAAAATTTAAAAATTTAAAATTTAATTTTTCTGATTTATCAAGATAACTATAACATCTATTAATTTACTATTATCATTTACTATTATCGTAAAAAATATCAAAGATAGGTATGAAAAGACAGTTTTGACTTATTCATAATAGTAATGTTCTGATAGTATACCGGTTGGCCTAAAAATTACACATGCACATATCTACATCCTGCCTTACCTGGTGGAATACCTCGCACCCCTAAATGCTATAATCCATTTGAAAGATAATTTTTCAAGAAGATTTTCACAACTTGAACCATTCAATATTTATGTAAAAAATGTATGAGCAGTTATGATACACTTAAAATATCCAAAACATTGATTCAATTAATTGGAAAAAAGCCTATTTATTATTGAGTAATTGATGAAAAGAGAAATGTCGTCCTACGACACTAAAAACAAGCAATTCCGACAATTAGTAACAGGTGTTCAAACGTAGCGGTCCTATTCTCGGGTCATTATCGATCATTTCCTGGAACATGCCAGCAAAACAACTGCCATGCATACACAACGCTTGTCATCAGCCACTCTCAGACGATACTTAAAGGGATTCCCATAATTTGAAACGGCTTTCACGGATGATCATGTGAGTACTGAAACAGGAAGCAGTGTTCTGCGAGATTTGTACTCACTAATAACTCCAGTCCCGATGGTATTGTGACAACAGGTAGTTAGGAGTCACGCTGATAAGACGAAATATTGCATATATATTACTCCAGAAAAATTGGGAGTATGCGACCACCTGTTTCTTTAACTATTCTTAACTCGTTTATCACGATTCATTTATTACCAAAGGATTAAAAAAATCATTCGTAACAAATTGAAAATAGTCAAGTGAAATTTTCTTTGCTAATAAATTTAATCTCACCCTATTAATTAAAAGCTAGTTATAAGTTTTTTCCTCTTTATCAAGCGTACATAAAATTAAGTTTCAGTCGAAGTTCCCCCCCCCCCAAGAATTATATATTTCCCACCAACGATTTCTGCATCTGTTATACATTTACACTAATTTTTTCCTTAGTTTCGTACACGTTACTGTAGGTCCTACATCAAAACCTAACGGACTGACGCTCAAAACATTTCCACGAAACTAATAATATGTAGTGCCCAAATAAATTTCTTCAAACTGACCACTTGTTAGCGTACGAAATAATTTGCTTCAAATAAATTACAAAATATAAAGAACTGCGCAAACCTCCTTACGACTATTCTCAAATCGTTATTTGTCGTTGCTTTCAATGCATTCATTCATTGGACAATTAATTCACTTTATGTACAGACGCAGTACAACAAAAGAAAAAAAAAGAAATCTTAATTTTATTTCCTTGTTTTAACTTAAAAATGTCTACGAAAATCGCCCGAGAAAAAAGTGGATGGTAAAGGAGGACTAATACTCATTTCCAGCAATAACAACTATGGAATTAAATAAAATATTGATACCGTCTAATACAGTAAACAAATATGTTACATATATACATCCAACTTGAATATATCACAATTCACCAAAAATTAACCAATTAAAAAAATGAGATACTTAATAATACTTATAAATGTAAAATGAAAAAGAATTCCTAATGTACATTTAATTTTAATTTTACATTAAAAGACTTATTAGTATTAACTATAAAGTATACACATTACTATAGAGGTATATAAAACAATTTTCCAGAATTGCAATGACGTATTAAAATTAGCTGATATATTCACAAATTTTAGTTTACATGCCATTGAAGGGGCATATTTCCGTCAACGGATCCTGTTCAGCCAAACGGCACAACATGCGGACATTTCTCCCACATAATACAAAATTTCATAATCATACTTAAATAACTCGACTTTAATCACGGAACGGTTATTGATTCGTATGTGCTCTGTTTAATATCTTCTTCGTCGTATCTATTTTGTTCACAAATGAAAAATGTTCTTTCGTGAGTTGGCAGACATTTGCTTTGTAGTCTTTTTGTAGAATACTTTTTCTACAAAATGTCTAAAACTAGTGGAATCAAATATAATGATTAAAGAAGGAGAAAACCAACTTCTTGAGCCAATTTGAACTCGCAAATTCAATTCCGCCTTCGTCCAACGTCGTCCTACCCTCCGATTTTTTCTTCTCTTGAGAGCGTCTCCGGCTTTCTCTCCAACGTCCCAACGACTCATCGCCTCGCATGCAGAGCTATCTAGAGTGAGCAGAGAAATCAACGAGTGAGCTGCAGAGAGTTTCCGCTTCGAGTGAAAAGTCGTTCCGTTTCTCGAAAAAATAAAAAAAAATAAAGAACACGCGAGAGAAAATTCTCCCCCACCCACATTTTGCTTAGATGCGAACGCTGAAAGGGAGCGCTTTTGAAAGGGCTGCAGACGACAAATTGACACATTGCACCGAACACTGGGAACGGTCGCTTTTACTCCGGGGTGTGGAGCGGTCGCTACTGAAGGCACGGCTGTCGTCGCGTCAGCGTCGGACGAAACGCCGGATTCAATGCTTCACAGAGCGCGCTTTCCACTTAGCCGAAGAAACTCCCGGTTTACATAGCGCGCTCTGTAGGGTGTTCGCAAAAATATGACTTCTCTCACACCTACCAAACTCGCTCAGGTCCAAATGTTCGAATTGGAAAGTGAGGGAACACACATAAACTGATTCGTCAGTACTTAAATTGATACTCATAACTTTTTCAAATAAAACTTTATTTTGTGAACGCAGAAACATTGAACAATGTTCCATATTATAGACGAAAAATTGCATCAATTTGCTATTAAAACTTTATTCTTATTGTTTCTTTATTCATATGTCTGTTGATATCTCCAAGCAAGCATCACTTGACTTCAAATTACAATAAACATTTTTAGTATGGATGTAGGTTCTTGCATTTATATTTAATAAAATAAAGAATTTAATAAAATTATGACGTTTTGACAATTATTTTGGTCATCATTAGGGCTGCAAGACAAACACGAAGAAAACATGGTATCATGAAAGAATAAATTAAAAGAAAAATACCATACATAAACGAGCCATCACTTCAATGAAACAAAACACAATACATACCTAAATTAAGAATTTAAAAGTACATAAACAATCTTCCACTCATTCCACGATCCAAAATCGTACACGTATTGCAATCACATTTGGACCACTATATACTCCGAATAATATATGTTACACTGATTTTGTAATGGATTGAGGAAACATAGTGTAACCATATTGCCAACTTACATCAATAACATTATTTCCAATTCTGACCAACAACATAGCTGATTTCTTAACAATAATACATTTACAAACTCCATAGAAAAAGGATATATACACACAATAGTAAAATAAAAATTATGTATAAAAATAATAATGATAATGAAAAAATATTCGTACACACATACATAAAAATAAAAATAATTATACACATATAATAATACAGCAATACAAAGAATTTAATTTGTCTTCATCAGCCTTTTTGTTGCATGTTGCATTGTTGGAAATTTGTATCTCTTCTTTTATTCTCCTCTTTTTTAAATTACGTTTTCTTCGTGTTTGTCTTGCGGGATGGCATTATTTGAGAAAATTTTACCTGCCATAGTTTGTCGAAAGGCACGAATTGAGAAACTTCTTATATTTTACCCTTCGAGCAAGGCACGATTTGAGAAACTCCTTTACCTGTCCATATGGGAAATAGGAACCCTTCTTAACCACGCAAGTAGTCATTTCCCACTTGAAAATCAAGAACATTTCTTGAGAGCTCATAGTTGTCACTCTTTTTAAGACTTGGTATTTTGATGTAATTGTCGCAGCTCGATAGTAAAATCGACTTCTTTATAAAGAGCCCTGGTACTCATTTATAATTATTTACATTTTATAAAGACGTTGACTCTCGGCCGCTAGATAATCGAAAAGAGAATTTTCGGCAACTCAATAAGAATGCAAGTATATTTACAATAAGGGTAACAGTTTTATAATATTGACTTTCATTTTTCTAGAAAAACACACATACAATGTTGTGTGTTAAAACTACAATTGAGGATTGTAAGTTTAGAGCACTCCCTACAATTTTTTTTAAAAATAATAGTAAATTTTCGATATACATTTTCAAAACTTTTTACAAAAAAAAAAAAAAAATTTCACATTATCGTAGAGCTACGACATTAATTTAAAAGTTTACTTTTTAAATATAAATAACGATCCAGATCGTTGTTCTAACGAGACCAAAACAGGTACCAATTTCAGTAACGGTAATTACACGTTTTTAATCCTTACGTGGTGCGCTTGTTGTTTTCGTCTTTATCCCTTGAACAGAAGTTTCAATCATCTTTCTCTTTGGCGCGTTTCACATAATTCTCGATGCTGTGATAGTTATTCTCGCTCTAATAAATAAACAAATGCTAATTAATGAAATGTGTTTAAATACACGAAGAAATAATAATAATAATAATAAAGTTATTTAATGAAACGTGTATATTCTATAGGTATGTGTCTAATACATATGATTTTAGAGAGTATATATGATATTACAAACTATTGTCACAGAAATAATGAAGATTGCATCACATGAAAACATTACTAGTCCAGTTTGAGCATTATTTCTATGTAATAACCGTTCACTCTTTATGGTCTTAATGTCCATGTTATTTAGCGCTTCTTGAACATCGTTCGCCGATTTTGGCAGTTTAGTTAAGACATTCAATCTAGTGTGAATAATATTGTTTCTGATGTATTTAAAATCCTTGGTTGTCATGGTGAAGACGCATTTGTTTGGTTTTCTAACTTCCCCTAGAACAACCACGATGGCCTATCTTAACTTTCTTCTCTTGGTTTTCTGTTGCTAGCATTTGACACATGCTTAAGCATTACAAATCTCTCAGGCTTTGTTTCATGGTTGTGGCTACCTTATGAACGAGAAAAAAATATTTCTCTCGCCAATGGTAAAAATTTCTAGTACATTTCCTGTATTCAAAAGTTTCTAGTACATATCCAGCCACGTTCCTCGGAAGATACGATGCGAGGGAACGATTTACACTGAAATTTTTTGTGCACTAATTTAAATTTCCCTTTAGATTGAACATCGTATAAATAAAATTTTCATCCAAGTTGAACACTCGCATTTCACAACTAAAATCTATCAATATTGAAATTTCTTTAAGGTATACACGAATATTTTAGCCGCATAATGAGAAACACAAGTAACTACGAGACAACTGACGCCCAATTCAGAGCAGTTCTCGAGAGGGTGACTGGGTATGAGTGATGCGGATTTCGTATTTCTGGAGTCGGACTTGACGTAAACAAGGAAATTTCTCAATTCGTGCCTGGGGATTAGTGGACACTTTTCCAACTATTTCTCGTGGTTAAGATAGTTTCTCAATTCGAGTCTGCCCTTGTCTTGCAGCCCTGATGACCAAAATAAATGGTCGAAACATTCGGTATAATTTAATTTTTTTAGCCTAAATGCAAGAACCTAATCCCTATTGATAAATATGGCCAATAACTCTCACGTATAAATACTATTATTGTAAAAGAACATAATCCCTTCATTTGTTCTTATATGATGGTTTGCAATATGCAATCTTGAAACAGGTAGAGAAAATGTTTAAAGATTCTAAAAATACAATGTTAAAAGGAATGAGCTAATAGTTAGTAATTAGAAGTGTTTATTTATTTACTTGTAATTGTATCGTTGGCGAATATATGATTGAGCAAGTATATCAAAATGCCATGAGGAAAATTTTAATCAAATGCCAGATGAAATTTACTTTTCATTTCTATCATCCCCAGATGGCCTTGGGGCTCAGTGAGTTATGTTGCTAATTTGTTTTTTTGACTACTCACTGAGAGGATGGCGTAGCGGTGCGCTGTCGTCCTCTGAATTTGGCGTGTTTTTGTTTGTAGGCAAACACGAGGCCAGCGAGTGTAATACCGCAGAGAAATTGGTCGAGCCTAAAAGAGTTCTACCTGCGTCCTCGACGCCCAAGGTCGGACCGGAAGGGTCGTCTTCTCTTGTAGAGGATGATCTCTCTGGACCGAAGGTAGTTCGAATAGAAAATAAGTTAATATTGAGCCTTAAGAATTTTATTGAGGCGATTGAGGCCATTCTGGTCACAAAAAGTAAAGACCTGCTGCTCGTACAGAGGTTGGTTCAACTAACATCTGAGAACCAACATAAACATGTAGCCGTGATCTTTGTTGATATATCAGGGGCTTTTGATAACGCATGGTGACCAATCATGCTTGCCAGATTAAGGGAAGTTGGTTGCCCATTGAACTTATATGGCTAGTATGAAAGTTATTTTTGTGATCGTGAGGCTGGTGTGGTTTATGGAGGAGTCCTGTTTTCGAAGATACTGACCAAAGGCTGTTCTCAAGGATCTAATTCAGGTCCGGTGATGTGGAACCTCGTGATGGACCCGCTCATTCGAGAGTTGTCATCTCGAGGATTCAAGCACGTTCCTTATGCCGATTATCTGGCATTGGTTATTGAGGGCGATAACCGGAGGGAAGTGGAGAAAGCAGGGGAATCTTCACTAGCCATCGTTTCTGATTGGTGTTGAAGGAACAAATTACTAGTTTCTGAGAGCAAAACATCGCTCATGGTCATGAGGGGATCACATGCAAATCGCCCCTGCTAATCAGGCTAAATAATAGATCGATTGGTGTGGTGAAATCGCAAAAATATCTTGGGGTCACTTTGGACTGAAAGATTAACTTTCTCGAGCATGTAGAGACTGTGACAGCTAAGGCCAAGAACGCTTTCTCTAACTGTCGACAAAGAAGCGACTGATAAGCCAAAGGGTCCTGATGACCATCTATCGGGGCGCATTCCTGCCAATAATCCTGTACTGTGCATCATTGTGGGCGCACCGAGCGCGTTTGACAATGTGCGGCAGAGATCTTAGGAGTGCTCAACGAGCCCCCTTGATAGCCATATCTGGAGCATATCGATCAGCTCTCACTGTCAGGCTTCAAATCCTGACAGGGTTACTGCACCTTGACCTTGAAGTTATCAAGGGAGGACAAGGTATTGTGCTAGAAAGGGGCTGCCGTATGTGTTGGACGATGTCTCGTACAGCCCGGGCCCAAGCCAATACGGTGTCTAACAAATCCTTCATAACAAAGGATGTTCTCAAGATCTGTCAAGCCCGCTTGCAGGAGAAAGACACGGCGAAAGCTCATATAGAGAAATTATCCCGGACGTTACATTCGCCGGGAAAATGAAGTTCTCCCCGTCCCGGGAACTGATTCATTTGCTTTGTGGGCATGGGTCGTTCCGGGGAAAATTATATGATCTGGGCCTAGCAGTCTCCCCGTTCTGTGAGTGTGGCGAGCCGGATACACCTGAACTCGCACTCTACGCCTGCGAGAGGCATACGTGGGCTAGAGAAGAGATGGAGGAAAGTTATGGAGTTGTCTTAGAGAAAAGGGTAATATCCGCGGCTCTAGGAAATGAAGATGGCCGGAGACAGTTGGAAGTTTTTGCTGGCAGAGTCATTCGGGATCGTAGACTAATCTAAGTCTGAGCCGTAGAGGATTTTCCGGGTGACCGGAGCTCCTTGTGGTTACGTGTGTTTTTGGTAACAATAGTAAACCTTCCGTCAGGTCTCAGGGATCGGGAAGCGTTGAAATGGATTGTGGAAAGCTCACTATGGAGATTGGTCGCGGTGGGTGAGGATTATATCCTCATCTTTCACGGTCGCGATGTCTCGTTGGCGACAACCGGCAGTAGGTTGGTACCCTGCTCCGCGGTGGAAGTTATACGCGAATTTTGCTCCAAGAACAGTGACTACGAGTCAGGGAGAGTACTTGTACTTGATCTGGTTAGTGGCGCTGTTTGTTCCGAGGAGGAAGAGTCCAATTCCGGGGGAGCTCAGACTGACTAAGACTGACTAAGACTCCGATTCTAAGGTGGAGCAAGAGACTCGTCGTGTGCATTTCTTCCAGGAGGTCAAGGTGATCCTTCCTTGCACTTGTACATCTGAGTGCAACCAAGATACATTCTGGTGAGGAAGAGTTCTCCGAATCTAACTCGGAGTTCGATGACGACTCTACACTCACGTTCGTTGATGGGAAGTCGACGGCCAACGCCTGTGTCCTGGATTTGGACCCAAGTTACGTGACCAAAAACTTACCTGAGAGCGTGGGTGACCAGGGATATCACCGTTCCTTGCTCATGCGCAGAACGACTAGTTCTCTTCTTGGAGGCATTACATCTCGCCTTCAAGCTGTTTGCAGAGGACTAACATCTTGCCTCTGCTGGTGTTGCGGGCTATCTTTCGCGCCACCCTCCGGAGTAATAGAAGAGGATCTTGTGTACTGGACAGAAGAGGCCTGTTCATCCGAAACGACACCTATGGATGCATATCCGGAGGGGGTTTACTCTTTCTTTGTATTAGTCACATCCTTGTGAGGTTAGACGAGACCCCTATACTAGAAACTGCACTCCAATATCTTGTGTAGGTTCTGGCGCCCGAATGTGACAGGCTAATGTTCCGGTACCCAAAGGAGATCCTGGCGATGCAGTTGATGGCGGCTGGCGTACCATCAGATCCGGCTGTGCTGCATCGCTATGTGAAGGAGGTTTTCCGGAGGAGGGGTGTCGAATACCATCTACCGAGCATAGCCGCACACTACAAGAGAGTACTGAGAGTTGTGCGTAGCGTGCCTGGGAACCCGTTAGGAAGTGTGGTCGTTCGGGGGTTGGCTTGCCTATTCCAACGCCTATGACGGACTGCCAGCGTACCTCAGGTTCTCCTTCAGAGGAAGAAAGACGACTTGGCTTGTAAATGGACTCTGTATTATGGAAAATGAACTGAATATAAATTATTTGTAAATAGTGTTGTATATATATTTTCTTTGTCTGCTCTCATTTGTTATGTACCTGTTAGTAAATTGTTATAATTTGTTGTGTTTTGTAAATATTGAAATTGTATTGTATCGATATCTTTCCTGTTATTTTGTCTAATTTTGTTTTGTGAAAATGTACTGTACTGATATTTGTGTTTTATGTTTAATGTGTTTGTTTATGTCTTGGCAAGTGGTTCCGCTAGTGGTAGGTCACCATGTCTCCACGCGGCGGCAACGGAAACTCGTCCATTTCTTGTGGCTTTGCCGCAAGAAATGAGGGAGGCTAAATGGTGGTAGTTATATGTAGTAGTTAGATATTTGTTTTTATGTTTTGTATAATGTTTCGTTGGTTGAGGTGTTATTATGTTTCACATGAGTGCAGGGAGTCCTAATAAAATTGTATATAATGTATGAATGTGACCTCGTAGTTTTAGATATTAAATGAAAAAAATCCCTAGACAGTAACGCAAAAACATTTAATATGAGAAAAAAATGAAATAAATTCTAACTCCTAATTGGAGTCTAACTGCGGAGTCAGAACCTTATTTCGAATAATGTTGATAATTACACCTCAAATTTCTTATAAATATAAGATCATTTTTAATTGTCTTCAGCGCGTGACAGAGAAATGTAAGATAGCAATTTATTTCATCGTTTAAGTCTTGAATCTTATCAGCATATTTTGCGTATTAGACTTAAACCAAAATTATTCCTAAGATGAAATCGTCGAATTACATGTAACAACATATTCCCAACAACGTTTCGCATTTTATTAAACCAAGTGTGGCTGAAAGAAAACGGCGTGGTATTAGTCAGCTATCAATTTCATCAGTGCATATATTTTATTAACGCGTAGGTTCGTGTGAAACCGGTACTTAAGCTCACACAGCATAGTATGTCACCTGGTCCACTTATTTCCTGTATGGGGATGTGTCTCAGATCTTCCGGGATTTAGGTCTGGGTGGAAATGGTGTAAGACTGCGGAAGGAAAACGGGTGGGATAATGGTTAACATCCGTGCGATAAATGCAGGAGACCCAGGTTCGATTCCCGACCTCGTCGCCATTTTCACCTGACCGAATGTTGTTATTATTTCATCTGTATTTCAGTATGTTATAAGTTGAATTTCTTAGGAAAATGTCAGATGAACTTCTTGTCACAGAAACACACTTTTGATATCTTCCGCCTTGAGAGACAGATTGATCGGAGAGCTGTGCACAGTTCGAAGTGGACAGCCGGCGTCCTTCGATATCAATGACCTGAAGCGAAGCCGAGTGCGAGAGCGACAGATGGGAGGAAGGGAGGAAGGGAAGGTCAGGTGGCGAGGGTGGGGGTGGATTGAGGTCCCGGGACGCTGCGGTGAGAGAGGGCGCATAACAAGTGTTTCCTTCCGTCCGGCGGGTGGTAGGACCGTCGGTCGACCAGTGGCCCATCGATCGCCGCCGGCCGTTTGTCTGCAGCAAATCTGCGTGAGGACCGCCTGAGGGTAGCGGCACCATCCTCACTCCCAATCCCTACCCCAAACGTCCCACCACACTCACGAGGCTGATACTCGATCGAATGCGTCGAGAAATGCATTTGTCAATCTTCATGCACCAACAGACTTCTCGCACTCCAGGAAGTTTCGTTTTCTCTCGATGTGTAAATATCAATTTCTACCTTGATTAAACATTTTCAAAAGCAGTCGATACAGATGGTTGGTTACAAGGAACCAGAGCGAAGGGATTTTTGCAAGTCCTCACATCTGAAGCTACTTAATTATTTCTTGCTATGGAGCAGTACATGAAAATAGAAGCAATTAATCAAATTTGCAAATTATATTGTCAAATTTTCACACCAAATAAATAAACGTTTGAAAAATAATTTAACAACAGTTGTTTGTAAAAATGAAAATAAAAGAAAGTAGTAGAGATGAAAATCAAAATATGTTTTTTCGGCAGTTACCAAAAAGTATGTTTATTAATCTTTATAGCGCCAAACCCGGACCTACATAATAATTTGATGCTATTTTGTTGCTAATTGGTTGACCAAAAATAAAGAAGAAATTGGTCGCTTAGATTAGAAAATCCATATATTCGTGAAGAAGTGCATTAGGGTTGTAATATTTTCTGAATAGGTCCTTCCAATGTTATAATTCGTGTCTTATTAGAAACGCATATTTTGTATTTTATGCTTTCTACGCAATTTCCAGTAAACGTATCTTTTATATTGAAGAAGGAAATTTAGAGAACAAATTTCGAAATGATTTCTAAACATGTACTTTAGTCTTTTATGAAGCACCTTTCTTAAAGTTGGGGTCCAAGGGGGAGTGAAGTGACGCCATTAGTTGGATAATATAAACTCTCCTCTCCAAATATCAACATCACCTTCACGTGGTGGACCCTGTTAACACTAACGAGGCTCTGTCGACCAAGTATAGGCGGGATAACCTTAACACCTGCTGTGGAGGAAATGCCATATGTAACAATAATGTAAGTGGTAGCCTGAGGTCCATAGGTGGCAGCCCCACCATAGTGTACTGTAGATAGTTTTCAATAAGTCCACAAGAAATTCAAGCCGTTCTTTTAACCTGTTTACGAAGCAATGTTCACGATTACGGATGCGATTTGTGGAATATTTGGACGCTACACAAAAAAGGAAGGCTGGCTATGCTAAACAAGGAAATGTATGCATATAAACTAGCTATTTTTGGAGTTAGTGAGTTGAGGTGGAATGGAAATGGAATGACCGTTACTACCATTGAAAATGTATTGACTGGTATGGCCGAGGAAGATGATCCCCATACTAGAGGTGAAGGACTTCTCATAGACAAAAACATTAAAAATTGTCTACTGGAATGGAAACCAATATCAGAGAGGATCATCATGACCCGTTTCAAGACAAAACTGAGGAAAATTACAGTAGTGTAATGTTATGCTCCAACTGAAGGTACTGAACTGGAACACCAAGACTTTTACAGTCTATTGGATATAATTCTATCCAGTGTTGGCAAAAATGATATTAAAGTATTAATGGGGGACTTTGATGCTCAGGTAGGGAACGATAATCAAGACTTCGAAACTCTAATACGCAAGCAAAGACTTGTCAAATCGAAATGAAAATGGTAAACTATTTATTGAAATCTGTGGAAGGCATGGGTTGGAGATTGAAGGTACAATTTTTCCACAAAAAGATTGCCATAAGGTCACTTGGGTGTCCCCAGATATAGAAAATAAAGTTCAAAACGAAATTGATCACATTTGTATTAGTCAAAACTGGAAAAGCACACTGGTAGACGTCCGAATAAACAAGGAATGGATATGAGATCAGATCTAGTGATAGGAATTCTGAGATTCAGAATGGAGAGAAGTAAGCCTAGATACCAGAGAAGATATAAATATATATTGTGAAAACAAGGGAGCCAGAGATCAGACATATTATTTCTGCAAATCTGGAGAAAGTGGAGGCCGTTCTGTCGTCTCCAGATTTGGAGGGTATAGATAGAAAATGGGAGGACATGCGAGAAATTTTGAACAAAATGTGTGAGCAAACTCTGGGATACGTAAAACAAAGGAAGAAAAAATGATGGATATCTGAAAACACCTGAGACATGATTGAATAAAAGAAGAAGCTACACATAGAACTATACACGAAATTCGCACCACTCACAAGAAGGCGGATAAAGCTACATGAGTATGCTGCGCTGGATAAAAGAATTAAGAAGGAAGTCCGCAAAGATCACCATCTTTTCACCGAAAGTATAGCGGAAGAAGCACAGAATTATGCAGACCAAGGCAGTGTGAAAGGTGTTTTTGATTCAGTGAAACGATTATGTAATACGTCAACTCACTCTTCAGTTTCTGTAAAAAATAAGTATGATAAATCGATTACTTTTGTAGAGGGTCAACTAAAAAGATGGGCTGAGTACTTTAGTGAAATTCTCAACACGGAGACATCTACATGCTCTCAAGTTGAAAAACAAGAACAGGCTATCCCACAACTACGGATAAGTGTCAGACCTCCTACAAAAAGAAAAATAGTGAACGCCATAAAGTTTTTGAAGAACGGCAAAGCATCTGGTTCTTATAATATAAGTGCAGAAGTATTAAAAATAAATCCGTATCAAACAGCTGACATACTTTTGCCCATGTTCCAAGAAATCTGTCAAAAGTTGTTGTTCCTTAAGAAGTGGAAAGAAGGTTGAATAGTTAAAGTACCCAAAAAAGGAGATCTTGGAAAGTTTAGTAATTGGAGAGATTTAACTCTGCTGTGGTCATAAGTAAAATCTTTAACAAATTTACCTTAAATAGAATAATGATTACATTAGAAATGAACAAGTTGGTTTTAGACCCTACAAATCATGTACAGATCAAATTACTGCGAATAATAATAGAACAATCTGTTGAGTATCAGTCTCCTCTCTATATTCTATTTGTGGAATATCAAAGAGGATTTGATTCGGTTGCACGTCATAAGAGATGGAAAGAATTGAAGTTAAGAGGTCCAGCAAGTATATCAACCCGATCAAAGAGGGATACAACAATTTTAGCTGTAAAATTCTACACAATGGTCAACTGTCTGAAACCTTCGCTACATCAACAGAGGTAAGGCATGGATGCCTCCTGTCATCCCTTCTTTTTGTACTAGTGTTAGAGTATTGAAAAGAACGATGCGGGGGGAAAACTGAGGGATTCCGTGGAAATTGATCCAACATCTCGAAGAACTAGTGTACGCAGATGATATATATGCTTACTATCCCATAAGTACTATCATATGTAGGCAAAATTAAATGACCTCAGTAGAGAATCCAGAAAAATGGAACTTCAGATAAACTGCTTCAAAACAGAAGAAATGCGACTGAACCATTATTTGCAGAGGGCTACTACCATGGAAGGAAACCTTGTAAAGAATTTGTCCACCTTTTGTTATCTGGGAAGTATGGTGTCAGAGGATGGAGGAGCCACCCTAGATGTTTGCACAAGGATTCAGAAAGCAAGGGACACATTTGCAAGACTAAGGAAAACTTTGCTGTCCAAAAACTTAAGCTTAAGTACGAAGATCAAAATATTTAATTCTTGTGTCAAATCTGTCCTGCTGTATGGTTGTGAAACTTGTTTGGTCACCACTGAAATAAAAAGGAAGCTTCAAAGTTTCGTAGATAGATGTCTAAAATACACCTTAAAAATATGGTGGCCACGCATTATTTCCTATAAAGATCTCTGAAAAAACCCCAGGACAAATGAATATAGATAAAGAAATATGCAAGCGGAAATTTGGTTGAATTAGAAAAGACTATGAAGAACCATCGAAAACTGCCCTGATGTGGAACCCTCAAGGGTTCAGAAAACGAGAACGCCCAAAGATGATCTGGAGAAGATCTATCTTGAAAGAAATTGGCAAAAATTATAATGAGATGCGAGGAATGGCAGCAGATGTTGGGAGATGGAGAAATTTTGTGGATGACCTATCTTCCAAATAGGAAACAATAGACATTATTATTATTGTTGTTGTTATTATTATTATTATTTTATAATAATACATATTTTACATAATCTTCATTGAGTCAAAGAAGAAGCCTATCTTTTTATGAATACTAAATCAATTTTTCTCGTAATTACTGCACACAGGTTGCCAGAAGAGATTGTTAAAAACATGTTTTTGGTACAGAAATCGCAAAACATATTTTCTTCAATCAACTATTTTTACGATTACAATATATTTTATCTCCCTACAATACGAGAAATTAAAATGTGGAAGTATTAATACCTTACTATCCATCAAATTTCCATCCCTATGAATTAATCTATGAATTTTTAAATATTTTTTCACCAACATGTAAATAATTTAATGATCCTACATCTATACGAATTTTAAACTAAATTTTTTTTAAATAGATGTGATTCAATCTCATAAACAGTTCAAACATGAAATTCTTACAAGTTTCCTCCGTGGGTACAGTGTTAGCGTGATAGCTCTTCACCAAGACATCCCAGGTTCAATTCTCAGAGGGGGAAGATAAAATTTGTAGCTTTTCATTTCCATATCTCAGTCTAGATAGCTGTGATATATGAAAAGTTCACCCTTTGCGGCTAACAACTGCCTTCTGCGACTAACAACAGCAGTTGTAATACTCGGATACAGCAATCTGGATTCTTTCTAGACGCTGTTCCTCCGATCTCGGTAAAATTTACGATGTGTCTAGTGAGTAAACTCACACAAAAACTGAGCGTTACTGGCACTCGTCACTCGTTGTCCTTATCTGGCCGAAACGAGAAACATACATACTCAGACATTTTAAAAATCCGCAAGTACTTTTCCCTTTTTTTATTGTAATTTATTGTCGATTGTAAGTGCTTTGTACTGATGTAGATATACATCATTTCAACAGAAACATCAATGGTTTCTTTATACGTCTATCACAGGAAGAAAATAAAAAGATACAACACTGTTCCATTTTATCAGGTTGGTTGGTCAAACAACAACATATTGCATGACGAGAAAGCAAGCTTTTAACTTTCTTCTTGAGGTTATGTTTCTTGAGGTTATATTTGCAGAAGAAGTTGTCTGAACTTTTCGCAAAAGACTCAACCCAATCACTTATATCCCTTTTCGCAAACGTGTACTGGACCTCTTGGAGAATCGACTCCGAAGGAAAGCACCTTGATATTTGATTCTGAAAAGAAGACTTTGTTAGCGAAGCATCAAGATAAAAAAAGGAATATTAGATTTAAATTCCTTCTTGTTACCAAGTATATGAGATTTGCTACCACATTATTTGTGTAGACATTGTAAAATGGATGAAAGGAATTGGCTGAAATGCATATACATTTTTGATAGATCTTTACACATTACTTACAGTGCAAACTGTTTCGATGATAATGTGCTGAAAAAAATATTAATACTGATATTTTAATAACATCCTTCTTCGATATTTTAAATGTCTTCTTGATTTTTCAAAAAAATATTCATTAAAAGTTTGACAAAATTGTAACTTTAAAACACGCAATTTACTCAGTATATTTGAATTCAATGGATTTACGAAATGAAATGAAAAAGATTCTTTAAAATATAAAAAAAAAATTAAAATAAAAAATAAATTTTCGTAGTAAGGATTTCGAAGTTGGTTCTACAGGTGTTAGTTTGATGTATAGTTACATGCGTTACGTTAATTGATCAATCTTCTATAATTATTTTTTTGTAATTTAATTAATGTTTCTTGTCACTACTATTATAAAAACATTTATTATTATTATTATTATTATTTGGTTCCCCTTGATACTTAAAAGACAACGGTTAATTCATCTACATTTCAAAAAAAAAGTTATTCAGTATGCCAAAAAGTCCTACAAATTACCTTACCGAGAAAGATATATTTAGAAAATAGAGTAAGTTTCTTCCATATGGTATATGTAATAATTCGTTTTCAAAATGCATTTAAGAAATTTATTTCAATAGTATTATAAATGAGAAGTGTGTATGGAAATAAAATAAAATTAGAAATCTGATTTCATTAAACACAGATGTGTAGGGTAAGCAACATTTATTCATCAGTAACGTAATCATATCTAAAACAATTGTAATTGTATTTTTTATTGTAATTCAAGTTTTTATATTAGTAAATTTTTAATTTTGAAATTTAAACTATTTTTTTTTTACTTAAATTTATCTGTAGATATTTAATTGTATTGTTTCCTATATATTAGAATAAATTTTATGTGTCAGTGATTACGTTGAAGGACCCCACCGTTTAATTATACAAGGCATTATCATAATCTTTTTTGTACAGTTCATATAGTAAACTGGCAATTTAAAGAGTACGTAGGAGCCTAAGCCAAGTACACATAATAAATTGAAGCTGTGTAATCGGAAAAAATATCAGTAAAATATAAAATCGAGACAGAAGTTAGCTTTGTAAATTTTTTTGCACAATTCTGGTTGTAGATTACAGTATAATTATTATTAATATCATTATTATTTCTCAAGTAATTTTAACTTGCTAAGAGATGAATCTAACTTTCATGAGACAAGCAAGCACAAAATTTAATATCCACTGAATTAAGAGAAGACTATTCGCATCATCAATATTACGGTTCTGAAGTACAAGACGTCTTTCCATATCCACAAAGACGCTCTCAGTAGCCCGCTACCACACAAACAAGCAATCCAGAACTTGAGTATTTGATTACGTTGATGTCCCGGAAAGAGGAAGTAATTGACTTTGTCTGCGTAAATCGATTTGCCGAGTCAACTTTCTTTCTAGAAAGGTAAAAATATCTAGAACCTCGGGGCTAAGACAAAATTGATATTAAGGGCGAAAGGATGTGAAAAGAATTCCTGAGAGACCCTCAGATTCTGTGACCCAGAGAACTTCGCTATCAGCAACGCATCTGTGAGAGACCATGAAGAGAAAACTTTTGTACAAAATGAAAGTAACATATCTGACGAAAATTTTCACCATCTGGAATATTTGAAGATTAAATGGTAAGTATTGAGGAAAATTTAAAATATAAAATTCCTTCTAAAATGAATAAACGAATAGGATAAAAAATAAATGTTGAATACAATAAATATGTAGTCATAATTGAAATTATGAGAGAGTATTATTAATTAGAAAGAGAAAATAGGAATTCAGAATCTTGTTTTTTAAGACATTTGTAAAAACATTTTTTAAATATTAAGAGTCATTCAAAATACATAATATTTCCTCTAGACGCTATAATTTTTTTTTATTTTCTACTAAATTCTACTGTGTTAAATACTTTCATTAACGTTCCACTAAGAGTAAAATATATTTGGGTGATCTCATTGTATTGAAGATTATAATTGGTATGGGAGATCAAGAAATGGTATACATTCACACAAACATTTTTGTTGCATATATCATTGACTTTTTGTAAGCTTTCTCTTAATTTCATTTCCTTAACCAAAATGCTATTGAATTTTATATTGTTCATTATTATGGATTGTACTTTTTGAATAAATCTATAACATTTTAGATCTTTCTCTAATTATTCTTTAGACATTTATTCAGTTTTACTCTCCAGTCATTTTTCTAAAGGTAGTATTATTTTGAATTTAAAACATATTCCGTATGGTATCTTTTTAGTTCTATCAAGGCAACACAAACACACGGTATCTCTATTAGATATTGCATTCCCATGAAATTTTTACTCGAATATACATGTGTATTAATACATTCAACTCTTTACGACAATACAGAGTCCCATATCACTTCCAATTCTATATATTGGTAATATTTACGCATCGCGCATGCAAAGCTACGACTGAAATAATATAATGTGGAACAGGAATGATAAAATAGAACTTTAATCACAATAAGTTAGACTCCCTACAACTCACTTGCTTTATTGGAATTTCGTATGAAGAAACATTGATGGAACCTTCATACAACATGTGATAGTTGCTATCATCTAACATGTCTCTTGGAGAATGTTGAAATATTCCGACGTATAAATATATTCATTTTCATATTTAAATGACATTCTCGATTTAAACTGTCCCATTCTTAAGTAAATGTACTAGTAAATGTAAAGCAGAAAAATGAAGATGTTAAAAAAGTAATACGTTCGATAAATATTACTCTGGAAAATCACACGCAGAAATTGCCTCCGAGAGAGGGAGAGGGAGAGGGAGGGGCAAGAGGCGACCCCTAGCAAGTGAACCGCGAATAACGCGGCCGAGGGAATTCGTCTGAGAGCTAATTCTCGCGACGAAATCCCCACCTCCCTCTTTGCACGCTTTGAATCCATTTCGCGCCGCTCCAGGCACTTACTTTGCTTAATACATTTCCCGAAGCCACAAGGCGGTCGTGCATCCAGCAGCGACCTAGTCGCACGAGAGTAATCGATTACCTTCAACTTCCGGAACGAGTAACACACGGTTTGTCGCTAACAAATGAAGACTTCCACACAAGTGTCACAATTCTGCGTTCCAAACCACCAACAAATTGAAAAGAAAAATACTTTTCATTTGCTCTCTCGAAAGTATTCAAATTCCGTCTGAAATATTTTGTGTAAAAATATTGAAAGAGAGGTGGAATAGATATTTTACTGATTTGTGACGCGTGAATAGACGGCGTACGTGAAGTCAATACTACGAGAAAAAAGATCAAAAAGAAAATAATGCGTAATGTAAACTGTTTTCACGATTCCTAATTTCAAAAGGAAAACTGATTTTCAACTAAATTGTAATTTGTAGTACAAAACACTTTCTGCAATATGTATGAAAGCTCAATCAGAACGTCACGGGAAAGAGAACAACCGACCAACGAGATTTCAGATGTACTTTGATGATGAAGTGGAGAGAATTTAAAATAAATATGGGAAAAATACATGAAAAACAAATTTCCAAAAATATAATAAATCACTTTGAGATTAAGTAAAATTAAATTTTAGCAAGATGCTTTTCTAATAATTTTATGAAAATAAATACAATGAAAGGTGCAATTGAAGTTGTGTGTTAAAGGAGGTAGAGAAAGTAGAGGAAGGAATAGAGAGTAATTTGAACCAGATATGATTATGTACAAATCGGATAATCCAACACAAGAGCGAAAGGGAGCAGAAAATAGAGCAGAGACCATGGAAGTACATCTGCCGCCACACTCCCTCAGTTCCCCGACGACGATCCTTTACTGCATGGGATGCCAGCGGAATTGCAAGAGTGGCGGAGTAGTATGGTTTGGGTCGAGAGACACAGGTCAGGGGAAGGGGAAAGGGGATCTGCGGGCAGCGAACACGGGTTCCCAAGCACGCGCGCCACCGCGCGGAAGGCTGACACGACGCTCGTCCTCCGCCGCGGCTGCGGGGAATCCCCTCGACGCCAGCTGCTGCCGCTCTCGCACTCCACGCAAGATGGACGCTCGCTTCTCGCACCGTGGCGTTCATTCCTCTTCCCCTCTCTTCGTCAGCAGGAGGGACACGGTCGTATATCCAACTAATCGCAAAGCACTCACCACACGTGCAATTTCATTATTCTGATATCCCCTACAAATTTATTCAGCTATCTACACGGCCCGTGAAATTCTATCACACGTCAAATGAACTCTTTTCCACGGTCATAATATTGAACTCGGGTGCCCATATTTATTTCATTAAACACCACATTCAGAGACTGAAATAACTTCAAAATGGAAATGAATCTAAACTGACATCGACGGTTTTCAATTCTTTAGTATGAAAATGAGAAATAAAACAAAGCAATACATTCATAAAAATATCGTTGTTGTATGAAAAAGAAAATATGTAGAAGAAGATACAACTTATTACAATATATCAGTGAAAGTAAGATTTTAAACTCACTTTCTAACAATTCTATAACGGATACATTATCATGTAAATTATGCTGCTTCATAAATAGTTTTAAAGATAGATAACATTTGAAAATTATCATGAAACAATTTATACTTCTAATCGAATTAGCTCTTAACCGAAAGCATTTTCAGCGACATTCGTATTTTGAGTTATTTTCCGGGTTAAGGGAAAGTGGGCGTGAGGAGAGGTAATTATTTTTTTTCTTTCATTTTCGAAGTCTAACTAAAAATCTCCAGGTCTGTTTTGAACCATTAAAGTAAAAATTATAATTTTTATCCTCTGTGGCAACAAAATAAGTAAAAAAATATCGTCTTCTGGAAAATGATCAAAACTACGTGTGCTCCCTAATTGAATGTTGGTAAAGTTAAGAATTTCTCGTTTTTTAACTGCTGGCCATCATTTTATACATATTTTAAATTATTCGTATTGTTTGAAATTTCATACATTCTTCAGAAAACGTAAATGATACAGCGCATCATTTTTTTTTGTAAGAATACCCCACATCTCTACATATAGAGTCAGCTAATAACTAAAAACTGTTTCATTATTCATATTGGATTAATATATAAATATAAAATATGCTGATTAACTAGTTTTACGTAGGTCTGAAAACTGACATCGATATTTCAGTGAGATGGCATTGACCACAACCGTAAATGCCACAAATGAAGCGGTGAAGTATTTTTATGAAAAAAAATGCTAGAACAAAATGATACAGTATGATGCTGGCTAAAAAAAGTACGAAAATGAAAACAAAAATATACATTTTAATTATTTGCGTATTATACATTTTCTCTCTCTCTCTCTGATAAATTAATTTGCAAATGAAGCAAATCACCAAATGAAAAACACTGAAAAAATGGTCAACTTTAATTACCTATATATATTTGTAATGTTTGTAATTATTATAGTAAAAATATATTACGAATAAATTTGAAATTATGTACCACCATTTTGAAACACTGTTTACAATCCAGTGAGACGACAACCATGAAACATTTGAAATAAAACATTTTTATATTATCCATAGTCTTATTTAAAATTTACATAAATACTCATATCCTGTTCAAATACTTAAGATAATAATTAACTTGTGCAACGTTTTCACCGACCTAATCCCATGCCAATCTTCAGTTTGAGGCAGCACTCGCAATCAAATCATCTTACTCCGGTTATAATAGCCCGGCACTAGGGTACCGAGTCTAAATGATTAAGAGTCGAGTCGTGTACGAATACTCCGTTTCGTATTTACCGGTCTATGTTCCAGACTAGAATGGAACGTAGGGTAAAAACTTCCGAAACGATGCAATAAATAAATAAATAAATACAAATGTTGAAATGTGAAAGAGACGATATGTATCCAAATTATTTCCACTAAAAATGGTTTAAACACATCGTCAAAATTTCAGACTGAGAAGACATGAAAAGTAATAATCCGATTTCGAAATCTATTCCTCGGAGCAACTTTGGAATCCTATGAGGTGCATGAACGCAGTCCTCCATCGCAGCTGCATCTATCAAAGTGGAAGTGAAGCGAAGCTTAGGAAGGGGGAGGTTGGGAAGGGAAGGGAAAAGCCTTGAACGAGAAGAGAAGCATTTGTGTTTGAGGTTGAGTCGCAAAGCCAGTGCGGAAGAGGGGACAGACCATGCCGTCGAATCAATCGCAACGCCGTCCCTCCACACCGTTTCCCTCCTTCCGCCCACTACACCTCTCACCCAACGCATTCACCCCTTTCATCCCTGAATCCCACGAACTCCCGGAGACGGCGCCGCCGCCGCCGCCGCCGCCGCCGCCGCCACCGCCACCGCCACCGTGATATTTCCAGAACACTCCGTCGCCGCCGCGCCGTGGAGCAGCGGAACAAGAATGTCCTGTTAGGGAGAGCTTTCAGGTCAATTTTGTGGAACGATTTTTATCGATCAAATCGATAGGAAGGGAAAAAGATTCTCCGAATGGGTAGTCGGGAAAAACGGCAAATCGTTCGGGACGTTTCTCTGAGCGGTTGCCGGAGATGGAGGTGGTTAAGTGAGGTTGGAGGAGGAGGAGGGGAAAAAAGAGAAATCACGATTATGAGAAAAACGGGCAAACATGGAGATGGTGGTGATGATGGTCAAAGTCCAGTTGGCAGTTCTGTATCATCAGTGTCACCACATATCACACTATATATCTTAACAGCGGATGTGAATTCACTCGTGGAATGTGTATGGCACTCCAGTTCTCTTGTAGACAGTGAAAATAAGTCTTCGATTGATGAAATACAACTGCTATCTATTCGTAATAGATTGAAAATAAATTTGTAAACAATAATATGTAATTGTGGCATATATATTTCAACTATTTAAAAAACATAACTGATTCAATAACTTTACATCAAAATTTATATTTAATGAACTGTAACCTTATATTAAAATGGATATGTCAAACAATACACATTACAAAAATAATGCCCTACCATTCTACAGAAATTTATGGAGTAAAGAAGTGAATTTATGACCTTTTTTGCGAAGTATTTCTTCTCTTTCATTCTAAGAGTATTCAACATGTCTACGTCATTTCTAAACAACTGAGTAACCACAATTACATAGAAGTTGAGTCATCATGATTTATATCGTAAAACCTTGTATTTAATGGAAGAATAATGTTTCAACATGAAAAGTAATTATGAGCTTTTCAATGTCCGTGTTTAGCAAGGTTTAGATTAACAAAACCACTCTCACTCGATACAAACAATGGAACTATGTTTCGAGAAGTATTTGAAATGAAAACAAATATTTTTAAAAAATTTGAGTTATTACCAGCGAATATTTTTCGAGCAAAGAGTATGTTCACCAAAAATGGCAAATAATTAATTCATTCAAATTCTAAGACATAATAACATTTATTTTGTATAGTAAAAAAATTATCAATTAGCCAAATTAGTTTTTTCGCCAAGAACGTGCTGATAGAGCGGTCCTAACACCACCATGCGCTTACTTACGACAAAAATCCAAGAAGTCGAATGAATCGTGAGAATTTGTTTTATTTCGATATACCGCTGTGAGTTCAATATTTATTTTATTTCTGATGTAATGTGTATTTGTCTTTAGTTCGTTGTATATATTTCTCAAAGTAGTCATTATTATTGTTTTCCGTACAGGTCTCAGTCATTGAATACCTCTGATGAAATTCTTCAAAGCTTTTCAGAGAATTGGAGTTAGACAATGACTTTGATTGAGATGCCAATATAAATTTCTAACCTATTAGAATAGAACTAGTTGACAAACATAGTGATTATGATCAGTCAATTTCATTTTTGTCTTATTTTATATTATCTCTATAAAACAGTGAAAGCGAATAAAATTACTTTTGCTGATTATTTTAATACCAAATTTAAAATAAAAAATAATTACTCTTTTGCTCACTTATTTCTAAATGAATACAAGATTGAAAAAAATTAATTTGTGCATTTTTCTACTACTTGTATATATTTCAAACTGTCATCACAACTTATTTAATTTTCGATATTTTTCTGATTATTTTGAAACAAAAAGGTTACTTCATTATTTTTTGTTTTTCTTAATTGTTCGGTGAAAAACTCTCGAAATCATTGAAAAATGTAGGGTGGTCCAAACATCATCCCGGGCACTCACGCAAAGGAAAGAGGCGCGCGCGGTGCAAGGTTAAAACAGCTACCCAAAATAGGAATTACTGAACTTACGTACGTATTCAATGCAGCTATCCTATTAAAACATACCCCTCCATGCTGGAAAATAGCAGATATAATAATATTTCTAAAACCAGGCAAACCCCTGAATGACGATTAATTCTATAGGCCAATTTCATTAGTGCCAATTATCTCGAAGATAATTGAAAAATAATTTTTAAAAACATTGGAAACAATAATGTAAAACAATAACCTCATTACAGATTATCAATTTTACTTTAGTAAAAAACGTTCAACTATTGGCGAGGTACATCGCATCTGATATAATAGAACGTGCACTTGGAAGAGAAACAACTATTCTTGTCAGTCTTCATAGATGTGGCACTGGCCTTCAATAAAAAGAGGCATGTTATGCCACAACACAAACTAAACTAAATGTTGATTATAGAGTATGTACAATCTTAACTCAGATTCTCTAGAGTTAAGTAAGACGATAAATTTTCGGTTTTTAAAAGAAGAAAGAGTGGGAGTTCCTTTAAGAAAGCGTTATAGGTCGCATTCTTTATCTTATATACCCGCGACCAGCAAACCTTGGAAGACACTGCAATAGCTTCCGTTGCTGATGACAAGTAATAGAATAGTTAACTGGGCCATAAAATGGAAAGTTAAATTCAACGAATTGTAATCAACACAAATTCACAAACAAGAACGCACCAGAACCAACACCACTACATATTAACATTACAATAGTCGCTTATGCGTTAAATGCCAAATACCTCGGAATCAATACACTTGATGTCAAGTTGAAGTGGAAGAAACATGTAAAGAACAAAAGAGCCGAGCTTGATCTTAATTTTCGAAAATACCATTGGCTCATTGGAAGTAACTCAAAACTGGCAGTTTATAATAATATACTGATCTATGATCAAGTTCTAAAATGTATATGGCTGTGTAGCATACAGTTGGGGATGTGCGAACGATAGTACAGTCAATATAATTCAAACTTTCCTAAACAAGATTTTGCGAAGTATATTCAACGCGCTATGGTACGTTCGCAACTCTGATATTCGAGATCTTGGAATTCCAATTGTTAAGGATGAAATAAAAAGATTTGCAGGTAAGCCCCAAGCCAGGCTATATCTTCATATAATGTAAATGCAGACAACCAAAACCAAGCCTGAAGACTGAAGAGGACCAAACCACTAGATCTTGTGTCGTGTATAGTGATAAATATAACACAGTGAAGTTGGTACGTAAGATGAATTTAAAGGAATTGTTTAACACAAAACACAAAATTCTGCTAGAATATTCAGCTAGAATATATATGGAGCTGGAAGCATGATCCTAAGAACAGCGTTTTCAGAAGAGTGAATGCAAAGAATATCACTTCAATAAAAAATACACCTATTGTTGAAGCAGAATTAATCTCATTGGAGCTTATAAAAAACAAGATTTCATTGTCGTGAATAATTTCAATTGCCTCGTCAATAATAAGTTCAATCAAGAAATAATTCACACTATTTATAATGTGAATGTTAAATAAATGTTTCAATATGAAAAAATGAGCATAAAACAAANTGTATTTTTTATTCTTCGTCTCGTTGCTCGTACAAAGGCAGCCCTAAAAATATACAATAAAAAAGAAACAAATGAATACCATATTATTCGACGGTCAGGGTCGAGCTACCGCCGCGCTCTCTGAAGCAGGAATTCAGAAATATTCCCTTCGAGGCCTAATAACCTATTGCCGGTCACTGGCGCGCCCTGGTGGCGTAAGTTTAAACTACCCTTTTGCGAGGGAGAAACACCTAGTATAATTTTTCTATTGCCACCACGACTATCAGCCGGCTACTGAAGAATATTTTACTATATCTTCAAGGCGGGAACGTCAATTCTGCCGAACTGCGCAAGCGCGTGTCGTACCTACACGCAAGAGCCGGTTGATCGGCTCAGGTGTATTTAATCTGTTACCTGCATGATCATTTCGAATCAGGAATCATTGGATGGAATTTAGTTGTTAGGTGCGTGGGTTAAGAATTTGTAGAAAATAAATAACGGTTAACGAATTTGTAGAAAATATGTCAAACGGTGTTCAAGTGTATATTTCACGCCAGTATTAATTTTCTTACAATGATTTTTCTCAAATTATAACATTTAACGATCTTTGAAATTCGTGGATCGGATTCACAATTTCTGGGACACATCAATGTTAGAGAGAACCCATATTTTGAAGTGGGAATTAACCGCAAAGGACAGTGTCGAGGACGGACTTTGTGCACTCACAATGGCACCGCCTCCACAGTCAATCGTGCACTTTTCACGTCATGTCATGTCACATAAAATTCACTGACACCAACAACTCGAACAGCTATTTCGATATTTCAGTCGTTAAATGTAGAGATGAATTTGGAGTGAACGATTATAAAAAGGAAAGACGAGAGGAAGAGAGAGAAGACGCAACGAAATCCAGAAGTGAAACGGACCCTTGAGGCTCTCCATCTTTAATCGAGGAGTTCGTAGCCTCTCTGAGAAGAAGACGAAGCGTGCAGAGCGGGACAACCCCCGTCGTGAAAGGGGAGGCTGTTATAAAATTTACAGTGAGTGCAGAGGCGGCAGGAACTTCGGGGTGGAGACGAGTGAAGCCCAAACCAGAAGGAGAAGAGGGAGTAAAATTCAAAGAGCCGATAAGTGGATCGCTCCACGAGTAATGAGTGATGTAATACGTCCAGGGAAGATGAAAAATTGATAATCGTAGTTATAAATATTTTGAAATATCTCGGGAACCGTCATGAGTTACTTTACTTCCCTTCATTGATTCCATTTTAATCGATAACACTTTTACTCGACAATTAATAATGCAAGTTACCATTTTATTTCATACTCCACATTTATAAATGTGATAAACGCGTTTATCACAAAAGATATATCGCGCTGTTGATAACAAACTTCCATACATTCTTATACACTGCACGTTGTTTCCTTGCAATGTAGAGCAACTGACTGACCTCGTTGTAATGTGTCGCTTCGTAAATAACCATAAATTTCATATTAATGACCAGAATATAAAAGAACGTATACTCCTCGTTTGAAAATTCAATCATTTCTCGAATTGTGGCTCTGTTTGTCGGCAACAAAAGGAACTTGGAAGTGTTTCTCTCTTAGGATTCTTTTGATATGCAAATGCAGAATACATGATGAGGGAGGGAAGGAAGAATCCTTTTCATGCCTTAACACCACGAAATGACATCGGACAGCGTTTCCCCTTAAAACTCCTCGCTAAGAATTGCATTTGCTCAGGTTTGTATGCATACCGCACGGATGTCATGACAAGAATGTTGGGGGACGTCCTTGTAACGCTTTCACAGCATAAGTATGTCGAGAGGCATTGACAGGTATAAAATGCTACTCGAATAAAACAAACAAAACAACTGAATTTGAATGCAATTCACGAAATACAATCTTGATAGATAAATTATTTAAGATGTTTTTTACTCATTATATGATATAATATTTTTTCTTATCCCAAGATCTATTTTACATATTTAACTACTGACAAGTTTCTTTTCCACAGAGGAAGAAAATGTTCTGTTGGTACCCATAGATTAACACCAGTAAGAACAAATCCTTGTACGCGTGTCATTTACATTAATTTTATTTGTTTCTTCGATCGATGTTTGTCGTTTAATCTACCATATTGCTCGAATGTGTCTCCAATTGTCTGCGCCACATGGCACTGTTTGCGTTTAGGACAGACCATGGTGACGTCAAGTGTTACCAGAGATCGAAGTGTGGGCTCATGAAAATAGTTTTTTTCTTGAGAAGTGAAGAGTGCTACTTAAGACTGAGGGACATATGTCAATACTCCGGCGTATATCGGTAATACGATTGTCTCATATGCGGTAGTTGATGTTGAAGACTGTCTTCTGGAGGCATGTATTGCGGGTCAGTTTCGGTATGCATATTCCTTTGTGCAGCTTACCGAGGGACTTAATAGAAATACCAGTCGTAATTGTAGGATGTCGTTCGGGGCATCACTGTTTGGGTGATGTAAAACCTGAACGTTTTCATAAGCTTCTTCGGTTATTGATAAAGTTGTTTAGTTTGTTTCAAATACAATTATAATAACATGCTCGATCCCTCAGAATTACAACTTCTAATTTTGCACTGTTTGATTTCAAAATTTATTAAACACTGGTGGTGTGTAAGAACCAATTTAATTCCTCGGTGGCCAAAGATAACAGTTACCTATATATTAAAAAGTATATTAAACATCGAATTCGTGTAAAAATATTTTTAAATGCACCAGTTTTTAGAGTATTCTGTTAGTTTTGTTTTTACTGTACGTAATGTTAGGGACTAATTCAATAACATAACTAGATAATATGCTTCGAAATTTAAAATTATGTCGAAAATTATTTAGAACTAGTTTTGAAAACCTTTGTAATGCTGAATTTGATCAAACCAATTATGAACTACAAAGCAATCTGACAATGGAATAAAGAAATATTCTAAAGACTTTTCGCCGCCAGCAACTACTGGTGCTAACGAGTTTACGTCTCACGGAAATTGCCGCGTCGCGTCGACAGCTGCGGGTCATGCTCGGCAACTGTTTCTGCCTTGCACGGTCTCGACAGAGTCTCCGCCAGTAATTACAATAATAGTTGCGAAAACCGCGATACACAAAGAAAATAAGATATAGAAACTATATGTGACATTATGTTGCTCTAATTTCATCAGTCAAAAAACTGGAAAATTATTAAAAAAGTTAAATTTTCATTACACCTAAAAAAATAGAGTATTTTTAATTTGAAATATAAACCTATATAATATATTTGTTTGTTTCATAAATTTTATTTACTCACAGGATACTTGCATTTTAAAGACAGAAATTATTGCTGTAATAAGTTAGCTGAAAGTTTCATTAATCAAATCTTGCCACATTCAATTGGCTTGTGAAGTTAGAAAAAGTTTAGGATAGTAAAATTTAAATACGTCACGGTACAAATTGATTTATGACTGATATTGTATGCTAAAATGAAAAAATATAGTAATAATTAACCTCTAATATCTTTATTTTGATATTTTTGTATCAGGTAAATTGAGCCCCACAAATTGTCCACATTTGTTAATACATTCATGACCATTCTTCGGTCGTAGTTTTGCCTCTCTGATGTCCGTATAATTGCGATATGGTACATTTTCTTCATACTCTTACATTTTTATGAAAAGAAAATACGTAACGTTAATCCCAGATGTCTCTCATTTAACTTTTTTCTTCTCCCAGAATAAATTCAAAACATCCATTAAAAATACTACAACGTAAAATTGTGTTTCAAAGATTAAAATTTGTCACACGAGATGTTTCTATTTCATCCATCAAACACTTTTCATTTACCACAGACGTAATATAAAATCTGACAATAAAGCAAGTTATGCTGGTCCAAATAAGCACACATTATACTAAAAAATATTCTGTCGTTTACATAACATTAATGCATTGTTATTTTACAAACGCTCATGTATAACCTCTGTGCACACATTTCTGAACGTTTATTTTATCAATTTTTCAAAATTAAATTTTACAATAGAAACTTTTAATTTCATCATTTTTGAACAACAAAGTTCATCACCTTATGAAAAAAATGTAATTTGAATGTTCGAGTTGTATTAATGACGAACTTATATTTCTTTTGCCCTGAAATTCTCCGTCTAATACACCATCTTTATTCACCCATGTCTTAAAATCTGTACTACATGTAAGAGAATAACATCAAAAGAATATATTATGAAGATACAAACCGCGCCACTGACCCATTATATTACACGTCGTGACGTCATTTTATCTCAGAAAAATAGTAATACACAATATTAATAAATAAATAATAAATAAATGAACTTTATTGTAAAAAAACAAACAAATCGCAAACTGCGATTTGTTTGTTTTGTCGCAAACTGCGTATGACCACGTAGGAGATAATAAACTAAGTTACTCTCCGGAAACAAGAAAGGGACCATCCCATCAATTCCGATCAAGGACCTAAGGGTAGGAGCGGATTTAATACTTACATACAAAAATATTTAATATAATACGTAATTATCCATTTATTTTTCCAAAATGAATCGTAGATATAATGTGCATTGAAAATTCGCGATTAATAATAACAAAAGTTTATTGACATACATGTCTAGGGAAAATCCACCATTACCCGGAGGAAAACCGGAAAAATATCCGGGACAGGATGGGCCCGGGTTTCACGAACTGTTAGTATTTCACGAACTAACGTTGGAAAGGGAGTAAAACAACGTAAACTCAGAATAGCGTGAGCGTTTAAGTTGGGACTGATGTAGATGACAGAAAACTCTCCGAGGAATTCACTCCGTTGCGGCGTAAAAGACCACGCGTCAGTCACACCATTGTGATCACTTGTGCTGTTCTGTAATACGGCGACCACGTACGCCTCGACCCTGAAGTCGCTGGTCCGCGGCGAGAGCTGTGTTTTACGTCTAATGCATAATTTACAAGCAGCAGCAATCTGTCCTCGGACATGCACCTACGGACACAGTATTTACATTGTTTAGTGCGGAACGGTACGCCCCATTCTTTGGTTTTTGTAACGTTTCTAAGCTCATTAATATTTACTGGATTGAGGAACATTTTCCTCCCACGAATTTCCCTTGTTACAATTTAAATAAAAATTTAAAAACTTTTAGAAGAAAGTGCGTCCGGCATTTTATGTGTGTTAGTCTACGAAATGCTTTATTACAGCATCAACCATGTTTCTATTGCTGTATTTTAATTTCGATTTCAAACACTTTTTTTTTTCGGAACATAGAACTATCACCACTTCCAATAAAAATATTTATATATTTCATATCAATTTATTCCTATGGAAGAAAAGGAATTAAGAATCAATACCTTAAAAAAATTATGTTTGACGTATTCAAAACTAATTCATTGAAGAACTACTGCGAGATATCATTTACCTTTAAGTGTAAGATTCGACTCGCCGAGAAAATTGGAGCTATATTTCGTTCTTCCTAGTACTCACCTAGAACAAAGAAAAATACTTTAGTACATCAATACCTCATAAAATATATCAATTACACAATTTCACAAGCACATTTTTTTTTGTGGGACATTAGGGCTCATCAACGGCAAGGTTATTAGAGCCCTTCATGCACATATTATATTATAGAAATTCACACTATGTTCACCAACCAGTTTCTACCAACAAATGGCATATTCATTCTTTAAAAGAAGTGATATCAACAACGTTTCGGAGCAATGTTCTGTCTCCACATCAGGTTGCAATTTACATTAATTCCTCATTGAATCGCAAGTCCTCACTTAAATATTAAATTAAAACATTTTTGTGAAATACACAACGTCTTGAAGATAAAAACAAGTAGAAACAAATAGAAACAGAAAGAACAAGTAGTAATATTTGTTTCAAATTGTTTTTATCTTGAAGACTTTGTGAATCATTTACTCTTTCGGATTACTTTTACTACAATTCATATTGTATAGGTCTTAATGATCCGCGTTTGCAAATGTTTTGTTTTTCAGATTTTGAAGCGTGTTAACATTATGTGTGCTCGTTCTGTTAACAGAAAAGTTTACCTTTCAGTAAAATAAGCAAGTGAGAGAGAATCCATACTAATATATAAATATGCAGAATCCGAAATTAGATATGCGAACACTTGTAAATATGTGTGTGTCTGTTTGCAACATTTTCACAACTAAACCACTTAACCGATCATGATGAACTTTTTGCAAAGACATAACTGGGAAATAGGCTAATATTTTATTTTAAAATGTGTGAAAAGAAAGATAGAGAATTGTATTTGACGATAAATGTAGATGAAACCGGGAAAATGTCCATCTTCGGAGAGGTATATTTGCTTAAGCTGACAAACGGTTAGAAGTATATGACAACTGTCAATGGCAATATTGCTTACCTCAAAGAGTTCTGCAAAAATGTCCGGCACATCATGTCTACTAAGGGTAACCTAAATTATTGAAAACGTTATTTTAAAAAGCGTTAATGAAATTCAATTTAAGAGAGTAATTCCAGATGGAAAAAATCAATCATGATGAAATTTAATAGGTTCTTTGTTTGTACACTAAACAAAGGTAAGAAACCTTTTTGACTCACTAAATGTGAAAGAATAATTTAGATGTCATAAGAGTTTAAATTAAATGGTGCAGCTGCGTGTCACCATTGTGTCTTGCCTCGGAAGTGAAAATTCAACCAGTCCGGCTGCCGTTGAATAGACTTGTTCTACCTGAGATGCTGAGATGAATAGGGACACTACTGACGTATTGTCAGAGTTGGATCACCGTTGGGGTTTGGGGGGGGGGACCGTAAACTGTTCCGGAACACCCATGGGTGGAGTGGGGAGGGAGGTTCATGTAAAAATGTTTAATCAAAACAGACGGATTCAGTCCATAGATTTCGTAACTTTTCAGACAAAGTGACATGATGCCTTATAAATTAAAGTTAATCCGTAGCTGTCCTAACTCTCTTTAGTCGTGTGCTAGGGTATATGATGACATTTCGGAAGATTTGTTTCTTTCACAAACAACTTTACGTTGCTTGGTCAAGGGTGGTTTCATCCAAGGATTGATTTATTCTTGCTGCTGGAGGAGAAATTAAAAATGGAGTACTCAAATTTAATTCAAATTTTATTGTTTTACTATGAATTTTAAAACTTAGGATCCTGTACGTACGTTCTTTTTATAAACCAAGAAGTAAAATTATTTCAATCTTACTATATTGATTTTGTTTCTTCAATGTAATAAAAATCTCGGGCAACTCCGGGTAGTCAGCTAGTTCGTCTATATGTAAATATTACACGGGTAGCTGTTCGTAACTATTAAAAAATATATTAATTTAATAAAGACTTAACTCCAAAAAGCATACAAAAGAGATATACTCGTATAAATGCTAGAACATATTATTTTTATTTTTTGGTACGGATATTGATACCATTCTACGTATGTGATATTTGCTACCATAATATTAAAGTTACAATCTAATGAAAATAAATTAGAGAATACGACATAATAATACGTAGAAAGATTACGGTAAAGTTTCTGTTAAGTACACCTACATTGATAGTATGCTACGTGAGATTTAAGGGGAATAGCACATTTCCATTACATAACATTAGTTGACTTACGATCTTGTATTAGTCACTCAAACTTCATTCGTGGTCTTCCCAGCAAACTCGACACTTCCGTAAATCATCCAGCTCACGAGAGAGTCGGTCGATGTGGGCAGAGACGGTTTTCACATCCGGGGCAAAAGAGGATACGGAAGGTTGGCAGCAATGACAGGAAGGTCAGCGTCGGCGACGTGTGTCCAAGAGCACTCTCTGAATAACCATGACCTGCACCCCTTCCTCTCTCCATTTCTTTCCACATCTTCCGTTTTCGCACTTCCTCCCTCGGAGACCCTGCTCACCCTCATTAAGCATGGAAGACCCGACCCAAGAGAAAGAGAAGATGCTTTTCATAAAAGTGGAATTACACGAGAAATCCATTAAGATCAAAGCTTCAAGCTGTTTTCGTAGACTAACAATGTGGATATTTTATTACTTTGCAGAATACACTATGAGATGAAACGCAAAACCCTTCATCTGTCTTATCCTGCGCCTTATTTTCGGACGTTCTAAAAATATTAGAAGGAAACGTTAAACTTTCGTGTATGATGGGGAAATGAACTCATCCATTAGTTGATGCAGAAATTCTTTGATCAACGGCAGACTTCTTGTTATTAAAAAGTAACTTTTCTCACTTCGTGTTGCAGAAGGTGCGTCACATTCAAGTATACAGTACGATTAAAAAGTTAAACTTTCCGAAGAAGCGATTTGTTGTATAGAAAGAACTTAAAAAATTACAGTTGTAACACTAGTAAGAAATTATATACAGATGACTACATGAAGGAAGTTGTCATTGGAAAAGAATATATTCTTATAGAAATTAGTTACTACCGGAACCTATGCAATTACTTTGACTTTTTATATTTATCTAACAAAAATCATTTGTTACGTTCTTGTATTTAAAAGATATTCACTGAATATAATGTGTATAATAAATTTCTGTATAAAATAAATTGAAAGATTGTTAAATTACTGTTATTATAATCAGTTCATTGAAAAACTGATTACAAAACGAAAAAAAGTGCATTAATCACGCATTAAAAGATTAAGTAAAATTCTATATATTAAACGTTAAACGTAAAAATGATCACCCAAAAATGTGTTTGTTTTGAAAAATATTTCAAATTGTCCATTCAAAGTTTATATTTTTTAAACTGAAATCAATATAAAAGGTATAGTAAAAAGAAAGCTGATTTAGGCATATTAATAAAATTATGTACAAGTATTGGTAAGTGTTATAATTTGTTTTATTTTACGATTTAATTTTATAATTATTAACATTGTAATTAAAATGGTCATTATTCGGAAGAAAACAATTTTAAAACGATAAAAAATTTCTGCATTCGGAAAAATGTGAATAAATTTTTTTTTACTTCATCGCGCGCATAGCTGTCGATGAGTGGGTACTCATGAACTTTCGTCTCTCAATCACATATATGTGTCAGATAACAGTTTAAAGTAATATAATTCTATTGTAACCATCAAGCTTCACCAGTTCATTATCGGTTGTATTCGATTACTGTATTAAATTACATGATACGATCGTAATGACAAGGAAACGAATAATGTGACGCAAATTAAATTCGCACTAAATTCAGCATTGCGATTTTGTGCAAAATTCTGAAATTTTATGTACAGTGCTTCAGAGCAATTTCTAAAATAGTTATCAGTTTATTGACAACTATACAACTATTCTTACTCTCTCATTTGTTTTGGCATAGTTGAAAAACATTGAAATGGGTAGATTGCGCAATTTATTTTAATGTTCATAAAATAATCCTACCTAAGTTCATACAACTCTTCAATAACCTTAGTTTGTTCTTTATTTTTATGTTATTTTATCATTATAATATATAATTTTTAAGACTAGGGATCAATTTCGTGGCTTATAATAGTTTTATTTTTATTACATCTTTATTATATAATGTCGTTAATAATAAACACCGTGTCTAACTGACGAGTGAATATATTTTTTCCCCAATCTAAAACTGAAAAGTAATGATTTTTTTCCACTCTACACGAAGATTGCAAAAAATTCATTTACTACTTTTTACAAGTACTAATACGTACTATTTATAAGTACATATGAAGAATTGAAGAGAATATATCTAAACTGCAACGCAAAAAACTTTGTTTACCGATACTTTTTTGGGGAATAAAATGATAAGATGAAAATTATTGGATGTATTGATAGAATATTTTCAACGACATCAAATATTCTTGTTATTTGTTAAAATGAAGTAGAGAGTTGCCAAGATCCATACATAAACTAAACAAAGCAAGTACTATTCGCGGAAACAACCCCCATCCGGCTTCACACTGCATTGTCCTCATGACACTCCCTGGCCTCGCACCAACACTGGAACATTCTAACTAAACAAGATGGCCTGCTCCAAGCGCAGACATTGCCATCCATCGCCGCAGCTTCCCACTTCTCTCGCCCAGGGAAGCAGACAGTCTGGAGAACGCCTCAAGGGGTAACGGGGCACGAAGAGAACAAGGGAACAGCAGCTGCTCTGAGCAAACTGCTCGTCACGGAGAAGATCCTTAGTCAAAGTAAGGCACGAAGAAATTACGTATTCCTCAATGGAAATAATTACTGGGGTGGTATTACACGAAATTATTATTAGCTCTCCTCGAGGAAAGAACTGCTTATATGGCATTATCTTTAATACGTTATGTAGCACAACAGAGGAAACATGATATTAGAAAATAACCTGCAATAACATTCCTACAGAAACATGTTATAAATATATGGATATTCATGTATTATTAATATGCTTATTAAATATGGATGTTATTACCAAGAGTACTTGACATTAAAATATTGAGAAACTTTGATGTTTCATACTTCAGTGATGTTAATACTTGTAGACTTCATTAACAATTGCCCATAGGATTCATCAAGAACAAGATGTTTCCATCAAAAATAGTTTGCTTCACATATTTTTTATAATCAGTATTTGTCGGTTCCTCGAATATTTTTAATATACATCTATTCCGACGGGGTATGAAGTTATGAAAGAATTTAATAATCTTGAAATCAGAAGGAATTAATTTAAAACTACAATAGCGTATTTGAAATCACACTAAATAATACCTCATCAAAATATACTAAGAAATACATCAACACTGACGTTTATAGTGAAATGTCAATTAAATTAACTAATTCTAAATAAAACGATTTAAGTTCAATTTATAATAAAACAAAGTATTGTTTATAGCAAAAGTGGTTGGTTGGTATTTCTACCAGAAAAGATTAACAAATGTAAGTTGATTGAATAAACTGTGAATGAAACAGACAAATGCACATGGAATACAATAAACAAAGAATAATACGTTTTCCTGCGAAATAAATTGTAGTAAAACTCTCACTTGTTTGCTCGAGAACATTCTGGGAAGATTCCTTTTATTGTTGTTTATTAAATAGTTATGTTCTCGTAAATACGGAGGTAGTAAATGTTTATTTAGTTGGTATATGTAGCCTCGCTACACATCTATGAAGATCAAATTTGCATTAGGCATTCAATATGAATTGATTAAACCCTAACAAATTGTATACATTATATATCTCAAATCAGTATTTCGCTATTACAAATTTACAGTATAAATGATTCATAGAGGAAGAAAAAAAGCAAGAAAATTGATGACTGTAAATCGATTTTAGAACAGATTCTGTAGTCCAATAGAGTTTGTAGACAGGTTTTCAAAGACTGATAGGAAAAAAACTATATTCTCAAGCTTAAAAGAAGAAAAAAAGTATACTTAAAAATTAGCCATCCCTGTTCGGTTTTGCCCAGGATTTTTTTATATAATACAGTTCACTCTTCATTCTAACGTAGTGTATGCTAACAGCACGTTTAAAGTAAATGAAATCACATTTTGCGTAAATCAATGTGAAATGTACCTTTTGGAATTCCAGGTATATTTCACCCTTAATTACCACTTTAACAACAAAATTCTGAAAAGTCTCTTCTTAGTGAGCACCCAAAATATAAATCCAAATCCCATCAACATCTTCAATTGACTCCTATCTTTAATAGTTAACTCTCTGCGTTGTGAAATGAGTAAGTCAGAACAACGCACCGAATCCATCCTATTTCACCCATTTGTTTTAAGATATCGGAAAAACCAGAAATAGCTTTTATATATTCGGTAATGTTCACATACAAATACTGAGACGATATTTGAATTATTCGTAAGAGTGAACTTGTCTGTCCGGGACAAACCGCGTCTTAGTAGATACAACAACCAACGTTTCGGCCGTTATACTGTGGCCTTCTTCGGGAACCTTCTTCACGCTACATCGTGATGGCCCAAACGTTGGTAGTTGTAAAGACGCGGTTCGTCTCGGACAGACAAGTTCATGCTGACTCCGGTCGCGGAAGCCAACGTTTATATTCGTAAGAAGTTTAAAAATATTGTACAAATTTGAAAAAATAAGTACATCATTCGTCTCTTTAAAGTCGGATTTTCAAAAAATTGTGTCTCAGATAACTTATACAATACAAAAGTAACATTTTGTCAAAAATTCGAATTCTTATCTCTACTATAATTTTATCTGCATTAATAAATGAGTGAATCAGTACAACGATGCTTACACATGTAGAAATATAATTCATTAGGAATATATAGGATGATGCCACAGTAGCACGTTTTATGACAACATTGTTCACAAGGAATTTTCCGGTTTAATAAATCCAAGAAACCAGTCTCACTTTGCTATTAGTCTAACACTATGAGATAATTTTTCTGAAGCAAATTTCTAACAGATAACTCTCAATATGTCCAATATGAGATACTTTTCCCCGAAAATGATAGAGGATAATATGAACGCAGTAGATTCAAGTTATTTAATTCTTTTAGTAATTTTAACAAGATGTTGAAAAATATTTTAATACCTTCGACATAATCTTCGATATATTTTTCTTTTACGTAAAATACAAACTTTCATTTGTTTAATTGCAATAATTCCACGCAGTAAAATAGTTCATATATTCCACTAATTAGCTCTTCTTTTTCTGTAACCTATGGTTATAATATAGCAACCGATTTAATTGATTTGACTCGGTAAAGTTCAATTAATATTTGAAAAAGAAAATATTCCTATTAAGTATTTAAATAAACTTGAATAGTAATGAATACTTTATTTGTAACCCGAAAATATATTTGAGTGCAATCATTAGAGGGTACACTGCAATAATAAGTAATGTAATAAATGTAGTGCAATAACTTTGTAATTACACCTGCTACACAGTATTATTAATAACATATTTAATCTCAACAAATCAGAGAAATATTCTAAAAGGTTTTAACATTAATTGTTATAATATATTTTTGTCTGCACTACTAATGTTCATGTGTGGTATTTAATATTGCAAAAATTATGTTACATTTACCTTTTTTATACAATATACTGAAATATGAGAGAATAAAAACCATCGATATTTTTTATACATTGCAGTTATTATAAATCCGATTGTAAATATAAATTGAACTGATTTGTGCAGCAACGTTCGACACCTAACAAAGACCTGATAATAATTTACATAAATAGCCATTATTATCGGCTTTAAAGCTTTGGAAACTAATTGTTCTGATATTTCCGTATGATTCATGATAAGAATTTTGTAGTTATTACCAAAAATTATTTCTAGACATACCTCTTCCACTCAGCTTTTAATGAACTCCCATATCTTAGAGGAGAAGCTAGAGGCCGGAGTATTGGTTACAGGGACTTGACGACTGATTTCTTAAATTTTTGTGGCGTTTTCTTAAAAATTTGATATCTTAAAAATTTCATCAATCTTGATCGTAGAGAGATCTCCAATCATCCTTTTTGGAGTTTCTCTCTTTCATATGGAACTAACTGAAGTAGTTAACCCTTTTAGTCATTACGTTATTAGCTTTAAAAAACAAACACAATTTTAATATTATACAAACTTATATCAACGGTTCTTGATAATGTTGCATAGTATATATTTTTTCTTGTTAATAAATTAAATATATAGAATGTGCAATCAAGCACGGTACTTAAATGAGTCCATTTGAGAAAGGTACCCAAATGCAGTGCTTCCATGTTCCGTGAGCTAAGGCATGAAAAGAGAGGAATCTGCTTCAGTAGATGAGACGCTGCTCCAGCCAACTTCCTTAAAGCAGTGCGTCAGGTCTAGTACTTCCTCCAAAGAATTCCCTCCATTCCGTTTGCAGTTTGAAACTTATTCTGTCTTCGATACGTAATCTCGAAACACACAGCATCTCCCCTTCCACGCCTCGTTGACTGAAGTTCGTCTGAGCGTCCTCTTCGCTACCACGCAACGGAAAACCCGCGCGCCCGTGGCTAGGCAGCAATGCTCATGCGATCCCTTCCCAACACACCCTTGTCCTCTTTCCATTCCTCAACCCCGGTCGGCGTCTTGTCTTCCCTCAACCTCAGTTTGCCTCCAAGCCACCTCCCCCACGTTAATTGAACTCCAGACTCCAGCACGACTCTAATCCTTTAAGACCAAGATCCTCGCGAGGTCCTGAATCTTATTACAAACTTTGCTGGGCGCGTTCCTGCCTCAAAAGAGCGGATCTCCACCCCGCGGAGACGACCCTACACCACCCATTGACCCCTTCCCCGCACCGACGTCGTCTTCCAGTCCCATTCTCTCCCCAGACTTTTCCTACAAACACTTCCCCATACATGCATCTCTCAACTTGCGTCGCTTAATACTCGCTGTCTCTCTAACAACCCTGAGGAATCCGTTTCAGCGATGACGTACCTGGTGAATGTTCTCCGCCTCCGCGTTCTGTTCCCTGCCAGTCGCCGGAAATGCTGGTGTTTGAGTTTCCCGTTGTACCTCTATGTCTCCTCAGAACCTGAACGGCATCCAGTATCTTTGGGAGAACGGGAATCTTTGGGAATTCGACCGCGAAGGAGTTCCTCAAAGGAGTGTATTACTTGCGCACGATATGTTCTTATTCGTCAGCAATTCAAGGATATGAATTTCTAAAGCATCAGATTTACCTAAAATACCAAGTTGTGCAAGGGTTCCACATAAGAACGAGAATATTATAAACCTATTCTGATCATAAGTGTTTAAAAATGTATAATTTAATATTGTACGTAATCACTAAACTATTATGAGAACATTACACATAACAAATTATTCAATTTAATTATGTTTTATTACAAAGATCATGAGAGAACTATTTAATTTGATATTGTGTGTAAAACACATTTCAAGAAACTATCAATTGTCAGTGTCTGATTCAATTTGATGTACGCAATATGTACATGAACTCGTGCTATTAAGTGGTATTTAGGTAAATTATAACTGTAATATGAAAAATGATGGAATATATCACTGTCAATTAATAATATACCCTGAATTATTCCATTCAAATCCTGCGCAAATATGTGTGACTGCACCTTGATCTACGTCCCATTAATTCAGATGATTTGAACAGAAAGAAGACATTTCATATCAGCAGCCCACCCATCACGTTTTCAATGATACTTTTCATCATGAAAGAATCATGCATTTTAATTATTAATACATATGTTGGTGATCATTATATGAATGATAGGTCAAATACGAATAATAGGTCAAGCAAATTGAAGAAGACTAGGAATACGAACTCATTAACAACTTGATAATAAAATGTATACTTTAATTCAAAAACCAATGGACGCCCCACACGAAAAAAAAACATCAATCTTACATTTTTTATTTAAGTTGGTATAAATACTTTATAATGCTTTTTCTTCCTGATTTCTAACTACAAAGAAAGAAACTTTGAATCATGAACCAAAATTTGGATTCATTTAAATTTTATCACTGTCTAGTTCCACTTCATTATTCATTTTTGTCTCATTTTCTGAAATTATTGTATTCGCGTAAATTAAATAATATATATTTGAAATAGTTTGTGCTAATGATTTTTCTCATGCACATAACGTGGATCTAAATTAACATGCATGTTTCAAATGGACACATCTGTGTTAGATAATACTGTTATATCATTTAACAAATAGTGTTCTTTGACAGCATACTATTGCATAATAAATAAAACGAACACTTCCTTGGAAATAACTTTTCCCGCTAGCATTATATGTTTGGTGAACTGTTGTAGAATATGAAAATAAATACAAATTATTATATTGATGTATCCAATTTGGTGTCTTCTGAAGCGTGTTGTTTAATAAGAAATCGTCTTATATCTGCATGACGCTCTTACATCTTCTTTTTACACGCGATTGGTGCATTAAACCACTAGCAATGGCAACAGCAAGAAATTCAAGAGATGACAGCTTCCTACAAACGCGATTTTTGAATTAGTGTCTCAGTATTTCAAATTAATGAGGTTTTTACTATTTAACAGCGGCTATTTTAGTCGTCGAATTGACAAAGAGAAATAATAATATCCCGGAGCTCAATGAAGTATTTTTACTCTCACAATTGTTTTCACCAGCTTAATCTCTCGAATTCCTAACATTTTTTGAATTATTAAGAACTATTGAAACTTTGATCTAAATACGCTATCTTTTCATCTTGGTAATACTCTATTTAGAGGGTTAATATCTGTTCTATTTTGGTGCAACAATTTTTGGCCATGAATTTTGGTCCGACATAATTGAAAAGCTGAAGAATTTGTGTACTTTTTGTTCCGACCAAATTCTCAAGATATTTTCTCGAATTTAGATTTTAAAAAAAATGACAGTTGCGGTATTCACCATTTTAAAAACATAATACTAGATGTATAGACAATTGTAAATTATGTGTGTTTTTATCTATTTCTCAAATACCCCTTCTCTTGGAGAGAGATCTGAGTTCTCAACATTCAATTATTTCTTAATACAACTCAAAAATACAAATCGTATACAGCTCAAAAATAGTATCTTGATGTCATGAAGTGATCTCGTCAAAATAACAACATTTGAGTAATATATAAGTGAAAATATTTCCAAAAGTTTTTAAATGTAGGGAATTAACATGTTCTCTTCGTAAATCTACTCATCGTCCTCTACGCTAATATTTGTACGTAGAAATTGTTACCAGAGACTGTGAAATATAGTCCCAATGCTACTGCAAGAAAATTTCTTGGAGAAAGATGTGTAAATAATTAGTATAGATATAAACGAAATAATTCAACCGGGACTTAATATTTCTTTAAAAAAAGAGCTCAATAAAATTATATACGTATACATCTTATTAATGGTTCTTACTTTTCAAATACAAATATTGCGCTGCTTTAAAACCAAACATTGTGCTGCTGCAAAACCCACTGTAATAATATTTTCTAAAACACCCATTAATATATTGAAAATGATATATGATTTCCTTAAATTTCGGAGCATGTGGCTCGATCCAAATGCACCCTCACAAACCAACAAACAAATGAAGACAAGCTGTTCCTACAGTCACCACGTGTCGACCTGTGAAGACAAGCGCAAGGCAATCGGTCGCTTTGAAGACGCGTCAAATCTCTCAACACGCAGGATGCGTGGCTTGTTTAAAAGATGAATCCAAACTGCTGCCGTTACATGGTCGTCAGCCGAGCACAGAAGACGGGAGCAAGCAGTGAGAGACTGGCCTTTTGAAAATGCCTGAAGCGCTGGACTGCAAGAGAAATCGCCTCGTTTCAGTCCTCTTACCCACCTTCTGTTTCGCTATGCCACCGCCATTACATTCCTTGCGAGGGTGGTGGAGGGGGGGGAGGAGGTAGAGAGAGAGAGGATGATGGCAAAACGTCCTAGCGATGGCGAAATCGGTTCTCCGAGGGATAGAGGTGGAGAATGTGATGGTAGAAGAGGAACTGGGGGGATAGAGAAGGCGGTGAGGGTTGTAGGAGGTTACAGGCAAAGTGCGGGAAGCTAGATTTGTTCACGTCAGCGGAAAAGCACTCGAGAGTCGACGGTGAAGGGCAGCAACGGAGTTGTGCTCCAGTTCGTACAGTGCAGGCACGCACCCGCACACGAATACACCACGGGTTGTCCACAGTGGATGTTCGTTTTGGAAGCTACTACACGCGCCAAGAGTGTCCATAACTGACAATTTATATTATATTAACAATACAAACTTGTGAAATTTCCCTCCATTAACGGTCTGTATTCAAATCTTCTTATACAATTTTAGGTGATAGTTGTGGCACAATAGTAGCACCTTGCGCATTAATGGGTTTGATCCCTCATTCAGCCGTAGTGCGTGAGATTTTCAACAAGGATTTCCCTCACACCCTCCATGCAAATACGGTACGAAACCTTATATTTCCGGGTATTCAAAATACACAATTCTCTCACCCAAATCTACTGGTTATATGGAACAGCAGATCTGATGAATCGAACCTTATAACTTGATAAAATATAACTCATTAAATAAATAAAAAAAAGATCTCCAGAGGATACAAGTTCTTATCTCAAACAGCGCTAGATACATCTGTAATGTAGCCATCCTAGTGCAGAGTTGACTAATATTTTTTTCGTAATATATTTTAAAATTTACCTAACCAGGTGACACATGAACTAACTGGGACACCTACCGGCATCCATTCCATTCGTCTATCTTTTTTCTGCACTCCTATGACAAATATGTATCACCTCCAGGCGTAGTGAAAGTAAAAGAGAAAATGTACGTACGAACATACCAGTTTCTTAAAATATGTATCGTTCAATTTCCTAAAAAATAATTATTGTACATAGTATCGCGTCGAGTCGTAGTGGATACTGGAAGTCGAAACGAAAAAAATTCCTCAAAATCGGTTTATCTACCAAACTGTACTTTCTCATCTTCAAAGACTTTTTTTTTTCTTCGGATCCGTCAATTATCTCCATTGTGTCAATATCACAATATAACGAGTGTGAGTCGTACATATGGTGAGTTGTGCTATCTCCGTTAGGTTACTCATAAGGTCTCAAAGTAAGTCCAATGTATGCTAGGGACCGGGATGCGGCACTATGTGACAAGTTCCACAAAGGTCTAGTCGAAGCTTGAACGGCAGCCGCTCTCACTGGGCACGCCGTCATTTTAAATTTTGCATTTTATTTCACATATTAGGATTACAAGGATTGAATTCATATAACACACATCAAAAATACTAATTTTCATCACTGTCTGTGACAACCCTTTCTTCACACTAAATAATTCTATGGTTCTTCTCTGATATTTCATTCTTTATCTAAGTTGCCTCATTTTTAATCTCGCTTTTAGACAGCATCACCCGTTGCCAGTTTCTTGCCGCATTGAGCTGGTCACAGTTATAATATCATTTAATATATATCTTTCAGTATCACAACATTATTAAAGTACTGTTTTTATGGATGTATCCCACCACCACTCAAAATGCATGGAGCGATTTCAACCAAACTTTATTTACAGACGACTGACTATCTGACAACAAACATTGTGGGGTAAAGACAACCAAGATATCCATAGGCGTGACATGAAAAAAATAATGGAAAAATCCGATATTAGCTTCAAACCATAGCTGTTGGTTCCCTTGAGATGTATAAGGACGTCCCCGATGCTTTGTAAATCCACACACTGACCATATTGGAGATATTAATCCTCTAGTATCCAAGGGGTAGGAGTGGAAACCGGTGGCAGGTAAAATAATGAAACGAGTTATATTGGAGTTATATATTATACAGAATACATCATATTTTAAGACGCAAAAAGCAGAGTCACATTCTCTATGTCGTTAAAGTCCTCGATCACTCTCTACGAGGAGATAAACCCCCTTTGGGGAGGGGGGGTGAGAAGGGAATGAAATGTAAAAATTAACGATAATGACTGATCTGATATTAGTAGTGGCGTTCCCGGAGACCCTGAATTCCACAATCAGCCCGTATACATCCAAGCATCCCTAGGGAAAGGGATGCATGAATAAATTATCGAATTTGACCAATACTATCAACACTATCAAACCACCAATATTAATTGTCAACATTTTCACTGGATATCTACAGAAAGAATGAGGTCGCGGGGACTCAGTCTTACTCGTTCTTTACTCATCAGTTGTGAGTTGTCTTCGGCAGTGAAGAGGCAATACGAGACTTGAAACTACTTTTAAGTAGACAAATTGTAGATAACATTTTTTTTAAAAGACTCCTTTTATTTTGTCTCCTAAGAACCAAAATCTGGTGTTTCAGTGAGATTTTGAAGTGTGTTATTATTAGTTTATTGTGTTTTAGGTTAGATTTTTTCTACTTTCCCCTCCCTTTCCTTGTTTTTTAACTTTCCGGCGAGAAAGATTATTGAGAAAATTTATTTTGTACTTCTTCTATCTCCCTCTATCTTGTATTTTGTTGACCAAATCGGTCGTGAATAGTTAAGAAAGTTTGTTAGTGGATTGAGGTAATTTCCTGATTTCTTTCCATTTGTTAAATTTATGTATCCAATAGATTTTACAGATATGGAGAATTGCCAATCACTACATCATACAACAGCTTTCTTGGGTACCTCCATTTTTGCACTTCTAGGATATGTCGCAGAATGGTGTCTGTTGCCATTGATGTTCTTTCAATATTTATAAGACGAGGTAAGCAGCTTATTGACATCTACCCGGTGTAATTTTATGGTATACTTTGTATGATCATAATTTACATAAGAATGGAAACATTTAGTTTTACTATTAGGAGTTTGGCTCATTAAATTTCATTCCCGAGGATTTGATATTCCCAAAATCACATTCGACATTCCGTATTTAACTGAGGAGGATTTGACATAAAAAATAGTAATAAAATATTCATAGAATTATTCTATGAATTATATTTATTTTTCTGGACCATCAAGTATTTCAACTTTTTTGCGTATTTAACGCTAAATTGTAGTTTTAGGAAAAAATCAGAAACTGTACAAATACACAAATACAACGTATCACTATATATACGTAATATCACACTAACAAATCAAAGTCTTCCAGGAAAACGTATCGTTACTTCAATCGTTACTTTTCCTCTGAATACCTCCACACCAAACGATTTCTTAACGATCAACTCCGCATCAGTGGGTTCGTGTATCCAATAAACCGACATGTACCATAATATTTGTCAATTGAGGTGGTAGAATAATAAGCTTGTGGTGGATGGAAGCACCTTGGGAAAGCTCGAACGCGGGCGTGAGTTTGCCAATCAAGCAATTGCGCTAATTAAACGCTACCAGCGTAAACGTGAGTTGGGAAACACAGTGACTTGCGGGAAACGATCTTCCGCTGAAGCGTAGGATGGTCAGCACTTCGAGGAAGAGAAAACACGTGTGTTCCACACAACCATCGGGATATATAACGGTTCATTTAATAGAAGTGAAATATTTCTGTTCCCAATGCAAGAAAATGAACAACGTTATTCCTTCGTTCTTTGAATTTGTTGATTGCACGAGTTAAAAGGCAGTACCTTGGTATTTCAGGTAGCGTAAATAATTTGATATGGAAGTGCCTTTCACATTTGGTATGAGGGCCAATTGAGCATTTATTACCTTCTCCTAACTGAATATCACGAATAAGAGATTTTTGATTCCATTTCTCGATGTTTGCTTAATTTGGAACGTTGTGAACTATTAAACTAGAAAACTAATAGTTTTGCATATTAGTACAAATTAGTTTTAATACTTTCTTTGACAAAAACTGATAAGAGCGATCACAACACAATAATCTGGAAGATCATCAAAGTAAGATTTTATCCAAAATTTTTTGGAGTGTTTCAATTTTTCACTGGTGACTCAAGAGTTTATTGATTATTTATCACCAGTTAGTTCCAAATATGGTCTGACACTATGATATACATTTTGAATCGTCATCAAATGAACTTTCGGTACGAAAATAGTGAAATTTGTTGTACATATTTAAATGTATTAATATGTTTTAGTTATTACAATTCTCTTTCAGAATATTCAAATATATTCATTAAAAACTAAAGGTCTCACTGGAAAAAAATCTCTTAGTGCTTAAGCAAGAAGGTGGTTTGTGTGTAATATTTCGAGTAAAAGTTTATAATTCACATCATCTTTTAATTAATTCAATTATTGAAACCTATATCATTTCTTTAATTTCCTTTCACAATTAATGTAGTTGTATAAAAGAGAGCAAATAAGTCAGTTAATTTCCATATTCTATAATTTTCTATGTTTTTAATTATGTTATGTTGAATGAAAATGGAAGACGGGACCGAGATTCGAACACGGAACCTAGAGTTAACGCGTAACATAACATAATTAATCTGATACCTGGCGGTGAGGTTCACAGTCATTTAAGAGATTTATGTATGTTTCTATGTTCTCTTTAATGTTACAGAATAAGTGATATCAAATTATTAATAAATAGTTTTTGTACTACTGTTCACACATTTCATTATACAAGTACTAACATTTAACATAGGCCAGATGACTGATATAATAATTTGTTTCTTTGTACATGACGTACAAATTTTTAAAGAAATTCAGAAATAATAATTGTTTATGTTGATGAATGGTTCTAATTAGCTGTTAACACATGAGACAACGTTTCTTGCAAAGAACACTTTAATAAATAGTCCTCTTCATCTCGTGCTGGTAATGCGGAAGGACGTGTTGCAATTAAATAATAATTACATTCCATAACTCGAGACTACATTCGTACCTCTCGGTGCCAGCGATGCAAGTTGTAACGTCAAGTAGCGTTGCACACAACCCCGAGTACACAAGACATGGAGTCACTCTCGAATCAGCACAAGACATGGAGTTTCATTCTCATTTCTGAGAAAATATCTTACGCATCGTTTTAAATGAAATTTCAAATACAAAGCCAAAAATAATTAACAACAACAAACTCCTGACGTTTTAACTTCTATATTTTGAAACTTATCATGTACTGATTATTCGAAATTGTCAATTTTCTTTTTATCTTCTTTTTGAAAACTACTAAATAATAATTGAAATTTATTTTTTCATTGACCAGAAGAATTACTTACATCGAAAGTTAGGTTTTATTAGTTTTATTCTGAACTATATTCATTCTAACGTTTTTTTAAATTTATATTAATCTGTTCATAATTTATTCCTAAAATTTTTAAGTAGTGACATTAAGGACAGTAGCCTTGCTCTTCCATCGAACTAATTGATTTTGGTGATTGAATTTGCGAGGAGAGAAGTTCCGTTGTCGATAAATGGAATTACTCATCCGAATAACTCTTGAAGCAGACTTAGGATATATTAGTAGAAGCCAAAATCCTGGGTCAAATGGTGAATCAAATCCGTACTCTCCTTCTCAACAGATAGCAAATACCTTCCAATACACCAATGCAACGGGATAAATAACAATCACAAATTTCACAAACAAGCGTAATTTTAGTACCTGAAAACATATTTTTACAGTGTTTAAATAATTTTGTATTCGAATACATCATCATCTAGAACGATTTAAAATACAGTCGAGGTAATAATGGATTATGAAATATATTAAAATTATATAACATTTCTTTCTCTCAATCAGAATCATTATTCTGTCCGTGAATTTTCTTAAAAAAACACATACATTTGCCGTAACCCTTTGTCACTATTGATCATGCAACGTTTTATTTCACAAGCTCTCTCATAGTTTTACAGAATAGTTGCATGACCCCATTAACCATTTGAGGTTAAAATAATTATCAGTTAAGTTGCAAGACTTCTTTGGCTAGGTCAAATTATTCTGGGAGAATGTCAGTTAAATTCAATTTAACTCTTCATACAGAGCTAGTTCATACTCCGTTTCACTTTTCCGTTCTAATGAATGGTCGTAATACTGGTTGGTTCTGTACAAGTTCAGTTAATAGCGTTTTATAATCTGCTCGCGTCGTTTCAGAACTACTGTATTATATGGAGCACTTTACATCACTTAATCACACAATGTTTAATTCCGAACAAAATCTGCAATGTAGAAAAAACTGATTAAAATGTTTGTAATAAGTTCACTTTTACACCTTACAAACAAGTCGAAATGAACGTTTCTGTGTAGATAGTATTTTTGTTTTTAATTATTGTACCGATAAAATTATTTAGAAACATTTCGGCTACTCATCAAAATGTTTCCGCTTACTCTTTATAGGAAACGTTTAGCAATATATTTTAAATTTATATATATATATATATATATATATATATATATATATATATATATATATATATATGTGTGTGTGTGTGTGTGTGTGTGTTGTATTTCATCATATTCATTTCAAAATAAATAGGAACGCTATTGAATATATTTGTATAGCAGAATAATTGATTAATTTTTTGGTATTTTTAATTTTCTTCTATTTTTATGAGGAGGAATGATAGAGCTGTTTTAACAGATTTTGCAAAGTTCAAAATATATTGAGTATATATGAGTATATTTCACAATTATTTATTGTTGAAAATTTTTCTGATTTATCTTAATTCAAGTTGAATAATATAAATCCAAAATTATGCGATGCACTTCGACATGACAGTTTGAACAGAAAAATGAATGACAAGACATAACATCGTGCATTCCAGATTATACTTGTCTCTTATTTCTCGTCTTATTCATAACACATCATTGTCATGATTCACAATTATTCGTTATGTTTGTAAGGAGAACTTGGAAATGGAATGAATGGAAAAACTGATCACTACTCAATTCCTCTTAGTTGAGTTCCATAATCACAACATTATCATCCTACCAATCTACAATAGTCCATTATTTACCATCAATCATCAATTTATGTATCTCTCAAAGCAATTTGACTGGTCTAATAAACATGTTGTCGGTTATTTAAAGTTTCGTTCAACATTGTATATTATTACAATCAAACCATTGCTGTGTAATACAAAATTAGTCACATTACAGTACAGATGTCATTCCTTCATATTTACAGTGAGATACAAGACGGGCAATATCTTCCGCAAATTTACTTGTTTTGGGATGATACAATATTTTTGAGAGAGGGGAATACAACTAAAAACCTTACTCATTGAGCTCAGTTTTCTGAAGTATTCTGTCTGTAGAGGATACAAATAAGACTGTCCGGAATTTAGGAAGTAAATCGTTGTTCCATAGTAGGCGAGTGAGATAAACTCTTAAATATTCTTTCTATTTAGAGCTACGACTATTGTTAAAGTCCCCATTTATTTTAGATATTACATATTAAATAGTACTGCAAGGGAATATGAATCTTTTGTATTGAATCGGAGTTACATTCTAAAACCAACAGGATAGAATTCATTTATTTTTTTATTCTCGTAATAGGACCTATGGTCTTAAGCGCAACAGCTTTATTAAAAACACTTCTTTTTGTTTTTGTTTTTTTTCTTCGATATTTTGAACTAAAACTAGGTAAAAACCTTCTTTCAACTGTTTTTGATATAACTCAAATTCTGAATTTTACCACTCAATTTTTATGATTAAATCCAGAACTTGTAACATTGCACAGAAAAAAAGAATCTTGTGCCTAATTCACGTTCGATTTTGAAGAACAATTTGAAGATAATATAATTAAATATTTCAAAACCGCATATTGATATTTGGTTTCTATTCGCTAATTGAACATAAAAATGTTAAAAATTCATTATGTTGATGGACACGTCGTTTGACGCACAATGAAAGAACGGGTCTCGTAAAATCGTGCAAGTAATTTCAAAGAGTTTTTGCTCACTAGGAAGAACATTGTCATTTATTTTGTTTTTAGAAGAAGTAATTGAATATTATGCGGTAAAAATTTAAAAAATGTCAGTTTAACGCAAATTATTCTTCAATATTAATTGTTACGTATTTCGCATGGGTACTTACTTATTTCACACAAAATTAGAGTTCTACTGATACATAAGCTGATAAGTAAACTTACGTTGAATCCATGAGGTTTAAGCATTGTAATTTTGTCTGTCTAGTGAAATCCGAACCCGTTATTTCTGAACTCCAGCAAAAAGTTTAGTAGCAACTAATACTGATTAAGTTCAAAATTAAATGCTGGAATGATTTCAACCACCAACACTTGACGTAAGACCACTTTATATGATTGGCTAAAGCAAGACCATCAAAAGTTTTATCTTAGTCAGCTCAAAGCGCAGATCAAATGTTGTAAATGGAATGAGTGGGAAAGTTTTTTATCCTCTTTTCACGTAACAGGATAAAGTAGAAGACAAAAGCGAATGTACGGAGGGATTGTGAGGTGCACAGAGGGACTGGCGTAATTGTAATGTTCGTCGATCTTCTTTTGTCTGTGGACAAATTCTCGGAAATAAAATAAAGGGTTATTGAAGTGAAAAAAAAGCACCGTGCTATGTCGGTAAACAATCACAAATAATTAAACTATAGTGATAAAAGTAATGTAGTCATTAAATGTTAGCACAATCATCTTTCCCAGAATGAAAATAAATAATGTAAAAAGTTCAAAACTTTAAGTGATCGTAAATTCCTTCATTCTATAAACTATCAGACATGTTTTTTTATTTATGAAAATGAGATTTAAAACGTTCTCGTAATATCTTCTCCCCAAAAGGGATTAGAAAAACGTTAAAACGTTGAAAAAGTAAAAAAAAACATTTTTTTTTAATTTTTACATTTAAACTTTAGAGAATATATTTCTCTTTTTAAAAGTCTAATTCATATCTATTTGTGAGTTATGGAACTTATTGTATATACTTTATATTGTATATGTACTCTACATATAGATTATATCATTTTTTACTAACTATGAGAACAATTTTAACTAAGTAATAAAATCAGTTGGTCTGAGCTCAAGGTGAAGAACACATTATGAGTGCGGAGAATAGAGTCTTAACCTACACTTAGACAAATTTGTGATCCATATTTCTGTTGGTGAGGAACTAAACTGTTACGCACACACGCACTGGAATCGCACACTGTCTGTCTGAAGGCTGTAGTGGCAATACATGTACTATTTTAGAATAACCATCATTGTCATTTGCTAACTTTCGGTCTGGTAAAAATGTCACTGAGTCGGAAATCGAACCCGCGACTGTGCTTTGATCGTAGAGGTGTTAACCACTACGCCACCCGGTAGTTTTCTATATCTGTTCACCATTTTCACTCAGGTCTAACCCCAGAAGACCTGAGACACATCCCCATTCAGGAGATGTATGAATATCCTACCTTGACACACTGGTACGTGTGAAGCTTGTTACAAAGAGAACACAGATTAGTGCGGTACACTCATCTCTTGTATAGGGATGTTCACATATCTTCTTCGCGTGTAGGTACACATAAAAACATATGCATACTAGTCATTATTTTGGAGTGAGCCATGACTGGGAAAGAGGCCTCTCATTTAATCAGGCATCGACAAATTAAATTGGTTTAACTCAATTATGGCATACAAAAAATGCGTCATATTATTCAATACCTAGCTTAAACAAAATATGAAATTCCAAAAAACTTTTTTATAAATGCGTAACAAGTAATTAAACATTGGATTTCAATAACAAAGTGAAGTAAAACAAACAAACATCATTAATAATTATAAAAAATACGCTCTTATTTATTTTTTACGTAATTTACAATTTCATGAAATATCACTGATGATTTATTAATATTTTCACAATAGTGATGATACGCATAACGTATAAAACGTATGAAGCAATAAAAATCAAAATGGAACATATGACGTACATAGGTTCCACATCCGGCGGGAAAGAGAAGTTAAAGGGATCCATTGAAGAAAAAAAAAAGTCCTTTTCCAGATATGGCCTGTAAGAAAACAAAATAAAATGGTGAGTTTTAAATTAAGTAGCTCTTGTATAAAGGGCATTCAAAATGAAATATTAACAAACGAAAATGAATAATAGGACGATGGCCATTTATTCTGACATACAATGTTAATATCTCCTTTTTCGAAACTTATATTCTTACTCCAATCTGCTATCATTCTACAATGAAACGGAACTCAGGAGACGTATGAATTCTAATCCTAAACAACTGTGAAAGTGATGCTTGTATTCGTTTCGCATAGCGATTCAAACTTTCGTTAAGATAGAGTGAAAAGGATTTAGAATATAATAAAGTAAATTACTCACAAAGACGACCGAACCTTCAGTGTAAATGAATTACATTTTTACTTGATATCAACAGTAGTTTGAGAAATCATGAAATACATGAGAGTTTAACTACCGTTTTTGATTTTGTGCAGCCATGAAATTCTACAAATCTTAGAGAAACTCAAGAAATGTACTCTACGTAACTATATAAAATGAAGGAAATGTAATATTAAAACGTTTAAATATATTAAAAATATTAATTATTTAAATATTTATAGTAGATTAACTTATGAGACTAGTTGGACCAATTACGTTTCACATATCTGTTACTGAAGTTGAAGATATGTTCAGTATTCATTTTCAATTAGTTGCTAATAACACCCTACATGACAAGCACCTCACCTTCCATAGTATTATTTCCTTACTTCCATTCAAACAGGCAATCCACAAACCTTGACAAGCAGTACTCTAAAATTATATTCTGATGAAATAATATTCTTCATTAGGTAGGCTGGAGTATTTATTCTCTACGAAAATTCCATTACAAATTAAATCATTGTTTAAAAGTGAACTGTTATTATTTAAGTTACGAACGAGTATAATTAATTTATGGAAATAAATAAACTTTGTTGTAAAATATCAGTTGCAAAATGCTCGGGGACGATAAACCAAGTTACTCTTCGGAAACAAGGACCATCTCATCAATTCCAATCAAGGGCCCAAGTCAGTTGCGTTTTAATATTTATAAAATAAGTTATGAAATAAATACATGCTATTATCTTTTCATTATTTCCAAAATGAATCGAAATGCAGTTAAAATTCCAAATGAATAATAACGAAAGTATTAAGAACATTCCCACCAATGTGTATATTTGCCTCGATCTGAGGGAAAACCGGAGAAAAAAAAACCGGGCCAGGATGGGGTGGTTTAAACATTTAAACAATTCGTTTAAACATCTCCAGAGCTTCTCGTCTTCCTCCCTCTCACACTACTACGTCTCCTCCCCCTCCCCCTCTCCAGCTAGCATCTCACCGTGTCTCCGCTGCTACCAGTGAACCTTTGCTCCCGTGGTGACGTGTCTGTGGCGGGCGACGTTGGCCGCGCTCCCGAAGCGCCGACCGGAATGGTCGCTCCAGGGCTCAGGTGCACCGACGGAATCCGTCGTCGCCGTCGGCAGTCGGCAGTCGGCAGGCCGCGAAATACACGAGAAACCACTCAAGGAGACGACCAGCTAGGAGACATCACCGGTTAGGAGCCATGAGATGGCGGAGAGGGAGTGAGATGGACGGGTTAACTGTCACCCAGTCCAATTCTCACCCCGTTGGAGCACCACAGTCACCCATGTCACCACCGCTGTCCCCGTCGTCGCCACGAAACGGAAATAGCATGGTTGGTGCCTTATGTGACGTAGCGTCGTTTATTACGATTCGAGATTTTATGCATACGTTTCATCGCAACGGAATATGAAGAGGTTCGCTTAGTGCTATTGTCAACTAAGGTTTAAAACCGGATAAAATAAATTCATTTATAACGAGTTGTTTTACTACAGTCCGTATATTATTGACTACACGCATATGTAATATCATTCGTGTTTTTTTGAACTCCGCAAAATGAATATGTCTAAAACGTGAACTTTGTTATTCAGTTCTATGCTGTTCAGTAAAACATCCTACAGGAAGTTTGTCCATTTCTTTCAGCGTATTATTTGAACTAGCACAACAATTTATTCTATCAAAGTTACAAATGTTATTTTTATTTTATTTCTACCCATGATCTTCAATCAACAGAATTTCTCTAAATTGAAAAAAGGTATTAAAAATAAAAATATTTGATTCATTTGTATTTTAATGTATTTTATTTGACTTATTCGCGTCACTCGCTGAGTGTTTGAACTTCCCTGTACATTTAAACATGCAAGTTTAAATTACAATATAGAAGTCTGGGGAATGACAATTAAACATATCCAACCTTTTCTAAATGAATAATTTGCTCTCATTGTCTGTTCACCTTTATCAATAATTCAGATACATAAGAAGTATACAAAAGGGTATCTATACATTCCTTATTATTCTTATATATGACGGTATCACTGAATGTAAATCACGCAGAAAAATGTACTCATAAATATTTATCACCAAACTAATACCAGAAATGTCACAAACAAGAAAATATTTCTACCATATTTAATCATTTATTTGTGCTGAGAACACTTTCGGCTGTGTGGCGGCCATCTTTAGTACCGGGTCCTATCACAATCAAGCAAGCATGACTGAAAACCAGCTGAAGATGGACACTGTCGGTACAATAAGGACTCCTCAATGGGATAAAGAATATGATCAAAAGATGAGACTGATATATAATTACCTGTAAGGTTGAAGAACTTATTTCACATTAACATATGGGTTAATAAAGTTTGCAGTACAACCTCTACCAAACAACAATTAAGATATTCCGATACAGCGACAAAAATTAATAGGGTTTTTACAATTATATTAAATATTTAATAAATGTGAGGAATAATCTTCTCTTAAACTTTCTTTGTTGTTACCATAAAAATAATCACAATAGCAGTTGAACATAACACACACACAACATGATTTAAGCCAACGTTCACATCTCTAAGAGGCGGAGCGCCAGTTAATTTGCATAGCGCGATCCGACATCCGCATTCACGGCATATATCATTCCATTGCGAGCACACACCAGCGCGCGTTCCGATACTCTACGCATGCATTAAGCGGTCGGCGACGTCCACCGTGAGGTCACTGCAAGACCTCACCCTACACCCTGCCGTGGCAGCCGTGGCGCCTGCGTCATGCGCTTCCCAGGGCCAGAGGACCATCCATTAAACTCGATTTGCCGCTCAAGATTGGGTAGTTCTCAGCCAATGATATTCCTCCCCAATAAGATTTCCACTTACACATTTTTTAATCACTCGAGGGAATGGTAGGGAGAAGTAAAAAAACAATCAAAACGATAGCGTGTGGATGAAATATAAAACAAAAATGAAGAATTAGTTTCAAAAATAGTATTTACTTTTTTTTTAATCCTAACTCCGTCTAGCTTTATTGTTTAAAAAAAATCGTTTTACGGGTGTGTAAGTGAACCTGTATCGCTTTTCCTTCTAAACCACAGTACCAATTTCAAGTTATCTTTAAAAAATTATGACCAATCGTGGAAATCCCAACCATAACCACAGAGGTTGAGTTTGCGAACTTTAAAATACTGCAGAATCCTATGCAAAACCACTTTCAATAACAAGGAATATATAAAATTGAGAGTTATTATGAACATTTCTTATAGAATGAGCCATACTGGTGTCATGATGTAATCAGGTACGTACTGTATTTATTAAAGACTTGGTTTGCTCGATAACTCATCCTGACCCTGGTTTTTCCCATTCTGGTCCGGATTTTTCTCCGGTTTTCCTCCGAGTAGAGGCAGATTTTCTATACAAACTCTCTAGACTCTTGTCTAGGGGCGGCTCGTATTGAAAAAGTAAATCTCAAGTTTAGTGTTGTTTTAATACTTACGATTTATAAATAATAGTTTCCAAATAATGTAGTTTGATAATATGGCGTACTTCTGATAACTCATCTACAAAATGATGGATTAGAAAAAAATTCTGAATCTATAGAAAGGATTGATAAATTACTCCTTTTCCTAACGTCTCATTGAAATACACCTTACGTCCGGTTCACTACTTTCTGTCGTCCCCTAAAATAACATTTTCATAAAAAATAACTATGCTTAAAATGCATAAAAATGAACACAAGGTTAAAAACATTTTCCTGACATCGTGCCGGTTTCGTGTTAAAGGAGTTGGATCACAGAAAAATTAATTATATCTTTCCGACAAAGCTGTGGACAGAAACTTATTTTGACAGAAGCCCAGAATTCTTTCCAAACAGTTCTTGATTTGAAATTAATGGTGATTGCAACATATGATATTTTAATTTTATTTCAAATCTTATGTTCACGTGTAAAATTAGTTAATGTTACAAAATTACTACATTTTTTGAAGATCGAGTACCTTCATAACTATTACAAAAAAATCCGAGAAGTGGCTCCCCGAAATCCTCCGTTTCCAGACTATTTGCCTGCATCCCGAATGTATATAAATTATGAGTGAGTAAAGTATAGCACTCAATTTCGTGGAAAAATTCAGAAAAATATATTTCAATATTTTAATGTTCCATAACTGACAAACAAAGAAATGGAGATAAACACATGAAATGATTTAAACTTGTTTGTCCGGAACAAACCGCGTCTCGGTAGACAGAACTACCAACGTTTCTTGCTGTGACCAAAAGAATCATGTTTTTAAAACGGCACTCCTCATAGCACTTAAATAATGGTTCGTGAATTAAAAAATGTAGGTGCAACTATGAAATGAAGCGCCCTAAATAATCAAATATGACGCAATTTTTAAGGTAATAACATTTATAGTGCAATTAACATCTTTCTCTCGCTCTACAAATGTTTGAAACTTCTGGGAGAGAATGTGAAAAAATATAGGAAGACGCTGTAAATTATTGAAGTATTACATTCATTTTCTTACCAGGTTAAATATTTGCGTGCTCTTACATTGTATTTCTTCTGACAATAAAAATTATCTCAGAAATTTTTAGGATCAAATAAGTATGTTATAAGAAACGTTAATAACTAGATAGCACACAGCGTAAATTATTAAAATAACTATTTTTCTCTTCCTTCCTCATCGTATAGGTGACACTGGTTTTGTCTGAGTTACGCTGCTTTATAGTCATTGAATTTTGGACTCTATTCAGAAGATCGAATATAACATAGACATTCCAATATTTTTCTTCATAATCGAGAAGTCTTCAAGAAATAAACTTCTATTGAACATGAAATTTTGTGTCACTTCATGAGAGCAAATAACTTTGATCAAACTTCTACGAATCATTGAGAGGACTGTATTTACATTTAACATTGATTATTCATTTATTTCGTAATGTTTCTTCACACAAAGTTTCGTGGAGGTAAGTTTGCTGAATGTTTTCAGGCAGCAATAAGCCAGCAGAAGGTCTCATTTCATGTTTACAGATCAAATGATCTTACAAATCCATAAAATACGGGAGTGTTGCTGTATTTTTAACGTTGCGTTATAACTTACTTAGATATAGAAACAAGGGAACAAATTCACACGTTAAAGTTACCATAAAATTCAATACTTTATATCATTAATGAATTTCGAGAACCATTTACAATATTTATGACATTTATGGATTAGTGATTCTGATACTTAGAGTTTATATTTATGTTCAATTATCCTGTTTCTACGATTATGTTCCTTGTTATACGTGTTTACACTGGACGACGGCAAACGTTGTGTTTCAGAAAAACACAATAAAATATATTAAACGTCCAAAACAGGTCATATGTTAAAATTTATTTATTCGGAGATTTACTTGTTTTTTACACATCTTTAACTGAGAAACCGATAACAGGTTGCAAGAAGCCGTATGTTGAATTTTTGGCTACTCGGTACGCATGAAAAACTAGACAATTCTGAAATGAAGGATACGAGTAGCTAGGGTAAAGAACCCAGAGTGTTACAGAATGGTTTGTTTACAGAACGTTGCAGTCATTGTACGAGTTTGTCTTGTGTATGAAGCAAAGCGTGGTGCAAGCATAATGCATTATAATAATGACTCTTGGAGAAAAATATCACTTAATATTCATTACTTGAAGTATGTCAATTTATTTTGTATGATGACTGCAATGTTTTTTACTTAATGAATGGTAACTAAATCAGCTTTATTGAAGGTAATGTTTTAGAAATCTTTTAAATATTCTGTGATGTGTTAAATCATTTTGAGAAAATCCATAAGGCAGTTATGGCCGTTACATTAGTTAATATTCCTTGTCACATTGCTGTTCTGTGGATGCCAGAATTAAATGGTTGTAATTTTATGTAATTGTGTAACTGAATAATTGCGTACATCTGCCTTATGTTGAGTAAATATGTGCCCTTGTTTATTAAGGTCTTGTGGTTTTTGTATTTTGGAGCTAATACATGCTATTCAATAAGGTTCTTTACTTCATTATCTTGAGTCATTGAATACTACTTTGTTGAGTATTTTACGGAGCATCATGATTTGTAATATTGTATGATGTGTTAAGCTTATTTTTGGAAATTCTATAAGGTAGTTATGGTTGTTAAATTAGTTAATATTCTTTTCTATTCAAGAAATATAATTTCCTGTATTGTATTGTGTTATTGCACATTAGTTTTGTTGGAACGTCCTGGTTGTAATAGTATTAAATGCTTAATAAATGCCCTGTTTCTTTGTATTAAATTTTAAGCTTTATTTCAATGTTGTAATATTATACTAGTGTACTGAGCTAAATCGGTGAAGAGGAAATGGCAAGTTAAAACATGTTATGTTTAATAATTTACATCCACTTACATGCTCGAGACTTGCCGCTGTATAAGCGCCTCCTTCACACTAAGTGTCGAGAATAAAACGAACTAATCGTAAATATAAACAATTCTTGTCAACCAAACAACTCATGTCAACCATCACCAGTGTTTCACAACAAAAGTTACTTCGATTTGGTTAATGTCCAACGTAAATATAATTGTAAAAGAACTAAAAAAATGATTTATACAATTTTTTCTTTAAGTTTGAATTAATAATCACTTTGACATTATTCTTTTCTGATGTCATATTCCAAAATATTTTAAACAACCTTGTAAGAAGACGAAATTTTCATATTTTTTGTAGTATTCGTGTTATTTATTTCGGGTAGAACTATATTGTATTAATGGATAGTTAAGTTGTTTGTTTTTTGTTACTATAATAAAATTCATTTATTTGTTTATATACTACAATCACCTTATTATGACAGAGAAAATAAGTTGAAACATCGTGAGCGTTATAAACAAAATTAGTTTACTTTCAAGAGCATTGAAAATATTTAAATGGACACTTTGTTCTCATATTGGAGTTTTTTGATTCCAATTCTTTTAACAATTATTAACTTCATTTTAACAAAATAATTTATAGAATCAGTTTAATATTACATTTTAAAATCTTTTTAGATATATATTCTTTTTGTAGTTTACATCTCTTTATTATATTTGTGTAAAGTTCAAACGTTTCAGGTTTTGTGTACAGTCAGCTATTAGTGATGCTATAACAATAAGAAATATTCTTTCTCATATAAAGTGATTTTATATAAAATAATCATATACACGAATGTAACAAGTATCCTGTATAAACATTCCAGTATAAACCTCACGCAGAAATACGGGCGATAGCAGAAATTCATGTCTTCATCACGCAATTTTATTTAATAATCAAAATAAAAATATAGAAACAATGTGTGACATAGTTCACAAGCTTATGTCCCTCAAAAATAATCACATGATTTTTCTGCTGGTATATAGGTAAAAATTTAGAAGAAAGAATTCATTGATAATTTTAAAGCTGAAATAATTTATTAGAATTGGACAAATTTGAAGTACTCTGGTATACCGTTTTCTTTGTTTGTTTGTTTTTTGTTTGTGTGCTTGTGGAGGCAAAAATCCCTTCAGTATTTTTTGCATTTAGTAAATTTACCCGGAAAAAATTTTCCTCAGAGCAAAATATGGTAGCTTTGTATCCTAAGCCTCTTACATGGCTCCTGGTTCTTACTTCGAGAGCATGTATAAAAACGGAAGTGTACATTCTTACAATACAGCATGCAACGTATATTTCTGTCATTGCTGTCTGAGCACTTCGGATCCTAGAATGCATAATACAAGAACACGCATCAGTACTATTCTTCTGAAGTCATTCTTATGCACAAAGAGAATTTTGAATTCTTACGGATAGTGAATTACATCTTGATAGCCCTCTTGCATTTAGATCCACCTTCCCTTAGATCTCAACTAGTCTACAAGTAAACTAATTTCAACGAGGAACATTATGTTTTAATATACTATAATTATTAATATTCAATAATAACAAATTAAAAACTATTAAATGAATGAATTTTTAAAACATGTAGCTGAAGTAATTATACATTTTTTGTTCATAATCTCTTTCGTTATAAACTGAAGAATTTATAAAATAAACTTTACATTAACGTAGGGGAAAACCATAAAATATTCATTCTTATATATATTCCTAACTTATCACTCATTTCTTTTTTTCTCATTTCGCTACTTCTCTAAAGTTATGTTTATCTTTAGTATCATGGCATTGCATTGAACATTTTCTAAATATCAGCGTTGCATTCAGTAAAATTTAATACCGATATGCAAATTTGTTATTAAAATTATTTATATTTTGAAGTCACCATTTCACGCACTCTTATGTTTGACTGTAAGTCAGAACAACCCTTAGGTTGAAATTTATAAAAACGTAAAGCTGCACTCAAACTGTAAAAATATTAGTTGTAAAACTATTATATAAAAACAGTTATTGTAAACGGAATGCATTTTTTCTTTAGTTATGGTTTCAATATTCTCTTGTCCGAATTACATTTATCACCATTATCCCATACCCACAATTTATTTTTGAAAGCAACAAAAGTTTTAATAATACACACATGTAATTTTCAAAACCATGCAAATATCATTTTTCAGTAAATTACTAAATTTAATAAAATATGTTCAGAACTAAATAAGGATAATCAATAACTTATATTTTACCCTTTCACTTGGATTATCAAATATATTTATTGTGTTTAATCATTTCTCTATAACATTTAACAGACGTAAATATTAGAATATTTTATTGAAGTTGAGAGATCTCTCCAACAACATTAAGAGCCAACCTTCCAGAACATTTATTTGGACTTTTTGGTTGAGAATACCTATTGAGCAGAGAATTGAGAGAGATTCATCTCTCAATATTCGATAGAAGCAATATCCTCCGATTTTCCTCTGCAAATTAAAGTCAATTCACATATCGTCCACGTAGAGGATATACTTTTACTCAGTTGTGCAATCTGAATGGATAACGATATTACCTTTTTTCTAAGTCGACGTTATCAGAATGGGGATAACAATTATACTAGCACAAAAATCACCTTGCATACTTACTTCACATTATGTAATTTTAGTATATATTTATCTATTGGGTGTGTAATACTGTACTTATATATGTGCATGAACGAAAGTAAAAGTAAAACTGTTTGTATCATCTTCGCAATACAAACCATTTGTTTTACATATCCGAATCCTAAAGATTCTGTATTAGAATTCAAGGAATAAAGAATTGTACTAAACAAAAAAGTGTTTTAAATTTGCATTCCATAAAAATTTCGTTGAAATATTTTAATTTCACTTAGTGCAGCCATACAAACTAGACATTAATCAAAGTTTTCTTTGCAATACAGTAAGCAGCACATCAAGTGCACATTCAAAAGAAGAAAACATTCATGAAACATAAAAAAAGTACCCCAAGATATGGTTTCATGAAACAAAACGAACTTCCAAGTCATTTTCTCTCACTGAAAGAAAACAAAGTCCCTATTCAAAGTTAATTTAACGTTCTGACTTGTTTCCATTTGATTAGAACTCTCCGCTTCATTCATATGCCAAGAATAAAGACCATTCTCTCGACTTTCAAATTAAAGGAAAGTTTCAAGAGACATTGTTATTGAATCCAAGCATTCACGTAAAACGTTCAAATTAATGGCTTAATATAATATTCATTCTCAAGAAAGCTCTATAATGTCTACTTTTCTGCTTATTGCAAGACAAGAACATTTAGATAAATTTAGCTGTAGAAAATATTTTTGTATTTTTTGTATTTTTTATATTTTTATACAAATCTTCGACAAACTTTAGAAACTTTTAAAAATTGCATTTTATTTTAAGGATACTTTTACTCAGCTCTAGGTATAAGTAGTCTCATACAAAATTTAATAATAAAGTTGCGTAATGCAAATGATTTCTCTGCATATATATATATATATATATATATANTTTTGTATTTGGTATAGGTATATTTCAGTATATTTACAAATTAAAACCATGTACATTTATTGAATTTATTGATTGATGTAGGTAATTTACAAAGAAAATCTTTTTTGTAGCCTTCTAACACTACAAAACTATTGTTTTCTTTTTCTCTTTCCCAGTGGGGAAAACTTTATCTTCAGTTTATCCTGAATATATTCTTGAAAGATAAGATTATCCTGAGGTTATCAAAATGGCGTACATAGACTCTCTCGAAGACCTTCCTGAAGATAGTCTTGATCATGTCTTTAGTATATTTTATACATATAAGATATCATTTCAGGTCATCTCCAAAATGTTCTATGTATATTTTTAATAGATAACCTCTTTTTCATTGTATGAATATGCCCCTTACGATCATCTCCACAATATCATATTTATATCTTGACAAAATCATTTCGAGTTCATGCAACGAAGATAATCTTCAAGATCATCTCCAGAATGTCTTTTGTAATAATATTAATTTTATATATATATATATATATATATATATATATATATACTCATTCTACCCATATCAAAGAGACTACAAAAATATGTATTTATCATATTTATTACAAGATCAAGATATAAAACTTAAAAAACAAAGTCAATAATTACAAAAGAAGATTTTTGACCATGTTTCATATGTGAAACAAGAAAACACTGTATAACACGAATTATGGAACATATTGTCATGTATTAAATACAATGGAGAATTATTATATAAGAAAATATTATATAAGAAATAAAATAACTCTAAAATTATATATCTGAGAAATGTCTACTAATAACCAGTCCAGGGTAAAATTGGTTTTGCATCTCGTGCTTTCAGACGAGCATCTTGTCTAACAACGAGTAGTCTTCTACTTTACATCTTTCGATGACACAATGGTCCGTTCTCGCTACCAATGAATAATTTATTCTGGAAAAGAAAAACAACTATAAAACTATTTGATAACTAACAATGGCCAGAACAAGGAATTTCCTACTGTCACACTTTGTTAGATTAAGGTAAGGATAAATTTTACTGCGAGTGCTTTGAATAGCGTAACGTCTGATTTAAGGGCAAGTTTTTGCTGCTTTGTGTGCACACCCTTACAGATGTGAAACCCACAGCTCAAAGTAGTGTCATTATAGATACCATCAGTGTAAAGTCAATGCTACGGTCATTAAATATGACACCTGAATGAAATAAATGGAATTATTAACCAACAATTAAAAGCTCAATGAATAACTATGTCCTTGGAGGCTTACCAAACTGACATAAACAGATTTGTCGTTCAGTTTTCCATCAAAAAGTTATTTCTATTATTTACTTAATCTCTACATTACAATAAATTTTAGAAGTATACAATTTATACCATTTGGTATTTTATATTTTTATTACCTCAAGTGAATTGAGTCTGTCAAAATACTTTCTGTGCCACTAAATAATGAGTTAGCAAGAACTATGATACATATCAGTGTCATCGTATTGCCATGAAAATAAAAAACAATGCACAATCGACATACCGCTATGAGTAAGCTACGTAGAAAAGTACAAGAGACACTAACTCCTTAGTTCAATCATTTGTCAACAATATTACACATGTATCGATGCTATTAACAAGCTAGTGCATAGTGCAAGTTCAAAAAAATGCATGTTTCAATCAGATATATTGAAGGCTTGGAGTAAATTATCTAGATAGTAAATAACTTTATTATTCTCAACGTAGTCATGTGTAGTTTTCAACTGATTTTTTGGCAAAAGAAATAAATTATTCCAACACTTAATTTGTATTTCAGCTTCAAATTTCAAATAGAAATTCAATTTATTGCTAAAAATGTTGAAACCTACGTATGACCACGCGGTGGATTTAAGCTAGTTTAGGTAGGAAGAATTTAGGTCGTACAAGAAAAAAATTAACTTATCTAAAATGGAGAAATATCCAGATAACTAACTGGAATGTAACAAGAACAAATAATATCCCTTTTGACGAATATTCAACACAAGTGCTAATAGTCACCTAAGGATAACGGTTACATTTAAAAGAAACTTCAGTTAACACTACTGAATTAGGTCGTATGTTTCTGATTGCTCAACTTTATTGTAAAGAAAAGAATGCGTTGTTCTTGATTGTTTGCACCGACGCGAAAATACGAATGTGCTCCTTCCCCCGCCCACCTCCTCAATAGCAATATTAAACCACTACTGATCATGCTGAGGGCAAGTTACGGACTATCTTGTTCTTACTACGTCCAAAGATTATCTTCATAATAAATAACGAATGTTACCAGGGAATCCTCAGTTGACAAAATTTGTCTTCAGGAGACCCCGTAGAGACTATCTTCAAAAGATGAAGTGTAGACTATGGCAAGAGTACGACCTGACGACATGTTGCGGACTAACTGGACCAGATTATCTCGAGATAATCTTCACTGTTTGAACTATGAATGTTCACAGAATATCCTCCACGGACGAAATAAGGATATCCAGAGAAGATACCGTATAGACTATTCATCTAAGGATATAATGAGGGTTAAGTCAGCAGTACTAACTGCAGTCTATCAAGACCAAAATATCTGGAGATAATCTTAAATGTACAAAGCAAATTCATAGGATTCACAGAGAAACTGGAGATATTTTACAATGACCTATTCCAGATCGTCTTAAATTTGTATTCCACGGATTATTTCCGTTAATACAAAGTATAGATATCTTACAAATGTTCTTGAAATATGATCTTCAAAGAATAAGTTTGGAATTAATCCTAGGATGTCTTAAGGACAGACTTTCCCCACTGGCTTTATAGGTTAATATTACTTTTTATTTCTATTATTCACTATGAGTATTTTTATGTATATTAGAGGTAGAACAATAATGTGTTTTAACTATAATAATAATAAATTTATTGTCAAAAAACAGTACAAACTGCGTATGACCACGTGGAGGACAATAAACTAATTTACTCTCCGGAAGCAAGCAAGGGACCATCCCATCAATTCCGATCAAGGGCCCTAAGTCAGAGGCGGATTCAAATTTTTTTTGCATAAGTTCCTAGATAAGATAAAAAGTTCGCTGCGAGTTATAATACATATATAATGTCAATATATTTGTAATTTAACGCAAATATGTTTGTAAATTTACATGTACAAGTTATTATCAATTATTCACTAAAGACTGCATTTTTCCGCTTTTATAGCTTTATGTAAATTTGAATATACTCTTCTCCAAATAGACTAAGCCTGTAATGTTATTGTTTTCTCTTTATACACTTTGCATACAAAAATATTTTTGTAGCAAATATCCTAGACTATGAATAATCGTAATACATTGTTACCCACAAATATTCTAATCTATGCAAATTCATCGGTAAAATTGCTTATCTCTATATATCTATGTATCTTCTAATATCCTATGAAAACAGGTAATTTGTGTAATTTCTATTCTATTTAATTCTATTCTTAAAAAATATCTCCATAAATAATATTTATTTCGAGCAAGGAACTTTGGAAAGTAGTATAGATGATCATAAACGAATTCTATTCCATGTTGATACTGTATTTGAATGGTTGGTTGTCCACAGACTTGTAATACTCCAATAGCACATAATATTAGCACAGCGATACCATGACAAGATTGAAATAACGATGAAAATGTAGCTGAGAAGGAACACAGACATCGAATCATGACATGGAGCACAAGGGTTGACTGTTTCGCATTCTCATCAATCCTTGCCTCGCTAGGAAGGTAAGGGGGTGGATGAGGTGAGAGTGGTGGAGGATTTGGGGGAGGAGGAGAAGGACGAGAGAATGAGGGGGCGAAGAAGGAGAAAAAAGAAGCGAAGGAAAAGGAAGACGTAGGAGAGAAAGAGAGTTAGAGACAGGGGGAGGACAACGGAGGAAGAGATGGTGGCGGAAAGATCACTCCAAGAGGTTGAGTATAGTCTGTGGACATGCAAGGGTTCAGGGCGAAAGAGGTCTCTGGACGGCATCACACGATAGGATAACATTTGTGTCACGAAAAGCGTTCGCTAATGGTTGCTTTCACAGTGCAGTCACAAACAAAGCACAGTTACATAAAATACTTTGATTTTTTCACAAAATACTCAGTATTCTCTGGGATGCCTTTCTTAATATTCATGGATAATATAAAAAACTTAACGACATAAAAGAAGGCGTCATTATGAAGATCATTTTAGAACAAAATATAATTTTTGCAATTTTATCTTAAGGTAAAATACATTTAACTTATACAAGATAACATAAACTTTTTACTGACGATCATGTGTCCTATCCCAACGTGTTTGATGTAGTAGATTTGTTGTTACTTGAAAGTAAGAAGTGTTCAATAACGTTCAAATGTTTTTTCTGGATTGCATGATATTGATCGTTTTAGTATTAGAAGTATTTTACAACAGTAATAAAAGAAATCAAGTATAAAATTATTGTTTTCCAATGAAAAATGTCTTAAATTTAACTTAGTTTAAAAATTTTCACCTCAAATAAATAGTGTTTATTTATATTTCAAAATTAAAATACTAATCTATATCGAAATGAAGGTATTGGCAAGTAAACGTATTCAGAAAATGTGATAAATCGTTCTCAGAAATATCTCACATGAGTTGTTGCAAATATTGGGTCATACAAAAATTTTATTTCTTTTTAAAGAGACGCATAATTTATCAGCACTCGTGATGTGAGTAAGAGACGAACATTTATCACCAAGCAACTACAAACTCAAATCGTATATCGAACCAGAAATTGATTCACCGTACTGTATTGGTAATGTTACAATGAGTTCCGAGACAGGAGACAACGCAGAAAACACGTACAGAAAACCAGCATCACAAAGTACCTTTCCTTTCAAAGGATATGTGTGCCCTAGAGCGAAGAATGTGGAACATCCTTAGTGAGAATACAACCCGTTCGACTTTTCACCACCCCTGGCATCTGTTTTCTTCGCACCACGACACAAATTGCTCATTTGTTCCTTCTGACATCGCCTACATTTTGTTTCATCAAATCCCCAGTGGACACGTAGAAACACACACTGACACCTAACTCCCCTCGCGTTCCCAATCATGTCCATCACGCCCAACCCTCGCACCGACCGTGTTGTCACGTGGTTTGAATACTAAATGAAACAATTCATCATGCAGAGGCATTTTAATGAGCCAATGAATTGGATATTTTGTAACAGTGTGGATTTTGAAATTGGACTAACAAGGAAGGCGTTGGTTGCAGGATTCAACCCTTGTTTTGTGAGCCACATCTCTGTTTCCCTCGAGAGAAATCAGAAACACAAATCATTTCATTGTATTTGAAGAGCAAACTAGATACAAAGGAGCCACCTATTCGTATCCACTGCTCCCCTGCCGGTCGATATACATAGAGTATATTGGTAAAAACCATGTGTGTTGGTAGTACGAGCTGCAGTCTCTCATTGCCATTTTTCTCTGATAATACAATGATAATGCCAATAAATTCCATTAATTGTTCGAGAATTGTGTAAGAAATGATAAAGTTAATGACGTACGCAATGCAAAACTGAGAGTCTGACATGGATAGAACTTTTAATACGGATAGAAAGAGAGATATAGAAAGATATTCACGTTCTTTTAGTCTTGAATTCACCCTTTCTATCGGTTCACCTTAATTATGCCTCCCATATGCAACCCTTCATTACTTCTATACCAATATGCTCGCACTAATGAAGGAAAATGTTAATGCTTTGTAATTTACAATGGATTTTATTATATTTTTTTTGTTATATAATTTAATTAATTAATTTTATGGTTTCTGAAACAGGCTTCGAATTTCACTGCAGTTATTAAATACACACACACACATATATATTTGTGTTTTCTATATAATATTTACACCGATTGCATTCTAAAATTATTTTTTTATAGAAAGTTCTAATTCTTTAGACATTGAGTGAGAGTTAGTACTCATGTAATCTGGGCATACTATATGAATGAGTTATGCTATATGGAGAACTGATAAAGCGCCGACATCCGACTGACATTCTTATATCGCCTTTCATAGTAGCAATGATGATATGGGTGACATATGCAAGGTGAACAAACCAATAAAAAAGAAAAATGAGAGAAATTTATCTTAAAAATACATCAAAGTGAACACACCGTTCATTGAAATCATTAATATTACAAAGTGGAAAATAATTGACAATTACTTATTTTAAAAGAACTTATTTTCTGGTCTTCTAATACCTTACAGCTAGAAATAATAATGATAATGTAATTAAGTAAACTTCATCCGATTTTATACGAGAATTATTAATACATTTTCAGCTCTTGTCGTGTCCGTATGTCGTGTTTCCTGTAAAGGAGATAAAGAAGCACATTCCATCTCCAACATTAAGTAGACTTCGTGAATACAACTTTCATAGCACATATATTGGTATTTTTAGCAATACGAATAAACTTGATGAAATTAAAACAATTATTTACACACCAAAGGGAAGTACTAGAAAGACAATTCTAGCAGAGGTACGTATCAAGTTACGATATTCCAAGAGATGGTAAATTTTATATCGATTTAGTAAACATAGTACAGAAGGAAACTTACTCTTATAGAACAACTATTTTTTTATGTTTCACAAAAAATTGTATTTGAAATCTTATGTCATAACTTACTTGAAAGATTTGGATATATTTCAGGCAAATTTGACACGTGACCTGAAGTGAATTAGACATGCGCTGTAGTATATTATCTAACAAAGAACATACCTGCTGAAAACATCAAAGGCATTTGTAAATAATTTAAAACTCGTCTGTAAAAGTTTGAGTCGGTATGGTTCCCAATTCTTGGTTGTCCGATTATGTCCACGTGAACGTCAGTGTGACAGTCTCTCTAATTTGATTTTTAAATATATCATTCTGCAAAACATTATTAAAAAATCCCTATATGTATATTCATTCATCAATGTCAACGGTTTCGCTCTCTATATTGAATTATTCTCAATCTCATACACAGCAATTTACGGGAGATAACTTTCCATTAGTCCTTTTCTCTCTTGGTGTCGAGCATTATAAATGACACAGCTGACGCCTTTTCCACTAGACGAGCACCCTCCCTCTTCCTTCTAATCGCTTTCTTCCATTCCAGGGCATTTTATCTCCGACTCAGTCGCGGACGAACCAGGTGCACTGGAAGGGATGAGTCCGTAAGGGGCGGGGGTAAAGAGACCTCCCCCTAAGCATTAACGCCCGGTGGCGGGGATTACACCTGACAAATGACCTCTTTGACTAAGAATTACAAGTGTGCCGCGTCCGGGTGCCGGAACCGGCTAAATGTCAAACGCAAATGAGAGCAGGGGAGAGGGGAAAATACTGTAGAATGGGAGCTTCTCTTTGATGTCAGTGCCACCTCCCCGCTTTCCAGACCCCCACCTCATCTCCTCGTTGCGTAGCGCGCACTTTGGCCAGAAACGTCCAGGCTTGTCATCCGCGTAGCGGCATTTTCACTGCACAATATCGCGTCATCCGTCGCCATTAACGGGTACTGAATGCGACACGCCGCCACTGCTCCCACTACTGCATCCAATTCCGGGTACTATCTCCTCCGAGATCAAAGATTGCCTCAGGCGCAATGAGCGTGGGTGGTCACGGAGGGTGCCTGTCACTCACGGATAGTGCGTTGAGCACTGACTGGGAATCCGTGGGGAGGAAAAATGTTACCAGGAATATTAACCAACCAACAAATTATTCTACCCGAACCGTGACGTAAAGGATTTAATTATTCAAATTCATTATTTGTGAACATGATTCTCATGCTTCACTGATGCAAAGCGCAATCGAGAAAAGCTACACAAAAGTGTCTATTTTAAATATAATTCTTCACTTTTATATCAATTATATTCATCGAAAACAGCATTGTAAAAAAATAATCTAAAGTATTTGCTTATGTTTAGAAAATTCATGTAAAACTATCATACCGAATTTCTATGAGAGACATGTGATGCAGAAGGGTTATTTTATTCTTTTTCTCAAAACTTCAAGTACAAAGCTTTTATATTATCTTGGGAAATACTATGTAAAAATAAAACAGTTGATAAAACTGCTTTACTGTTTTAAAACAAATACCTATTTTTTTCTATCATTTTTAGTAATTGCTATAGATTGCCATGATAATAGAAAAAGTTGAAACACGAATTTATGAACAATTTTTTATCTGTAATTACAATTTCAAAAGTGAAATGACTGATGTTTTAACAAATAAAACTAATTTATTGTGACAGGTCCACTCCAAAAGATTTTCACTTGAAGAAAGGACCATAAAATAATTTCTTATTTCGTAAGTTCTCTTCCAAATAATTAATTACTGAGTAGATGATCTTTCCCATATATTCTTTTGCACCGTGTAGCACACATTTATGATTACTGCTATTCGTTATTTACAAATATTTTCAAGTCAGCAAAAGACATGAATATATTATTGTTTGTTCAATACTTAAGAGCATGTCATTACATTTTTATCATTAAATTTGGAAAATAAATACTCATATCTAGTCTACGATTATTCGACACATCTAACATACAATTCTCCTATTTCTAATACATAACTAATTCCACAACCCAAGATACATATACTGCAGCTTCAAATGTTACCTTTAAATAGGCAACTGTCCGATTAAGAAGGTCCTGGTACTCTGTTAAACTTACACTAAAGTTTTGTACTCCCGAGATAGAGAAATCATCTGTCTAAAAAGGCTATATTCATGTGACCAGTTTAACGGTACTGTTTCATCATAAAATATTTTCGTTCGGATTGCAATTTATTTTCATTTTTCTGATCCAACCAAACTTGATGAACACTCTCACTGCACTAAGGCTAGCTTCTTAAAAAAAATTTAAATACCTTATATATACGAAAACATCCTATTCAAATTCATAGATACTTATTTTATTGCATATGACAAATTGGAAGGAAAAAGAATTTGATATGTGATATTCTGTTCGTTAAATGGGTTTCAAAAACGAATTTACTCTTAACATTAAAATCAATAATTGTTGTCTGCAAATATTCTCCGTATATAAAGTAGATTCTGTTAATATTTTAGATCTGAAAAACGTTGAATTAATCCTCTTCTTTCATCCATATATTGCGTTACCCAATTAGTCGAGTTTTGTCGGCTCTGGACCATAATAAACGCGAGGAAACGCTTCTACATTGAGTTAACACATTAAAAAAAATTTTTACATTTAAATTGTGAACTCACGCATATTTTACATAGCTCGATAGAGGGAAGTAATCATATGGGTTAACCTCAAAACAGGATCACAAATATAGTTAAAATGTAAGGTATTTTTAATGAGCGTTTATTGAATATCGGACCAGTGGTTTCCATTTTAACATTTACGAGGACAAACGGAACAACTTGGAACATGCGGAAAAATGTAAAATGTGATATATAATATTCTATTGCCATATGAATACGTCAGCTATGATGATCCAAATCTATTTTAACAAATTTAATATTTACGCAATATAGCTAGAATTAATATATTTGGCATTATTTAAAACAGATGAGGAATACAGTTATAATCATAAGATGTAAACAGAAGAACTTCAATTATAATACAAGCAACGACTACTAATCAAAAATTCTACTACATTAGTCAATTTTATAGTCTAATTAAATAAATAATTAAAAACATACGACCTTTTATGGACGAATAATATTTATATTTTCTGTGAAGAACTCTTCGCAGAAAATATAAATATTATTCGTCCATAAAAGGTCAAAGTTTTTTAATTATTTACTAATAGAAAAGTTTTTTAACGTTTCATTAAACTAAAAACATTGTGAATCTCTAGATAGAATCTAGATATTCTAAATAGAGTCTAGATAGAGTCTAGATAGAGTCTACATAGAGTCTAGATATAATTTAGATTTCTGTATCCGAGTATGTGTGGCGCAGAGGGTAAACTTTTCATACAGTACAGTTATTTGAACTGAGAATTAGAAATGAAAAGCTACAATTTTTTCTGGCCCCACCGGGAATTGAACCCGGGATGACTTGGTGTTGAGCGAGAACGCTAACACCGTAGCCATCGATGGGGCCATTGTAAATGTATTAAAAAGAAAAAATTAATTATATAATTCCAAGTAGAAGAATAAAAAATGGTTAATTTTATTCCATGGCACTAATTTTGAATGGTCGAGCACCTTCATGAAAACAGTAATCAGCAATTCATCATATTTTCAAATTCATTGAGAAAATGTTACATTAATAAGGGCGACTAAGCTTTAGCGATAGTAATATTTAATGTTACCGAAAGTGTTCATATTAAACATTGTTTTTTGTATCTGTATTTATTACCAGATTATTTGTCTATATTAATACATCATAAATTACTTTATTTTCATTTAAGTGTCGCCTTTAAATATTTCCTTTTTTATTTTTGGTCAAATTTTATGGTAATTTTTATGAACTGTTGAAAAGCAGATTTTACTTTTTGAAAGCTGTACATTTTCATGGATATTAGAAATAAAATTTATATATTCTATAAAGTATCTAAAATATGTTAATTTGAATTTTTCTACTCATCATCAAAAAGGGGGAAACGAGTAATCTGAAAGCAACCATTATAATTTTATTACAAACAAATTAGTTCGAAGGAAGAGTAGTCATCTCAATTCATTAATGAAGAAGCCATTGTTTCCGCTCTTCACTTGAAATTATTGTGATCGTCAGTTATTCGATTCTTTTTTTGTTCCTTTCATTGACAAGATAAAGGGTTACAGCACTACGGGAACACCTGTCACTTCAGCGACTGCGATACCACTGAAAAAGTAAGCGTATTGGACTCGAAAATTAATCACTCTGATAGAAGTGTTGTAGGGACGAATGCACTATGGGCAAAGAGAACAGTACAACGACACAGGAGCTTCGGTCGACCGTAGCGGAGCGAATTCAATTTTCTGATATAGCATCGCGCTTTCCAGAGATAAGCCCAGGTCGCAGTAGCAGTAGCACTGTAGCAGCCTCCGAGTCTGACGGTGGCGGTACTTCTATGTTCACATTTCATTGCCCAGCGTTAGACGTAAGTACTGTGCGTACACATCAGCTATCCCACTCTCGTGGGAGGATTTCTGATGAAATATTTCAACACGATACATACATCGTACGTCCAATGTCGCAACGCATCGTCATTCGTGTCGGAAGGCGGTCCATTTATGTTTTCGTATTCGTTAGTCAATCTGACTTAACCTTCAATTGGTCGCATATAAAAAATACATTATTAGTGGTGCACGGAAAAAAGGGCTGGATAACAATAAACATAAAAATGGCCGCAAAGTTGTTTATATACAGCATTGCCGGAATGATAATAACAAACAATCTAAAACCAATCCACAAATATCTTTGACGTGGAAATATCAAGGAAGATTTGAGGGATCGTCGATAAAATTGATTTTTATTGTTACGCACTTGGCAGTAGAAGGACAAAAAAGGATTGTGTTGTGTGGGTGTGACGAGTGGTGTTATGGTGTTATCACTAGTTGTGGACAAAATATCAATGACCCGGAAGTAAAGACCATGGTGAACTTATTGAAAGTCAAATGATTATAAAACAATTCAAGGTTCTTTTGCAAGTAAGATAATTTTAAAATATTAATTCTTTTGAATCTCATGTAATTTTATAATCAATCTAATATGAAATAAATCATATATTTGTTCAAGTATTACTTATTTTATAAAACAATACTAACAATGCTGAAGTAAACAATTTTTTATTCACTAATAAAACTTTCCAATTGCAAAACCGAGTTTTCACGAGTATTTGTGGATGAATTAATAAAAGGATACGGGCAACTTTTCCGGTTGCAACGGTTTCCAAATGCATTATTGCTTCCCGATTCATCGCCGAAGAAGTGCCTTTCACCTTGAATTGTATCGATGTTCATAGCAGCTTATGTAGACCTATAAAAATATCCAAATTTTTATTATTATAACGAAACCGAGGGCCGTTAAAATTATGACGACATAAATGCAATGATAGTGTCCGTTATTTATCGAACGTTGTCAACAGAAGTTCCCAAAAGATTATTCACCAGGAAAGGGAAAGGGAATTACTTCTAATGATATTTATTTGTATAAAAATTAATCTAATATATCCTCCTTCACTTTCATTATTTGTCATTTTTTATTGTTGGTCTTCTCTTTATTGCTGCATAAAAAAAGCATAGAGGTGGTCAAGTTTAGGGAGGTATTAATTTTATGGTGAATTTAATACTCACATAAATGGAGCGAGGACACAACACACAATTGGTTTTCTTGAATATTACACTACTAAGTTTTCATTTAATTGATATTACAAATCAACGTATTCAGGTTAGGTTTTAAATCAACTATCAGAAGTATCAAAGTAACTATTTATAATCTCACTAACGCAAATGGAAAGTTCAGAAAATTAGTAGAAAAGGGGTGTTTTCATTAAACCATGAGAACTCAACCAGACGTCAAAGGTACATTAGATGCTTCCGAGTAAAATAGTATGTGTAACAGAGAGATTTTGCTTAACGCAAACACTTCCTAGCGTATACAATACGTTGACGACACTAACCGGTAACATACATGGAAAGAACTAGTTTAATCGATGCATTTTGCATAGCGTACCTTCGACTCGAATCATACTAAAAATTATAAACCCAAACAAACTACTTTTATGCAAGAGCACAAGCAAACTGTACTGTGAGTGCACCAGCACGTACTCAAACGGCACACACAACCAACAGATCTCTTGCATACCCTCTCAGATACCTCAAACCCAGACCAGAATCCGCTATGGACTCTCTCACTAGCGTACCACTAACATCATACGCAAACAGAGGCGTTAGTGTTCTATTAATGTCAGAGCGTGTGCAGAAGTGACTTGCATGTGGATTGTGTGTATGATAACTCGCAGGTACGCTATGCAAAATCTCCCTAATATCTCGTTGAGAATTGAATTAAGTAAGCACTGATGAAGGAAAATTCTCCCTCGTAACTATGACATTAAAATGATATCCACGCTTCAATTATACGAAATAATTCTTCGTGTTGATGTGGGTATACTGAGAACAAAGAGGAGCTTATTGAGATGAATGCATCAAAAACTGTAAAGTATATTGTAAAAAATGTTGTGGGAGGGTATTTCTGAAGAACGACTTGTGTTCCCAAGATTGATTTAGTATGTTCTAGGGAGCTGCATAGTTTATCGCACAATTTCCTAGTTCTTCATTAAACTTTTTTGTAATAAGATTCAAAGAATGATATGTTATCTTTCTTCCATATTCATCTTTTTCAGTAATTTTTCTGTCACGAGCATGATAAATAAGTTTAATTTATCTTTACCAGTTATATTTTCTAAACTGTGTTTTCATTGCATTAGTGCGTCGCACTGATATATTACTGCGACAATTCTGTTTCTTTCTAACGAACAATTTGCATAAAATTCTTCTTTTTTTTAAATGTATTAACTTTTTCAATTTTTTTTCAATGTACTAACTTCATTAAAAACATTAAAGAAAGCTGGCCACATTTTGCTTCAAAACCTTATAAAAGCATTTCTTACCATCGCATCTTGTTCACTCATTCGTATTTCACTCGCTCCCTTTCCATCCGTTTTTCAACATTCGTATTTGCATGCCGTATACATGAAGCCGGACAAATTCATAATATCTCGATTTTGTGTCATAGTCATAGCATGATGTTTATTCTAGGTTTACTTTCTCAGTTTAACTTTCATCAATAACATCATGTAGAAGACCAACCGATCATTTTTCCTACCATGGCCGTAACATGATATACATGTTCAGCTTTTTCAACGAAAAAGAAAGTTTCGTAAATGTTAAATACATTCAAAATATTAGACTATATCAATAATTTGACTTTCTAGCTAGAAATGAATCAGCCCCAATATTAAGCAACTTGTCATACAAAACTAAATTTTCAATTTAATTTTTTGTGTAGTTTCTTTGTAATGTTTAATATTCTATCACACAGTACTTAAATATAATAGAGTATGGTATAAACATTCAAATAAATCTTTAACATTGCATTACCTCACCATGCTCATTTAACTTTCATATATGCCCATTTAACTTTCAAAAAATCTTTCATTCTCTAGTTTTCATGCTACAAATTCAAAAATGCAGTCAGCTGGAAATCGGGAAACCAGAACTTGAAGAGGTATTTATTAGCAAGAAATTCTGATTCTCCGTTAGTTTTAATAATAACAGACATAATAAGTGTAGTCGTTTCCAGAATAACAATGTAGTCGTACAGTTCATGATTCTCTATTTTTACATATGCCACTAGCTCTAAAAATACTTCTTTAAGATCTCAAAGGTGTAACTTGACACAGTGTTTGTAATGTTAGACGTTCCTTGAATACCATTACTAAACTAATTTGGCTAAACTTCGCACAAACCTATTTAAAACTTTCTCTCTTGCAATAGTGTTCAGTAACCATTGCTACACGATGGTTTGCCTAGTGACTGTTGCTTCAGACAATAACCTCCGTGTCCCTCTCTCTAAAGTCGCCCTTGCCATAGCAACGTAAATACGTAGACATCGAGTGTTTCATCAAGAATGTGTTAAAGCTATTTTATGGGGTAAACTTTTCTCGTTAAGTTTATTTTCATTTCATTTTCTTTTTTAAATTTTTCCACTTTTTGAATTGATTTATATATATAAATCAATACGCAAATATCCCAGTTACTTCTAATTCCTTTTCTGCGTAACCGGACGGAGTAAATCTTATCAATGATGTATCGTACTTAACACCATCGTAGGAACACATTCCTACATATACAGAGAAATACATATCTAAATACGTATGATGAAACTCCCCCATGTAACCAACACACGAAAGTTACATGATAGCCATGTTGTTTGCTGGTTTCCAAGGCGACATCACTCTTTGCACAAGAGAGTCTCAACATACGACGCCAAAGAATCCTACGATTGTAAATAGTGGACGTCTCCTTGATACACACGCGTGCCGTGTGCAACGAGGACACCCCTCCTTTATCTCTCAATAGACGAGCCTCGCTCTAGTGTTACGTCGTCACGCTCGTCGCTTGTCATTGTTTTGCTTATAGCTACAGGCAACGAAGAATTCATTCGGCTGAAAATCCTTGAGGAGTTCACATCGATATCCGATAACCTCTCACAAGAAGCTCAGCTCCTCAGAAATAATTTCTAAGTTGGAATTCGTGACAGAATGATTTCACATATCGAGTACTGAAGAAATTCTATCTTCGAAATCTGTGACTGAATAATTTCAACCACCAAGACATCGGAAAAGCATCATCACGAAACGCCACCTCGCGGCCAAACCTAGAACCCGCTCCGGGACACGGCACAGCATCCTGTGAGAACGAAGATAACTTTGACGAGAGGCGCCGTCACGCACCCGAATATTGCACTTCGTCGACTAGCTACAACTGGACATCACCATCTGTGCCATCTAGCGACGAAGAAGGAAACTCCTTACCTTCGACTACCGACTTACCTGGAGTCGTGAGTTAAACGAACGAGGCACAATTTCACACTGAACTTTCAACGCCTGTCGTTCGTCGTCTGGTGTTATTCTTTGTTTACATTACGACGACTTGTTTACATAATAAACCTTGTTCTATTCAAACCTCTGAGTATTTATTTTGGAGAGGAAGAGATCTTATTGCGAAGCAAGTCTACGTGCTGTGGCTTGCGAAGCAATAAAAAAAATCTTCCCCGACACCATTACAAGAAATGTTGACGATTTCCTATCGTTTGATCTTTCACTCTTTACTTTCCGTTATAACAGCATTTATAAATTGCAAGAAAAGCTACTTGACTTATTTATTTGAAAAGGTTGGACTTCACAACTGGAGTGATGATAAATGGAAGTTCCGGCGTGTCCTGTTCGTAATATACAATATTTGTAGAAAATTCCACGTGTGTTACGTGTGTCTCCATTATATAAAATCATTATATACTATTCATAACTGCTTTGATGTCCGGTTTACATTATAAATGCGAAGTAGGAAATCGAATGAAACTTTCCCTCGACTATTACACAGGAGAAAATATCTGCTACATTATTCAGGTAAATCAAACATTCTTACTAAATAAAAGTGAACGTTCTTATTTTCATACAATAAATAAGTTACATTCAATTTTTGTTATACTACCAAACCATTAGTTTTAATATAGAAAGATTATATGTTACTAAATGTAGTTAAATTTAGTCTTGTATTTACATTGGAATCCAAGTTCTCATCATGTTACGCTGATACTGAGATGGAGAGAGTACTTCCTTACGAAAGCCCCAAATCAAGACCGCATCTAAACGTTGCAGAGAACCCAAAACAAGCCTTCTCGGATCGGTAGACGCTCTCAGTACGCCCTTAGTATGGCGGAGAAATTAATTATCTAATGTAATAATGAAACTCCTCCAGTGGGAGGCAACGCCGTTGCATGATGGTTGCGCCTTGTGAATGGGTTCTCAAACTGCGAACGCGAATTCAAAGCCCTGCAACGCACTCTCAGCACCCAAAGTGACGCCGCTAGCGCACCCTCGGCGATACACTGCAAAGAAAACGTGAGAGTGGGAGTCATTCGAGTATATCCCCGAAAACCAAGCAATATCTTAAATAATGATAATTTAGTTTGAAAATGTAAAAGTAATGCAAAACATGACATAAAATTATTGTTTGTGATTTACGCTTACAATATCACATTGGATTATCCAGAGTCAAACATTTGTGTAAACATTAACTTTAAAAAACTAGTAATGTCTTGAAATGTTATGTAAAACAAAAATAAATTTCTTTCCCTATGAAAAGTCGTAAATAATATTTTTTTAATGTTATTTGTTTTCAAATGAAATTTTTACTTGTTAAGGAATATCAAAAAGTTTCATTTGTACATCATGTAAAATATTACATGACCTTTTACTACACAAATAAGAAAACGAACCTTTTAAACGTTTTATGAATTCGTATACTCTTAATGATCCAACAATTTTCAGATTTCAAAAATTATTTTCCACCTGGACATACTTATTGAATCACTATTACGCTTTCATCGCAATCTGAGAAATATTTCTCTAAGAATGTCATGTATTATGTTATCCGAGTATAAGGTTCAGTTTATCATTGATGTAAACCAAATAATTATTTTTTTATTGTAGTTAAATTAGCACTCTTAAGTCTTTCAGTTCTCAATATATCAATACTTTTGGAGTAATAGTATCTTTATTATCACGAAACTTACAAAAAAAATTCCTGCCAATTAATAGAATCTGTTCATGGAGGAGGGTGAGGGTTCGTAGAAAAAATCTCTAAGAGGTACTCGAATTCCTCATGATACAGTGCCAACATAATTTTATTGCTAACCATATTATCATAAAGCAAGGAAGACAAATCAATAATAGCAATTACAGGTAATTTTTCTCATTTCCTTCAGGTCCTGTAAAAATCGTTCATACAATATAACTAGTTATATATATATATATATCTGTCTCTTATACACATCTTAGATGTGTATAAGAGANACGATACTCGAGCCCTATCAACGTCTGCAGTTTTTGATAGTTTGAGGTTTCTTGAGAGAGTTTTACCGAACGTTTAAATTTTTTTTAAATGTTTCTAAACTATGAGATAGGAAACTATGTTATATAAGAAGAGAAATGAGCAATTAGTTGTTCTCCCCAAAAAAGACGCAGTTCTAAATTCGGATACATGTGTGTTAGGGTCACACAAATAGAATGGTTTCTTGATGTATCTTCTTTAATTTATTGAATATACTCAATATGTTGCCTAATATAAATGATGTATTTATTTCGTGATTATATAATAGCTTGGTAATACTTGGTAATCATTCTTAAACAATAGCGTTAATTACAAATAATACCAAACTTGAATTTTGTTTCTGTATATGTAAGAAGACTTGACAAATGAAGGACACAAATGCAACTTTTTGATATTTCCAAGTATCGTGGAGAAAACTGAATACTGAGACGCCCTCAACTCCCTATTCAGTTCGAGGAATATGTTTCGACCACGGAGGATTGCAGGCGAGGCGGAAAGTTGAAATCCAACTTCTGTACGCGAACTTCCTAACGACGCCCTTCACCGCAAAACTTGAAAATTTACGTAAGATATACACAATGTAGTATATTAATCTAATTGGAAACTTGGGAACTAAGTAACAGCGGAAAGGCTTACGGGAGGATAAAAGATCTTGAAGATTCTACTACGAGTTCAATATCGAATGGAATCCTCTTTCATTCCTCGTGCATTTCAAGAACTCTTACATCCAATTTTTTTTATAGAAACATGTTTTTTTTGTTTCATACAAAATGTAAGCAAATTAAATAAGCTGGTTGCAGTAAATTTGATTTTTCTAAGAAATAAAGTGCAAACTATTCTAAAAAAGGTATAGCTTGTAGCACAAGTTATCTTGATCAAAAATAAGTTCTGAGAATCTTATTACAGATGTAATATTTATTTCTATAACACTTATATTACACATTACTTAAAAATATTTAGATATAAATGTAACTGAATCTATCAAAATGTATAATAATACACAATTAATAAAATGGTCCATAAAGTGGACTGAAGATAGAACAAACCGAATTATTTACTTATACGTAATTTGATTATTTGAATTTGTTACTGTCACTGGAACGAACGATTTTTTTTGTGCCCAAGGAAGTCGTCGTGGTTCTGATAACCTTCATTTCACAAACGTTATTTACCCTGCTATTCCAAATTACCCGAATTTGAATTAGGTTCATGACAGTTCATACATGCAATTATAAAAGCATGAGGAATCATAATCGAGAGATGAATATCAGAGAGATCTCTTCCTTAGCTAAATGAATACTCATAAGCAAAATAATGTACACGAATAATTCCAATGGTTAGCAAGCACTAATATGGGCACTAATAACTCGTGTATTATGTCATCATTGCTCTTAACTTTTACTACAAAGCGGAGTCAGATAGGCTCTAATGTCGATCTCTCCATCTGCTTATGCAAAGTTCGCTTCCCTTCAATTTCTCGCTAATGAAGCGCATTTCCTCTCCTTCCAACCGGTGTTTGAATTGAAAACAGCACGGCAGTTAGCGAGGGGGAGGGTGGAACAACAAGTTGGAAACTGAAATAATACCTCCTTCCTGAAGTCCAATGGTGTTTCAATGTTTCGCCAAGTGGCCTGCGGCTGCGCCGCACAACAGCTATCAGCAAGGCGAAATAAGGAGAACGTCACAGACCTAAGGAACAGGGGCAGAACGCTCATCTGAAAGAAAGTGGGAGTGGTGAAACTCTGGAGATAATGGTGAAGAGGAGATGAAGAGGAAAAGGAAAATTAAAAGGGGAGGAAGAATTTATGGATTTAGAGTAGAAGAGAAAGAATTCAGGATGAAATGAGGGGGATTAAGTAGGGGGAGAATTTATGAATGTGGAACTGAGGAGAAAAAATGGGGAAGAAATAGAACAGCGGTCAAGGTTAGATGTAAGGAAAATGGGAACGTGGATACGCTGAAGGTGAGAGAATACAGAGAAAGAAGTGCAATGAAAAGAAGGGAAAGCACATTGAAAGAAAAAATGTTTGACAGAGAGAGGGAACAAAATGCAAATAAATGGAAAGTAAAAGAAATAAAATTAGAGGAGATCTTACAGAGCAGTGTGTCACTCAAGAGAAATGCTTCAAGCACATAAATAAATATTAAAAGGAAAAGAAGAGTAATATGAAACATATTGTAATAAAATGATCAAAAACGGTAAAGGAGTATCATAAATAGAGAAGAATAAGGGGAAGAGACGTAATCGCAAAGACGCACAATCAAGGATACGTCAGCATCGAACCTTTAATAGTGACAAAAGTGCGAAGAGAATAATTGAAAACGAGTGGATGATAAGTGAGCCCTCATGAAACGAAAAAGAAAACGCACAGAGGTTGAAGAGAAGTGCCAATTTTTTTGCTGTTGGTTGTAACCAAAGCGAAGAAGCAGATTCATGTTTACGGAGTCACATGAAGTAGCATGGCGCACGTTTACCAACATCTCAGACAGACACGATCCTTAGCGGTGGAAACGTTTCTTCAAGAAACATTCTCAACGCAGCAGAATCTTTGCAACTACATTCATCCGACGGAACAGAAGGAGAGAGCAGGCGAACGTTTCAGCCTTCACAGCCACAACTTTCAGCCCCTTCCCCCTTCTCATCCAACCCTCTTCCTCCAATGACGAAACGCGCACTGCGCTCCACGCTCACTTCCTCTTCCGGTGACTTGTCTCTAGGCATTTTGCTCCCAGCCACGTCGGAAGTCATTGTTCACTCGTGAAAGTCGATCATTTCCGAGGATATGGGTCGTTAAAGTAACACAGGACTACGGAATCTTTCGTGCTCGAATCAATTATTTCTCTCTTCTCAAAGAATATAATCGTGTTTCCTTATTGAAAGTATCTCAATAAAAACTTTGAATAAGTTTGATGATGTTTCTCAAAAGACAAATATAAATTTACTCTACGAATATATTTAACCTTCATTGAATTGTAGATGGAACATTAAAATATAAGTTAATTTTTTCTATCATTACTGATGAAACACGTGATGAATTCACAAACTTCTTCACGAAAATTTGTGGGATTAAAATCTTTAGAAACTTATCAATGAACTTCGTAATCTATATAAATAAAAATTAAATGCTGTCCGATGGTAAGCATCACTCGAGAACGATTGGACCGATTTTGGTTAATTTTTTTAAAAATTTCGTAATAGACAGAATAAGGTTTTTAGGGGAAAAAAATTGCCCGGAAAATTGTAAAATTCAGTAAAAAGTAAAAGAGCTTTTTTCTATGGAATTTTTGTATGAACCATAACTCACAATTTGAACGATGGATACGTGTTATTCTTTTTTTGTTTAGTTTGTTATGGGCCTGGAAACGTTTTCAGGAAAAAATTACAAAGGAAAGTCGGAAAATTCGGACAAACTGCAAACATCATAATTTTTGTATGTACTTCATCTCAAATTGAATATCCATAGCCACAATACTATGGTCACTCAGAAATACGGTATTTTCCTCATATTTCCTTGTTTATTCATTTAAAATAGCTTTTTACAAATTTCTCAAAACGATCATAAACGAATTTATTAAAATTTGGACAGGACAACGTCTGTCAGATCAGCTAGTTTATAATATAGTCCAGATGAGAATACGTGTTCTTGGGCGATCTGACAAAATAATATTTTTTATTCAATCAAATAAATATAAATATCTAGTGTGCTAGGAAAACATTTAGATGGAGAAGAACTTAGAATATGCCATTTGATTTGAAATTACAATAAATATCATATTATTAGACACAAAATTGAAGACATAGTTGAAGATGAAAAGAAGGTGATGCCAGACGCTTGGTCGCTTTGCAAACTGTTGGTCGACGAGTCCCCTCGTGAGCAAGAAGACAGATGGAGAGAACCCTAAGGAAGACGAAAGCAATTAGAAAGGGACCTTTGCTCCATAGTGTCGACGGCTGAAATCCTCGTGGTTGGCGGATGAACCATCGATGCTTTCCCTCCAACACCCAGAGGGTTGGTGTTCCCTTCGTCTTTTTCAACATTCCATGCAAAGCGAGCCCACTAGAATAAAATTATCTTTAAAACTTCACCGTTATCACAATTCTGATAAATTGTAAGTTTTTTATGTTGTATTTTTGATACACGAATTATAAAATGGGCTTTATTAATTTGAGAAAACAGTATCCTCCATTAGTATTGAATTTGAGAACTCAAGATGTAACAATCATAATTAGAGTCGTATTGAAGATAAAGAAAATTTCAAAACTTAAAATAGAAAAAATAACACCGATGACTTTAATCCAACAACTTTACCGAATATTCCATAAATATTGTAACTAAGTCATAATTACTTTATGCTATGTATTGATATCTTTTACTATTAAATAAATAATTTTATAAAAGTAAAGAAAAAAATGTTTAACTCTTAAAATAAAAATGCGTAATGTTACGAAGATATACGTAGAATAAATAAAAAAATAATACAATGGTATAGTTACTCTGTCATAAAAATCTCTACCTTGAAAAATTGGTTGCTTAATTAATTTCCGTGCGCTAAAAATCTGATCTGCGCTTTGCTTCAAAAGTATACAGATATCAAATAATTAACAACAATAAAATACATGGATTATACGTGGATGAATCAAAGATGTAAATTATTTTAAGTATTTGGTTACTCTTGTGTTTTGAGGTGAATTAAAACAATTTTATTCAGTGGAGAGTATCGTACTCTTATCACTGAAACATACTAGTTTATTCATGTAACGTTAAATTACAATAAACAATCTGTATACTATATGAAATTCATAAAATGAACAATCTCCAGATAGAAATGGACGTGTCATTGGTTTTCGACTCAGTCGTCAAGTATCTCTATCATTAGTTGTAATTATGTGAATCCGTGTGCGGGGACAGCGAGCTCACTGACTAAGATACACAATAAGGAATTCATGACCTAGGAGACATCTCTCAGAAGCATGAGTAGTAACCCCATAGTGAGCGCTAATACTGCATTGGCTAGCAGGATAAGGTGATGCAAATGAGCCCAGCACTAACAGCAGCATGTCTGGGGAAAGGTGCTGGAGGTGACTGCCCCGGGTATCACATCCAAGGGACGTCAAAATGTAAATATCCTAAAAAGAAATAACTTATGAATAATGTACTGAATTCTAAGTAATACTATTAAAGAGATGAAGATCTAATAAATTTTACTGATAAAACACCATAATGGTTGTGTTACAACACACCGCAAGCCCAGATGCGATGTGCGTATTTTTTGGGTAGAAGCGGGATTCAACCATAAACCACAACCTTTATGGTAGAGTTCGCTGCCACCAGCTTGGTTTCCCCAAGCAATCAAACACACGTGTAATAACAATAAAATATTTAATTCAAATTAAATACAGATCTGAATATCTACAAATGTAGACAAACTCTCAAATCATAAATACAAGTTTGAATTTGTTATTACAGAGTTATTGCTATCTGAAAGCAACAATTACATACAGATATAGATACTGGTGTTATGAATTAACTCGGAAATCTACCCAGATTATCCGAATCTCAAAAGTTTCCAAGTTGCTATCCCGAAATAACTAACTGTTTCAAGTTACGTCATTCGCGTCTAATAGCAATAAAATAGAATTACCGCAGCAATTCTCACTGGTCTGATGACCAAAACTAACCAAGTTACATTTCAAATAACCTGCGTACTTCCATACACTTCCGCAGAAAGGTCTGAAAAGTCACTTAGGATCTGCAATCCTCCCAATATATATACGGAAGCGGAGGTCACGTGACTACACCCTCGCTACTGTACTGAGCACTCTACATCAGGTTGGTCACCCCTCAGCTTCTGAGAAAACTGCGTCCGTTCGGCTGACCATTATTTTTGGCGACCACTGGAATATTCCCTCCACACTCGCTTTTCTCAGTTTTCAGCAGTAGATGGGAACTGTTCAGCCTCTACACAATAAACGGGAAGCCTTAGTAGCGGTATTTTTCCTTATTTGGCGGCGATTGGCCCGACCCTTAACCTCCTTAGGAATTTCCGGCTAGCAAAATGCTCGAAAATGTTAATATTTCAAAAATCTATAAACTGCACTGGTCCAGATGTTACAGGTTGTAACATAATACAAAAATTGAATACACATTTTTATTTATTATTGATGATTTTAAACCGCAATTACCTACATTAAAGTCTTTTGATTGCGTTAATTGTTGTCATATGAGAGGTAATTTAGTAAACTTATTACTTAATTTAGTTTACAAAGTAATAAGATTTATAAGTACTATGATAATTCAGGAGAGATTTTAAAATTTAGCGATCCTTTCATTCGAAAACCAGATTATTTTTAGACATTATCAAAGATTCAGCCTAGGCTAAGTTTGGCAACTTTTTTTCAAAAACAAGGTTATAAAACAAAAAACTTCAACTATAACCGTATGTACACAGAATTAATAAACCTAAAAGTCTAAAATAGGCTATACTTCTTAGCCTATTAGTAGCCAGACACGTTACTGAACTCAATATTTGAAGGAAAAAATTACGCATTAAACTATTCATCAAGAATTATGAATTTTACAAGTCAATAATGAAAACATATTTTTATGCCAATTTGATTTTTTTATTACTTGCAGAACAATTTTAACTTCATAAAAAGAAAAATATAATTTCTAATATAAATTTTTCTAAATACTCGGGCCAAATGTTGATTTTGAACACATGAGAATGTTCTGATAACATAATAAATTTGATTAGAACATAATATATTCTTATTGGCAAAAAATGTTGGTAGTTTGATTGAAAACACATGCTCGTACATTACGTAGTTATGTGCAAAGAAAGAAAAATTAATCTGTATTAGAATCATTCAAAATATTTTTTGCGTTTCATTATCATAATGACGAACTAATTTACAAGATCAGCTAACAAATTGTTTTAAAATTTGAATTAAATTAAAAACGATTCATTGGCAGTGAAATCATGACAAACGAAATCTTTGATGATAGACTAGTATTCAGAATTTGTGAATATGGAAAGCGTAAACGTTGAATTGATGCTCAGAATTTGGACATGGTAATTACAACCACGCATGTCCCTCCTATTGACAATATTGCCTCGTATGTAACGGGTGCAACAACTCCACTTTGCTTTACAAATACGTGAGGATCAACAGAAAGACTGTCACAAATTTATTCGTCGGTGAGAAGTAAACAGTCAACACGACCCCACTAAGTATCACGACAACTCCTACATGAAATGCTGACCATACGCATTCAACTGCCAAACAATTGCACCTCCCCTTTTCTATCCCTTCCGACCACAGCCGTGCGTGAGTGCGCGCGTGGATGCGTGCCAAACCCCTCGCACGGGATTCGAACCGCAGTCCTTCGAAGCGCGTGTCGCGGCGCCGAAACTAACCGTACGCCCCGCAACAAGTTTAATTGCACCGCACGGGGGATGGGGATCGTCGTCGTCAATTGGGGCGGGAAGAGGACTGTGGGTCATTGCGGCTGCACGATGGGACCCTAGGGGTTGGGGAATGAAGGGGTGGGGTTTGGGTGTGAGAGGGGGGAAGGGAATTGGGACTCGTTGCGGTTAGCAGGTGAGGCGGGCTCACCTCGACGTGGGCACGGTCAGGGTGTCTGGGGGAGGTTTCGGATGAGGAAGGGGTATTTTTGTTGTGGGGTGTGAGCGTGAATGATGCTGCTGGGGAAGCGAGTGAGGAAAGAGCCTTAATGAACTCAAAGGGTTTCAGGTATACGGTTACAGTTTTTGGATCTTCTAACCGTATGTAAGGAATTTGATGCACTTAATTTCTTTTTAAGGGAACTAAAAAGGAATATATTCAACATGTACTTAATATAATTCTCAAACTGAATTTTTCGTTATATATGTTGTTTTTAATAAAAGCAAGTTTTGAAGTTCCAAAACCCCATGAACTCCAGAAGCCAGAGTAGAGTTTGAGAGTATGTTTCTTGTGTGTGCGAGCTCCTTTTAGAAAACTGAAATTATGCGTATTGCAAAGAAATCATTTTACAACTAGTTTATACAGAAAGAAGGGTAGTCCATGGATTGAAATCGCTTGGATGATGCGCTAGCGATAACGCATGATATGCATTTAAGCAGTGGATTGTAAGCACCAAAATATTTTAATTAAAAGTCCGAAAAAAGTAAAAAAAGGCGATGTAAGTTCTAAATTTGTCCAGACCAAGTGGAAATCCAGACACACGAGTTTCTAGTGTTGGATGATTCACATTCATTTTGGTAGATACTTAATGGAAACGAAGTAATTGCTAAGGGACTCTTTTAATAATGTTTATATGGCACTTATCCAAAAATTAAACAAGTTTATGTGAGATGAATTAAAATATTTTTAATCTGTACGCTCAAAACTTATGTTTTTGTCAATAGCCAATTCATTCATTATCAATTACATGAATATTGACAATTACAATGTTTCAGAGACTTTTACCAACCTGTTTAGGAAATTAGAAATTTTCTGGTATGACACAAATTATGAAAAGAAAAAAGAGATTATATTTTTTTCGTTTTTAAAATATTAAATGAGAAAGAATAATAATCATTGCTACACATAAATAAAATATATGAAGACAAAAATTATGGTCTCACAATGACGCATGTTCGAAGTTGGAATTCTGGCTTTTAAAATTCACAATCAGTAGATTATGAGGCCAAATTTTGAGTCTATGCAAAATATATGTAGAAGGGTCTATTTTGATTTTCATCACGTCTCTATTGTAGTATAACATGATATGTGTTCTAACAGCTAGAAAAAAAAATTGACAAAAGTAATATTTCATCATAGTATTTTCGAGGTTCCAAACATACAATGTCAACATAAAATTAAAATTTATTAATTAACAATTTATTTTATTAGGTTGGTGTAGCTAGATAAACCGTTACTGAGAGATTGGCTCACCACAGGAAAGAATGGTAGTGTGCTGGATGGTTGGATGATGAAGTTGCAATGCGATGGAGTAGGACGCAGATGGATTGTCAGGTCGATGGAGTGGCAAGGTAATGGAATGTCTGGGAAATCGATTACGACCAAGACACGATTCCGCAATCCCCTGAACCTTCGGTAATGACTTTAATTATTCATCCACTTTGAGGGTGAGTTCTGATCAAATAATGTCATATACGTTTTTGTATCCGTATGCTGTCCAGAACGTAAATAATAGTGTTACATTCTCATGACCCAATTTCACAAAACTTTCAGAAATACTTATAAATCAAAAAAAAATTTGTTTTGAGAAAAATTAGAATTGTAAATATTTAACTTGAGCATTTTACAAGTAATTTATTATTAAAGAATATTTAATATGTAGGTAATTTTAAAGTTCTGGAAAAGATCAGAAATTGCAGATCAACAGATTTTATCAGCAGATTGAGGGTGTCTCGTTGCATCACAGAAATCCGATTGGTTCGGCAGATTTTGTATTTGTACTTTTCAACGTAAAGTAAATGAAGCAGTGAGGGTGAACAATGGGCCATATTAGTCACAGAGCGTGGATCACAATTTCCCCCTTTCGCAACTACTCTCAATGTGTTTAAGCTTTGCTGAATGATGAGAGGAAAACAGAACAGTGGAGCCAGGAGGATCGAGCCGAAATTCTCTGACAAAATCGTCGCTCACTAGCCGCATTATTCCCTGCGTGACTGCGAAATACCACCGGCACTGCGGCACCAGTAAGCCTCGATTATCAGGTCGACCTCTCACCACGAGGTACAAAGAAGGTGATCGAATGCTGATACTTTCAGTCGAACTTCATATCAAGTATAAAAGAAAGTAGGAAAGTAATTCACAGTGTTTGTTCAACTTCTGGGATAAGTGCGCGAACCTTGCCAAGTTTCCAGCTAATGATATTACAAAATATGGAATGAGGTAACATTAAATAATTAATATAAGAAATTGTGTTGAATATTTTACCATTAGAATCATTACTCTGACTTCCTTATTGTTAAATTTATCTTGGTATCTGACTTATCTAGCTAATATTTTATTTGTTTTACGATTAATTTGTTTGCTTAGTCAGATTTTCATTTTAGAGATGTCTTTGGTAGGATTTTCTTTATTTGGAATCAATCTTTAATATAAGCCAGCCAAAATATTATATGTTTTAGATTAATCATGCTAATGGAATCAATATACGTATTAATTATGTTAATGATACACTAAAATGTACAATTTAAAATGTCATATGTATAGAAGAGAAATAAATTAAATTTATTAGATAAATATAAAAATATAAGGAAGGCCACTTTCTCATCAACGCTGTGAAAAAAAATATTACAGAAGAAAACTCACAATTTAAATGAGATGTTGCTTTGAACTTTTAATATTCATTCAGAAGTAATTTTTGAAGTTCCAATTTTGAAAGGGTGATTTAGACTGAATTGTGTTTCTTCGAATTTTCGTAATATCTCACATTAATAGAGGTTTGTACAGTCTCATAAAAACAAATACTCCCATACGAAGCTGGATCGGGTCAGCTAGTTGTCATTTAAGTTAAAATACATCAATAAAAAATCGTCTCTAAACTAAGAGAATATGGATAATGTCACTGATGTGCTAAAATGGAGATTAAAACTATACATCCACTTAGCTAAATTGAAATTTTTGATTTCCTCTCATGAACTCATGAAGATAATACGAATAGATCCCTGATACTTCTATCAGAGATTGATTTTATACCGGTCGAAAACATGTGAGAAAAATACATTTTGATCTGAACGTATTGGTGATAATTGAACGGACCCGTTTAGCAATGGATGTGTGCGGAAATTCATCAATGACGAGTTTTCACTTATATCGGGTCTTTAATGTGTATTTTAGAAGTGATTTTTTTCCCCCTCGATATCTCGTGAGAGAGTTACTGAATCAATATGGATTTTGAAACGGAGAAACATTCGTGAGTTCCAAGTCTAGCCAATTTGTTTGTTCTGGTTGTAAATACATTAAATTAATTTCGGTTTAATTGTTTATAATAAATTTATAAATTTATTGTCAAAAAACAGTACAAACTGCGTATGATCACGTGGAGGGAAAAAAAACTAATTTACTCTCCGGAAGCAAGCAAGGGACCATCCCATCAATTCCGATCAAGGGCCCTAAGGCAGAGGCGGATTCAAAAATTTCAGCAAAAGTTCCTAGATAAGATAAAAAGTTAGCTGCGAGTTATAATACTAATAGAATGTCAATATGTGTGTAATTTTAAGCAAAAAATTACATGTACAAGTTCTTATCGAACTATAGATTATTCTGAGTATAGTGTTTAAAAATCATAAGAATTGAAATAATAAATTTTATAAATATAATAAGTTTTGTACTATATTTTATCATTTTTTTCTTATTTTAGACCAAGTACTACGTAGCTCAAATTTTATTTCCCAGGTTAGTCCCAAATCTTAAGTCAAAAGTTTCATTACGGGTAGTATAGGAGCTCAGTATCTTCTAAAGACAAAATTAAATTACCGCGTCTAGTCGTAAACACTGCTTTGTAGCTCGCTAATTGCTTCCTGTTTATGATTCCCATATTACCCGGCTGGCAAAAAGCAAAGATGAAGGAGTGAAGAGGATGATGCCAGGGTCGATGGTGCGGATGAAAGGGGTACTGGGGGCTGTGGTTGTTTTGGTGGGTGGAGACTGGAGACCGGCAGACGTTGGTGCTACCGTGTTAGAGTGTTATCGGATGCGAAGATACGACTATGATTTTTACCGAGGTAATACGGTGAGGTTCATGGATGAAAGGGTGGGAATTATGGTGATGGAAGTTGAGGTATGAGGGTAGCTGTGAGAATGACCCACGGTGTCTCTGAAGCACAGAGAGAGTGGTTTTGTGTCTGGAGTGAGTTCCACAGGATGGGGTGTAGTGCGTGGACGTGGAGACATCTACGAGATAACGGCGGATGAGAACACAGAGGAAATTGCAACCACAAGAAGATGAGAGCATGTGGTTGTGCTAACTCCGAAAAGTCCTTTTTTCTCTCTCTCCGTCGGTCAGTCCTGCCTATAACCTTTCTAAATGTGATTTCACTCTTTACTTCGCAATTACTACACGACAAAACTAGAAACATCCTCAATTTTGTTGTTGTCACTTCCTGTGGTAAAGCAATTCCATCCTTCTCTTTCACTTCTCATATCAAGCCATATTTCTTTTAATTAAAAATATATTGATATTTTGCATGCGCATCAAATTCACTGAATGAAAAGTGCAACAAAGAAAGAAAGGATGTACGAGGATTTTCACTATAAATAATAATGAATCAACTATAAGAAAATCATTACTAAATTTAATAAACCCTTCAATTAATTGTACAACCTTGCAATATCTCGTTCTGTTGAGAGTAATTCTAGTCCCTTCATCGTTCCGTACTCCCGTCTCATATCTTCTCTGTTTAAATAGATTGCAATATCTTTCTTTATGTAATGATATAACAGTAGTGCACGTAATAGGTTACGCTCTAAGAATGAGGAACAAAAATTTAATATCAGTATTTATAATCTACTCATTAGGGACTTTGTTAATAAAAATTAATCTTTATAAATTAAGTTGATAGTCGTCGCATAATCTTGACATCAAAAATATAAGATCATGAAATATGATATAAAATTGTTAAAAGATCTCAAAGTACTTAAATTTCTGGAAAGTATCCCTTGTTTCTTTATTTACATTTACATCGCAGAAGATAAATGTTAATTAACAACTTATTATGAATTTTAAATAATAACAATAATAATTATTATTATTGTAATAAACATAACACTCGTATTCCCTTACAATTTTTTCACTGCAGTATGCCATTCTTCATCTTCTGACAAATTGTTGAAATGATCAGATCACCAAAACCACAAGAACATGCTCTCTGCATGAGTGAATAGTTTTAAATACATTTGCATTTTAAGCAAAAATGTAACCCTGCCATTCCAGTCAGTAATAATTTATTCTAGGCAATACAGTTTATTATTTCTACTTAATGAAACAAAGGAGAGGAAATACATTATATTTTAAATTCACTTATTTATTTCTTCGCAATAATAATTAACTTCCAACAAAAATACTATTCAATTCCGTTATCTATTGATTCCTTGGTTTCTATAACACAGCTTGTCTACGTGTTTCCTTTGCTTTGAAACTTCTTCTTTAGGTTTCAAGTCGCCTAATTCCCTTACAAGTTATAGGCAGACATGGAATTTTGACCAGGTGTCGGCGATTACGGTGCTCCTGGCGGAAGGACACCGCATTATATGGAACTCTGTGGTCTTACGCAGCGCACGAGACCTGCGATTAATGGATCTATAATACATTGAAAAATATAAGTACAGATGCGCAATTAGTCGATGTCTCTTATTTCGAAGAGACCGTTCCAGCAATGTCATATTTCCGTCTTCCAAGTCACCCGAAACATCAATACGATTCTGACATAGCAACTTTATAATTACCTACGCAGCCACGAAAATCATTCATAACTCATGTCAATAATACAAGGATCCATCATACTTGAGAATGAATTCACTGAAGCCCAATAATTTTAGCTTATTCATCCAATAGCAGAAAATTTATACGCAATAAATTTACTGAAAATACTAAATTACTTGACACTTTTTGGTCGATTTAATGTGATACTTTAGTTTTTTACCCAACAATACGTTTCAGATTTGATCAGGAGTTCATATATTCAATCTATTAATAAGCTCTGCCATCATGTTTAATTATTATATCTTACAACTAAAATTGAATTTTTTAAAAATATATTCAAGTGTATTAATCAATGTAAGCATATTGTCAATCGAATATAAACATAATTAGATGTTAAAAGGAACATGTAACAATACAAGTTGGAATCTGAGCAAAAATTTAAGACTGACATAATAACATAATTATTAGCTAGCCTTATTATTCCCAATTCATGTGGGGTCGGCGAATGGTATTGGATACGATGCTTCGTATTATGTAAGCTTGGGAATACTAGGGTGCCGGTTGCCCTTCCTGCCGCACATTCCCTGAAGTGGTGATTATGAATGAAATGGGGGTGAATTATTATGAGTGAATGTTGTGGTGGAATGACAGGTAGGGGAAACGGAAGAACCCCAAGAAAGCCTGCCGCGAACGCCGCTCCGTCCACCACCTCGGATTCTACTTGGATCGGGCCGGGTTTGAGCCGGCGTCCCCGGAGGTAGAAGGCGAGCGCGTTAGGTACCACGCCACGGGTTGACCCCTTAAATTTAAGACTTTTATAGGCAACTTTATTCGTTATTACTATGAACTGTAATCTAAAGAACACTAATCCAAAAATTTAATCGGAAGATGAAAAACTTTAATAAGTCATGTTAGTGAAGAGTTTAAAGAGTATCACTAAGTCAAGTGATTGTGTTTTTATTCTATAATTTTAAAATATATTATATAAAAAATAAAAGTGACAATAAAATAACGTTACTGAACTTACATAGAAAAAAAAATTACAAAAATATAGATATCTGTCACATACATCACTGTGAACTCTTAAACTGTTTGTTAATAAAATTTGCATAATATTAAAATTTTTAAAACTTTTACTTGAACGCTATCAAAATAGTTGTATGAAGTATGATATTGGATTGCTTTAGTAGTATTAACGTGGAGATACCATCAATAATATTTTCATGCATTTGATCGTTAAACCTAAAAAATGTTTCATTTCGCAACCATTCCAAACTACTTTACAGATACAATCGTGACATTCCAGAGAGGCATTTCCCAAGCTACGCAGTTCACATTATTGAAATATCTGTCAGTCTAAAACGCTCCAACATGTCTCGTGGTGAAGCGGGGCAGCAACAGTGACGAATGATGAGCCCGTTATTTGGAAGCTTTATAGTAAAAAAGAGGACAACTGTACGCCGCTAGCAAAAAGCGCTGCATTTGTCTCCAACTAGCCCTCAGCACACCGTACATAGCTCTGGAGATCCAATAAGCGAAAATTCCTTCAACAAATTAATTTTACTCTCTGACTAACGACACAAACACGTGCTAACCAGGACAATACACTAGATGGATGTGGCTGCCTACACAAGTATACGCTTACGCCACGCCACCAAAATGAACCGTCTGCAAGTCATTAAAATTTGTAATGCACATCCGTTTGTCTGTATGCCACACCTTTCAACAAGTGAATCTAATTAAGTTCTCGTTTCAAACCACCAATACTGAATCCATAAAGAAACACTATTTCCTCGTTTAGTAATGTAGGCTATTCCGACAGTATAACAGTGTTATCGGATGAGACACTAAAATACTCACATTCTGAGTTAGTAGGAAAAGCCAACGGTTAGATTTAACATGATGCACTGATAAAATTTAGATATAACGTTTGAATTAGCGTAATAGTATTAAATTCCATTAAGGCTACGGACGTTAATATTAATGAGAAACGTTTGTAACGAAAAAAAAATTATTACATATTGATTTATTACGTATAACCTAATATATTACGAAATAAAATTGTATATTATTTATAAGAAGGAATACAATACTTACTATTGAAATATTTAACATTTTACCTTATGAGAGTAGCGTTGAAAAAAAAAATTTAAACCTTTGTTACTTTCTCATTACGTAGTATATAAAAAGTATTGTAATCATGAAAAAATTCGAAAACGAAATATATATGCGCGTAGTTTTAAGTTTGCCAATGGGGCGAATCCAAAGAGTATATTATGTTTGTATATGTGTCATTCTTATGTTACTTTGAAAAGGAGCACAGACCAATGTCTGTATCTAATGTTTCTCTTGATATCGTGTATCTTCCACCCACGTGACCTCTACACCGTTCTCGTATTCTCTCTTTCGGTGACGCTGCATCTTTTCGCTGCGTAAGCTTACGTATCAGATGTGTCCACTGCTCCTTTTGCCAGATATTCTTGTTAACTTATTCATGCTGTGTGTCATATTTCATGTTCGTGTACGTAATTTGATGCGTGAGAGTGTTATTTTATAATATTACTTATCATTTGAAGAATTACCTTGGTTACATAATTTTTTGTTTGGAAGGTAACGTGTGATTAATCATTTTGTTTATTTTTCATGATTTTTGTAATTCAATGCTTTATAGCAGTTTCAGTTGTTGTATTATTTTAAACAATATATTTTAACACTTGCAGAATGAGATAGATAAGGAGCGTTACGAAATAACAGGAAGTAAATAAAAACAAACAGCATCCCCAATTTAACCGAAATATCTAATAGACACGATTAGTGTTTATTAATATAATTTTGAAATTTCAAAATACACAAAAAATAACTCTTTAGTTCCTAATTAAATTATATAAGAATCTTTATGGTCTGCTGGCTCTGTTCTCGCGTTAATAATATTCTATTTATCTTCATATTTATTAATAAGTATATCTTTTGAAATGGAATATAATTCTTATCTCCCCAAAAAACGAAAAAACAGATTTGTATATTAGAGATTCTTTTAGATAAATGATAGTAAAATATTTCTTTAATAAACTTTTTAAATTGAGTAAAATGAAATCGATCAAAATACAGGGTAACATGGGAAAATCATCCCTCCCCTAATAGAATGCTTTAATGCCGCTCTTTAGTCCAGAATGAGAATCGAATATGAGAAAGTATGTGCAATAGTTTTGCACCACTAGTTTTTTATTGTACTGTCATTCCATATATTAATCTAAGATAAATACTTGATTTTGTTAATAATTCTAATATTCTAAATACAGTGAAACAGTATTGAATACATTAGATTTTTTACATTCATGTAATTATTGATATATAATATAGTTTTATTAATATAATTTTTATTAATAAAAATCACATATATTAAACTATCACGTATTTTCCTCAATATATCACTTTCGTTTATTTTTAGTCACGTTATTTCCTTTACACTTTAATTTAGTCTATTGTTTTATCATGAGTAACCATTATTACACACAAACTGTTAATTAAAATAAATCCAGTACTATGTTGTTGTTGTTGTTTTTTTGCCTAGAGATCACTGAAGTATAGTTATTTCTTTGTAAACATGTCTGCGGGATATTTAAGTTAATCCTTTTACGTATCTTAGATAAAATGTAGTCTGAAAGATTCATGAGATGCGACAGACTTATCAAGTTTCATTAACGTAAATCACACACTTGATATGATTTCAAATATATTGTAAAATATCATACAAATTCATGAATTAGATGTGATAACTTTCGGTCGGGTGAAAATGGTGACGAGTTGGGAATCGAACCCGGGATCCTGATTTCCACTCAGACCTAAACCCCGGAAGACACATCCCCATACGGGAGAAAAGTGAACCAGGCGGCACACTATGCTGTGCGCACTTGATTACCGGTTTCACACGTACCTACGTGTTAAGGTTCTTTAGTACATATTTCTTCCGTGTACCCTACACGTGGAGAAGATATATGATAACAAAAATGGTGTACAGCTGTGAAAGGCGAACGGGTGGTGTAGTGGTTAACACCCCTGCGATCAAAGCAGGATCCCGGGTTCGATTCCTAACTCGTCGCCATTTTCACCTGACCGAAAGTTATCACATATCTTCTTCACGTGTAGGGTACACGGAAGAAATAGGTTCATGAATGAAATCTCCCTTTTAATACTGAGCACGTATTTTTTTGATAATAGATTAGCAATAAATGCAACATTTAAACTATATTATTAGGTGTACCCATTGTACGATCACTTAACTTAGAAGTAAGAGCAAACATAACGCTAGGAAAACTCACTGTCAAAATAAAATCTACCGCACTTTTAGTTATATTGGATTTTATGTATTAAAAGCATCGAAACTCAAACCTGGGACACTAAAAAGTAGGAAAATGATGAACAGGAGATTTACTTAACTTACATAAACACTGGTCCATCTATAAGGGTACTACTTAAGTACTTAATGTGTCAGTTGACTCTCATCAATGAGGTAGACGACGTTGCATATTACGTTGTCACAATACCCAGTATCTCTGTAGAGCATCCATAAATTCCGGAGTCGTAAATCAAGGTCTCTAATATCGGATAAGGGATGGGTGTTTTCGTGCAGCAGGCAACAGTAAATTCCGAAGCTTAGCATAATATTAACAATATCATCATTATCCAAAAGTTATTAACGGCACTTGGGGTATCTCAGGATGACGTTTTGAGACATAAGAGATCTCAATGGATGATCACTCATTAACCATTATCGCTGTATATGGAAGTCTCTCATATCAACATTGTCTTTTTATATTCTAACTTTTAGTTGTTGTTTTTTTTCAAATAATTTTAGCTTATATGGTTTTTTTTTATTTGGAGCACCTTTATATAACAGTAAATATCATAACTCAGGATACTTTTTTGGACAATCACAATCAAGTATTTACTGAATAAATATTTGCGTTAAATATCATGTTCAATTTTTGTATTACTAGATTAACTCTTTACAATTTGTTTATTTATGACCACGACTCAATTCTCGAAACAAAAGTAAAACACAATAAAATATATTGTGATCGTCCAAATGAAGGTCGTAATGACTTATTTATCTTGATTATATAACGGACGTAAATAGTAAAATTATGAAATATATTTTAACACACGTACAAAACAAAACCAAATGGAGATCGTGTATCTCGCGGTTTTTCATTCATATTTTGAAAGATCCTAGTTTTTCTTGATTTACAGAATTTTCACGCAAACTATTTTGGAATATTTTACTTACTTTGACTATTTTCATTAGTTCCGTATTTTAAGACATCTATCGAACACATGACATCAATCCAGACATTAACAGACTGCATCCGGAAATTCGATGTACACGCCACCTGAATGCCCATTCTCAGGTGACGTGGAATCTCCCATTTACGCTCAATTAGGTCGCTGGTCCACCGCTACGAGCGATAAATTCCGCCAGACCGGCGATCATCGGGCAAGCATACACGCAGGTTCGCCAACCCAGCGACACGCAACAAATTGTCCCACCTGTCCCAGCGCTCAATATTAAAATTCTCAACGCGTTTGAAATGTACGGGTGACAGGCTGCCACATCCAAACCCACACCATCTCACCAACCTCCACCTCTACATCACACCCTTTGCACTTGCATTTCCTAATTAACCGAATTGGTTTCATCGTAATGAGCATTCAGTTCTGTTGCGCTCAAAAGTGTATTTAATTCTACAAATTTACGTACGAATGAAGGAAAGTGGGTACATCTACATCCACAACCACTTTTCTTTTTCTAAACTTATTCACAATTGATATCATGCTCTCAATCATGCTCGTAATAATTGTAATTCAATTTCTTGTTCCGTAAACCTCCGCTGATGGAGAATACTCCACAAGACGTGTGTAAGTTTGTTATAAATTAAAATTATTTTTCAGATGAACATGGAAGACTGTTTCTACTTTTCTTAAAATTTGTATTACATTCAGCTTTTTAACCCAATATAATATGCAATCTTTCAATGATAGTGGATTATGGAAACGAATTGCTTACGAGTATTCAAAGAAAATATCACTTGAATATAAAATGAATCACCTATCACCTATTGTTGTGCCTTTAAGTATGAGTTCGGCTCTGTGGTAGCAGTACGTTCATAAGAAAAAAACTCTCATCTCAATTCGAAATCCGACGTTGTCAATTATAGCTATCGTTCATTTTTATTAAATTAATTTTTTCTAATAATATGTTAAATATATAGATTAACTATAATCTTAAAAATATCAATGCAACATTGGAGAAACCGTGGCAGGTAAAGTTTCGAACACAAATTTTCCGCTATGAAAGCAGGTGCTTTATATATAATATGCATTTCAACTGCTGCAGAGTAGACATTCCGGGTTTTGAATCACGTCTTTTCAGTTTGTTTACTCTTCTTAAGTGTTTACCATCTTTTTTTCACCAACCCCTTTTTAGGTGAAGGTGAACAGACAAAAAGACTGGTATAAATGGAATAATGTTACTCTGACGTGTCAGCAGCATCTTTGGAGCCGCTTTTAAAAACGAGAATATCGAAAACATTTGTATTTGACAAAAGAGATCCCGGCATGTCAGCATCCACTCCAGTGAGAACTTGAATTTGTTTCATGGAATCGCATCTTCGCGGCTGGTTGAACGCGGCCAATGTCGAACGACCAATGCTGCTGCCACCAGACAATTCCCAGTGCAATAAAGATGTTCAGCAAAATGTGACGGTCGCGCACCGCAGTCGCAGTCAAACCCTCAGCTGGCGTTCAACCACTCAAGCGAACAGTCGAACCGAACCGATCAGGGATTTCCCCATCCCTCGACTAGTTCCACTGCGCCCGCGCTGGGGCCATCTCCCCTCCACAACTCTCATCCCTATGTCCACCGCTGTCGCCGACGCCGCCACCTCCGCAGCCATCGCTTGCTGGCAGACATGCTAATTAACGCGTTTAACTCAGCGACCCTGCGGGGGGGGCACAAATTAAAATATGATGCCACCGTTTACGGGGGTCGGCGAGTCCGCCCAATCGCGCAGCCGCGCGACGTTTCCTAACAGCTATTGGTTATGAAGGTAAGCTTGAAATTTATGTAAACTGCTCTCATTTGTTGCAATTTTTCGGTTCGTAACTGGTGTGTGGGATTAAAGCAATGGAGGTCTTCTATGTGTGTGCGCGAAGGGAACGACCACTCACAGCACTATTGGGATGATAGTTATTTTACCACTGAACGACCGAAGCCCAATTCGTGATCATCATTATCGTCATCCCCCCCCCCCGCAACAAACATTAAACTGATTAAATGAGCCATAAATCATGTCAGCGTTGTGCGTTGTACACAATTTAGTTAGTAAGAGTAGCAGAGATATTAGGAGATATAAAATATATTATGTTCCCAATTCATTTAAAAGATATCAGAGCAAAAAGTTTATCATCTCTTTGACACAATATATAAACGTTCTGAATTACAATTTGGTAAATATAATTCTTCAAGTTGTACGCGTTTTTTTTTCTATGAAATCACACAAAATGAGAGAGATCTTATAAAATCATTTTTATCAAATTTATCAAAATTAGAGGAGTATCCAATAAATCTGAACAAAGTCAGTTCAATATCAAAGCTAGTAATCAAAGTTAAAATTGTTTGAATATACAAAAAGTGGAGTAATAATTAAAAAAAATTGCCGATGCTTTTTGAGCTGAAAAAGTAGGAACTTGAGTCATTGCATTAAGGAGTAAAAATATATGAATTTACTAAATATGACATTTTCCAGTGAAAAATCTAAAAGTTCAAGATGTATCAATGAAAATAGTGTTTGAAAAAGAGAAGCAAGTAGCTCCTGTCAGGATTTTTTTTTTCAATATGACATAGACTGATACACCACTAGAAAAACATTGCAATTATCTTTCCTTAAGATCATCAAATTGATACCTCGCCAACATAAAATAGTGATTATCTTACTTCAGCGTGCTAATACTCTGTATTAATTAATAAAAGATAATGAATGAAAAAAAAATTATTTACAATTTATTGCGTTAAACTATCATGTTTAAAAGTATAACCAAGTTGAATTGGCTCATTCAATTGGTTCAGTTTATTGTATTTTGAAATATTGATTTTGCTAACATAAGTTCAATAACTAGCAATTCAGAACACGATTGCAATACAATTAACAGAAAATAAAATACAAACTAATCAAATTGTTAAGTAAGATCTTTAACTATCACTTAACTATAAAATACATAATAAATATTTTATACTTATGGTCTATAGTCCACAAAATTTTGTTGCAGTAATATTCTTATTTTGTTGTTATATTTTATAGATTGAAGTTGTTTAAACATTTTAATTTACTTCATTCATGTCCAATAAAAGTTAAGATTTCCCTTACAATATTCAACGAAAATTCGAGGTATTATTTCTATACAAATTACATTAGAAGAACATATTCAACATTTTCAGACGACTAATAAATTTTGAAATTTGTCGTCTCCATTTTTAGGGAGCATTGATGTATATATTTTTACGGAGAAAAGCGTTTTCTATGGGCTGGTGGACATTCACGCCAAATGCTTCGCTTGGATGTGTTACCTGGTCGGATGAACTCTCTGCCCGAGGTGAATTCCGCTGTATGGAGCTGCTGGACGCGTTCGTTATACTTATCAAAAATTATGAAATAAAAGTTATTTCGAAACCAATTTTTAATTCGTTCTTTCTAATTACACACTTCTAACGGTCTTTTAATCATTCTTAGGGCACTATATATCAACTTGTTTATTTCGCTAACATATTTGTCTTACTTGGAGCAAATTGTTCACGATTTACCACCATGATACTATACATATATCAACTAGAAAATAAATACTAAATATATCTTGAGCAAGTTACAACACATTTTAATTATATTTTTCACTTAACTAAACAAAATTTAGTGTATTTACAATATTTCAATTCAACAACCTTTCTTCTTGCTGAAAATCATATTACTTTTATAATTTTCTTGCTATGTACGTTCCAAATGCAACAAACGTCCGTAAATACTTTGGTAGTGTGTCCCATGAATGAAGACAGATAAAGCTTAGAACAATGTTTCATTAGTCCTATCAATTCGCTGCAGACATTGTTTTTATAACACATGCCATTTTCCAATTTTTGATACGCATAAAATATTAGTTTTTACAAGAACGGTTTTATAACTAAGAGTGTATTTTCGTGTTGTGTTGGTCAAATGACCAAAAAAAAAAAAACAACAACTGAAAATAATGTCATCTTTTGTTCAATATTCAATACACACGTACTCTCAATGTATTTCCTTGTGTAAATAAAGGTGTTTACTTAAAAGATATCACCGCTCTGTTACCATATCGTTATCACACTATGAAATTTAGTTCTAGGAAGGTATATACTGCAGCTGAATTGATTTTGGTTTACAAATGTAGGAATTTTACTCAATTTTTATTCTAATACAGGAAATATATGTTGAGTTTATTTTGGTCACATTATATTGAGTATATTATATAGTATTTCTTATGTCACTATGTTTAATGCATATATTTATTAGTGCTATACAGACAGAATAAGCCACTTTTCTAACATTTTAAATGAAGTTTTTGAAAAATTTCTATCGAATGATAATATGGATGTTTTTGCTCCAAAGCATGTATATGACAAGTAAAAAAATCAATCCACCTTTTCAATCAGCAACGAAGAAGAGAAAGTTTTCATGGGAAGTTATTGCTCTCTGGTTATCATACTCTCCCGCAAGAAGGCATTTACTGAAAAAAAAACTCCAGATCCACAACTGTAGTTAGTGAGAGTGCCTTTGGTGTACAAATCAATGTCAAGGAACTGTTTAGGGAAATAAAAATAATCCTACACCTAAATGACAACTCTAAAAGCAACAAATCGAACAAGACTGCAAAGGGAGATATTTATTTGATGTACTGGAGGAAGACTCTGAAATGTAGTGCATTCCACCCGAACTTTCCATAAATGAAATGATGGTCGGTTTCTACGACAAACTACGAGAAAATTACATGAAGGAAAGCCAATAAAATTTTGTTACAAAATTCGGAATCCATGCTATTTAAATGGCTACATGTAGAGTTTTTTCACCGTACTGTAGTAAATATGACAACCAGAAAGGTTCTTGAGGATTGAGAATGATTTCTAAAGTTAAAAGTGTAATTCCTACTTCTCAATCATACAATTACATGTTGCTTATTTACAATTTCTTCACAAGTCTGGGTGCATAGGAAATGCCGAAGAACCTAAACATCAAATAAACTGGCACTATGAGAGAAAATCGCAAAAAACTGTCTTCTTATGAGATCCAAGGAGATTGAAAAATGTAGTGGAGATTTTGAGATAACTGATTTGATACAACAAGTGAAATTCTATTGTGAAGTGGAAGGATAATAAGGTTGTAACGTTTGACAAAAATTTCGGCACAGTGGAACCTTTATCAAGTACTCACATGTACTCTAAAAAGGTAAAAAGCAAGTTCAAATTTCAATGCTCCACATGGTTCAGAAATATAATTCCTACATTGGGGGAGTTAACAAATCTTCCTGTACCGTATCAGAATATGTTCCAAAAAAGTGGTGGTGACCTTTCTTGACCTCACACACTCAGATGTTAAACATTGCAGTTGTCAGCACATGAAGGGCATATCAAAAGGCCAATAGGGAAGAAATTGTGTCACTAGATGTAAAAAGGAATATTTTATTGGTCTATTTAACTGTGAGAAAACAGAATTAACCCCAAAACGAAGAGGATTTCAAGGCAGGAAACAGGTAGTAGAGTTAGTGCTGAAGTGAGATTTGATCCTGAAAATCATTTGATACAATTAATAGCTAGAAAAAGGAAGTGTGCATTTAAAAAAATGCAACCAGAATTTGTAAAACATGAGACATTCCTCTTCATGATATCCGTTTTGGTGTGTTCCATTCACGCTAACTCATATTTTGAGTATTTTTATCGATTTTATTTAGCTTTGTTTAAAAAAAAACTTCATAAACATGTTGATATAAGTAATGTACAAATTGACAAAAAATAAAGTGGAATATTTATTTCTTCTCTTGCGCTTTTCCTAACTCTTTCTACCAATGTCCCAAATTGGTAGAATTGGGGCGCCCTTTTGTGTAAAGTTCATTCATGAAGAGAGGTGAAAAAGCTGTTACTGATTGAGTATAACCTAACTAATTTCAAAATTATCAATTTATACTAAAACTTTACCCAAAATAATTTTGGTAGGTAATGGAATAAACCAATACAAGAATCAATCGAGTAACTAGAATCTGAACAAATAGAAATGTTTCAATTCTACGCTGAACCGTCTCGTTGAGAGGATCAGCGTTTCTGTGGAGCGTTCTTCACTATGGAGATATGGCACTACGTCATCTATGGTGTGCCCTGCTACTGATAGCCAAGAACACTCTATCTTCGACACCCGCTGAGCTGAATACAATACTAGGTCACCACCCAGAGGGTAAAACACAAATAGAAGATACTAAGAAAAATTCGGCAACTTAACCGATATACTTTTCTCACTTCTTTTCCAAATCTTTTTTGGCATGGCTATGAATTCTGGATATTAAGTGAAATATATCTTCATGATAAAAGACATTATTATCTCCCCCCCCCCAACACAAAAACAACAACTTAGTTTCATATGCAATTGGTAAAATAATATAGGGTGCCTGGTGATATTATGACATGATTGATATAATGGCTCACGCACACCTATAGCGGTTAATATACCCGGATACCGACCGATGTTACTCACATTTTTTTCATAGGGACGGTAGTGGGTTGCTGTATGCTTAGTGGACTGCTTACGTAATCATTATCTGAAATCTCCAACTACACGTCCACCGGATTTTTAACACACAGTAGACTAATTGTCACACATATTTTCAGGAAAAAATAGATCATTTCACTTACATTTTAATAAATATCAACTACCATTTTAACTCTTATTCGTATACAGTACACCCAAGGCATCTGCAATGTTGTTTGTGATCATGAGTTACACGCGCTATCAGATCAACATTGACCTATAACTTGCGCATAACTACTTGATTTCTGATTTACTTCTTTCTTCATTACTTAATCATCCAACTTTCACAATTGTATAAACTAACTACTTTTTTATGTACCTGATATTTTTTAATTGTGGCGATAACGTGATACAGGTTAAGGTCTCGTACAACGTTACTTAAAGAACGTAAGTACTGTATGAATCGGAGGATCATATAGATAGGAGAGAGATAGATAAAAATTGTAAACGAAATACCAAAACTATTTAGTTTGTCCATCCTCACATCTTTGTAGGATCTGAATGAAAAAATAAAACGGTTCTGCTTAAAAAATGTGACTATGATAGATTGCCATTTCATATTATGTATGTTACAACCATGACTTCCATCATTCACAATTCATAAAATGTATGATATGCCATTCAACCATTATTCATGTTTCCTTTGAATGATTATTCCATTAACTCACATTCATTTTCAGTAACGACGTCAAAAGCGAAACTGATTGTATGACCCCCGGAGATATTTCCCCTCTCATTTAATTGCTCGAGATTTCATCATTTTAGGAAAGGCTTGTCTCATTTTTATTTCGGAACAGTGCAAATAATTACTCTTCTTTATTTATTAATTAATCGCTCATTGTTTTCTCCCGTTACTCCATTCTCGCTTTTTGGTCCGACCTTCCACATCCCTCACTCCGAAAAGAAACATAGCGTCCATTGACGCCAGCTACATCCCTCGCGGCGAATGAACGTTATCGCTCCGCTGACGAGATGAGTCGCCGACCGCCTCTCAGCCAGCGATACCTCCGCGATAAATCGCGCTACCACGTTTGAAAAATGACGATCTTTCGCCGTGAGCCGCGCCGCTAATGGTGACGTCATAAATAAAAGATGGATGCCACATTGCGATAGGCACTTTTTCGCCGCCGCGCCGTAGCGCTTCCGCTCGACGGTCGGCGAAAGGACAGGATGTGCTGAGGCAACGTGACCTAGTGACGGCGTCCAATTTCCTCTATCTCCACCCGCCAGTCAAGGAATTGCATCAGTTATATGATGTTAAATAGGTTCTATCAAGTCTCCAACCTTTTATATCACCATCGCACGCTTCAGTATCATAAGTTTATATGTCCCTAAGTTTCCTTATATCATTTTCTATCTTTGTCTAAGCACTGTGGCTCGTTAAAAAGAAGAAGCATACTTACCAGAACAAACTAATCTGAAATGCTCTTTTAAGATATACTAGCACTTAGTGAACTTAATTTTACAATATGGCAATTATCGCAGTCCTTGAATATATCAACAAATGAGGTAGTATGCAAATAGTTAACAACAGGTGAATTAATTCTACAATAAAGCAACTCTATGAATATTGCAATAATTAAATCAATGTAATATCCATTTATTTTCTCCCAACTTCCTCTAATGATATTTATGAAACTCACAAAATAGGTGTATTTTGGTATAAATAGCTATCTTATATGGTTTCATTATACCATTGTTATAGTACTTTTTCAATGTTAGAATTCCAAACATTCAATTTTTTTCCATAGCTACTACTTAGAAACAAAAAATTCAGTACTTTTTTATCTCCTGATGAGTCTTCAAGTCAATACAAGTTTCTATCTTATGTTCTCTAATTGCGATCACTAAGAAATTGGGATATAGTCCTATTAGACACATTTAATTTGGACTGATAATTTTACTCTAACTATATGCTTATTTAGGTTATAACTTATACAGCAACAAAGATTGTCCATGTGTACAAGATGCCATCGTGACGTAAAGCTTGGTACGCTTCTATTGTGACCACAATCTCCATCAGTCGTGTCCTCTAAAGTGTAATAATTTATTCGTACTCCGCGAAATGATGCAGTGTGTAAAGCTACAATTACTTTTTTACAATTAATTGATACTATGTGTTGATTTAAATTTTTTTATTTTTTTTATTTATTGTCAAAAAACAGTACAAACTGCGTATGACCACGTGGAGGGGAAAAAACTAATTTACTCTCCGGAAGCAAGCAAGGGACCATCCCATCAATTCCGATCAAGGGCCCTAAGGCAGAGGTGGATTCAAAAAATTCTTGCAAAAGTTCCTAGATGAGATAAAAAGTTGGCTGCGAGTTATAATACTAATAGAATGTCGATATGTTTGTAATTTTAAGCAAAAAATTACATGTAGAAGTTATTATCGAACTATAGATTATTCTGAGAATTTGAATCTTCATCACTGTCATCTGAACGTTTATCTACGGATTACAGTTGTAGTCTTATCTACCTCGATACCGTTAAGCGGTAGAACTCAAACCCTGCTCGACCGAACTTGGTGATGTTTTCAGCTGGGTTTTCCTCACCTACTCTTGACAAATATCGGTTCGGTGGCAAAAGTTCCGTGGCAACCCAACATCTCTCCTTCCTAATTCCCTTACCCCAGTTACGGTTAGGTGGAGGAGCGTGTCATATAGCCCGAACCTCGCCATAAGACATTAAATAAATAAATAATTCATTGTACGAACAATGTCTTTTTGCCTATATATATATTTCGTTTGAAGCAACAACTACTTCTGACCTAACAATACCGCTCTTTAACACGAATATGACCGTGATTCAAATACTACAGAAGCGAATTTTTATCAGGCATAAAAAGTGCGCGCATTTGGTTTTCTTTTAATTACCGTTCAGGTCGCACACCTCATTCACCGCGTGGAGGCAACGGGAGAAAAAAAAGAAAAGGAGTGAGAAGCGGAGAGGGTGGTCGCAGCAATCGTCTGCTATAGAGTTTAGCCATTCATGCAGTAGACATCGATTCCTGGTAATCAAGCACAACGCCAATTCATCTGTGACGGTCAGCGGTGTAGTTCGAAATGAAATCGACCTGATTCATACATTATTTACAGAGGACACAGATCACAGACACATCTATCGTTTTACTCATGAAAGGACATAATCAACCAAAGTTTCCCGTTATCACCCCAAAAAGGTTTTAAAATGAAGTGAATATTTGTGAATATCATATTTACTAAAACAATATTAGATAAATGTTGTCGTGTAAAACTATTAAATAGACGAAAAGAAAGTGACAATTTTGAGAACAATGCGTTTTTCTTCTATGAATAAACTTTTATAAATGTGCATATATTATTTGTAAAAAAATTTAAAAACTAAATCACGAAAGAACACAAACAAACCGGCGTGTACAGCGCTTTATATGGAGAATCGAGGAATAGATATAGGTTGTTATAAGAAATTACAATGGATTTTCAAAGTTCTACCCATTTACAGCGATGCAGAACTCCCACCCACGTCGCGCGTATTAGCGCGTATGTTCTACTTGGAGTCTCGCGACTTCGGTGATGATCTGTATCGATGCTAATGGTCCGACTTGAACATATGTTTTAATTTGTTGTTCAGTATTGAACACCTGAATCAATTCCTAAATTCCCCTAAAACATCGCTTTACACGCCTTTTAGTTTCTTATTTTCTTGCTGTATTGTCTCCATAGGACGACAATTCTGAAAAGTTTACCGTAATGATTTTTGTTTCTATTAATGTGCTCTACTATATCTTCAATTTTTTTCATGTTGAGTTCTGAAACAATCTCCACAACATACGTAATATGTTTTTGTCAATTTTGTGGTACTTCGATGTATATAAATGACGATTTTATATTTCATATTACAACAAGGACAGCGTATGAAAAAAAGAGACGTGAAGCAATATTACTGAAGATGCGAGGGAAATAGTAGATTCGTGTCACGTGGTAGTAGACGTAGTTAACACGTAACACACGCTTCTCATGGATGTGCTCAGCTCACGGGATAGTTACGCAGACAGTATATGCATATGTACGAGGCGTGTTCGATGCAGAATGGGGCGTGTGCAAGATTTAAAGCGGAAGTTGTGACTTATCTGATGGAACGTTCCCTGTAATAAGAGATCGCATTATAAATAGTCCCATAAAATAATTAAACCAACTCCAAATTGAAAATAGGTTAACAGAGAATAGTAAAGAAATCGACAGATAGAGTATTCAAGAGAAATTACTCGTGACAGTAATCAAAAATGTATTTGCGAACAAAATGAACCTAAGATTCCTTATATTACGTTTTGAACAAAGATTTTATATTTGAGAAATTTTTCGGCCTCCGTTGTTCGCAATATTCATATCGGTTGAAACATCAATGGGAAGACTCTCGTTACTGCATTTATTACTCTAAACATATCAGACCCATTTCTTGTAGTAAAGGCTGTAATGACAAAGTTGTTGGGAGCTCTAAACCTCCATTAATAATAATAATAATAATAGCAATAATAATAATAATTTTTTGCACCTCTATTATTATTAATATTAACTGATGAATTAATATTAACAGATCTTAGATAGAATATGATGGTTACGGGAAACATGCCATGTACTTTCTTCTGTGATAGGAATAATAATTTTACAAAAATGTCTAGAAAATTTTAGATATTTCAAAAATGACAGTCGTTTGCATTATTATTATAATTTTATTGCAATTTATTGAAGTAATATGACTGCATGTGTACACTACAGGTGATACGGTATAGGACAACAGAGATTTAATATCGCATCTACCTTTGTGTTGCTGCTTGAATAGCCGATGCACCGTCGATGCATTTACCCGTGGGCAAGGCTTCAATATGGCTGTTACAGCATAGGTGCAACGGTTATTGACGGGCAATATCACGATTGTACATGTATTATGGATAGACGTGTTGATAGATAATGTCTCGGAAGTAGAGAATCAGTTGCTGCACCATCAATTAATAATATGAAGATTGTGTTACAACCATGTGTTTTTGCTTTCACTGGTTGCAGTATTATTATTATTATTACGGCGCATTATACTATAATTTTGCGTAATATGATATATGTTTTTAATAAAACATTTCATGCCCAGTTCAAATTCCTATAAAATGCTTTGCATTGTTGAAAACCCGTTGGCGCCTGAATAACATAAGTTTCGAAAGACAAACATGTTAAGCGGGAGGCATAACTAACCCCTATATTTAGGACGTTATCTTTCAAAGCTCTTTTTAATTCCATAATAGAATAGTATTACGATTTTGATGGGAATGCATGAACACTTGTGCATGGAACCATTTGCTTGTTTTAATCAGTTCCCAAGCCCATGATCGTAGGAAACATAGATACAATGTCTCTAAAACTCGTGAAATACGTTTCCATGAAGTGATAGATGTGAGAGACAGATTTTTAAAAACATTAATGTAGCGTAAATAGTTACCATAAATAAATATGATTTTCATGTTAATATCCCTCTATATCGAATATTAAAACTCACTAATCTGTGTTCTAATATGTAGATGGGGCGTTTTATCCTGGAAAAAGTCACTGAGGTACTTCAGAATTGTTTAACGTCCTTATTGTAGACTGAGGACAACGTAAACATAGAGAACACACATACGTCATTGCGTGAAGAAGAGCACGTCAAACAGCTGTCAACATGGGACACAATTGAAGAGCCTCTCAACAGCTCATGAAACAAGAGTGCTGTACCTCTCATGCGTTGATGAACCCCGCGCTGTACACTAAGGAATTATGTGACCCTTAAGCGTTTTCCTTTACCATATCCTACCCTATTCACCGGATAAGCCCTGCATCTTGGTAATCCAAGTTCGCCATTACTCTTTCTTCATGTACATCCAAACCACAAATGAACAGTGAGTCTTGCATATTCCCTAGAAAAAAATGACTCTGGTATCAACCTTTGTACCACCTTTATTATATCTGAATAACCTATAGAGTATATCACATCCATAGTGTGTATTGTGTTTTAACAGAAAAATACTGAATTATATACAATTGCTTTATTAATCTCTTAAGACTCTAATGTGACAGGAGATGTAATTAGATATTCGCCACGAATTTAATAACTTAGAACCTTCAGGTTAACTTCAGATTCTTTCCAAAACATGTTTTAATTATTTCTTTTTGTATTGAGTATACAGAAACATAATGAACGGAATTGCTTGTTCAGGGAAACAGCATATGAATAGTACCCTGCAAACTACGACCTATAAAATAAGCGTGGATAGATTTTAAAGCTCAAACTGAAGAAGTACCACAAAAAATATTGATGACTTTATGCTGCCATAGCGTATTTCGTAAATAACCTAATCGTATTTTGTATATTTTTACACTTGGGTGAATTTATATAAGTATTTACTTTCCATATTTTATGAGTAGAAATTTTATTTCTCATTTAAAGAGTATATTCTTTAGAAAAACTTTCAGTTTTTAATCGACAACATGATTAACAGAAGTGAAATGAATGAATAAATGAGGGGACGCTCTATTATGTAAGAATCACGTGGTGAGCAATTCCACGTAAGTGAGGAGTTAACACTACTAGTAGAAGTGAAATGGTTCTCCTATAAAAATCTATGACGAATAATTAAGAATGCGAGACTCAAAAGTTATGTGGAAAAGTGATTGTCTCTTAATTGTATCCCCCTTTTAATTCACTTATGTGCCATCAAAATGGAAAAGTCCTTTATGTCGTTATACCTGATATAAAAGCATAAAACCGTTCCGGCTTAAACATTCCTTCTCCCTTACAGATATTGTTGGACCGTTAATGCCCACCGGATGTATACCCAGTTTATATGACAGATCCGTCCCTTACAATCATACTCCTACAATCTACATCCATACTCCACGTTGTTTTGTACCTCCTTCCACGTTCCAAGCAATGTCGTGCTACTACTATACCCATCGGGCAGATCCCTCTGCGCAGAATGCCTCGACCTTGGTCACTCACCTATGCTCCGCCAAGCGACAGTCCGTTGCTCCAAACAAAGCAATTCATTACCCCACAACTCCGCGAACGCCACCACTCTCATTGGACGCCGCATAACCCGCAATCCACTGTCAACTTCTATCCTGCCATTTAAATTCATTATTCAAATTTCCATGAGCGTCATTGGATTACAATGTGGTAATTCCCCGCGGGTGGTCTTCCCAGGAAGACCCTTCCGAGTGCCTCTCACGCTGCCACCAGTCAAAGGATCTCATTTGTTGTAATCTGCTCGGTAGAGAATCAAGTGGTAATATATTGCCAAGTATTATTGTAATAGAATTAATGTACCTCTGAAAGAAAGTCACTTTCTTCATATCTTCTGTTTGAATGAGGTTAGAATCAAATATGAGAGCGATTATTTGGAAATGTATTATTCGTAATCGTTATAGATACAATTGAGACTGTTGCCAGGGTGGTTGAAATTCGTGAAGATTCCAGGAATGTCATTTGTATAGCCAACTACGCGTGAACAGAATGACATAGATGCTGAAGTTAGTTTTGCTGTGGAGTAAAATTAGTTGTTTGAAACTTTGAGAAGGGTTGCACAGGAAAAGGAACCCAAAAAGTAATTTCATAGGGAAGAGTTTTAATTGTACGAAGTGGTGGATTCTACTGCAATAGCATACGTCATAAATTTAATCTTACTGTTCTTGGTGTTAGACATTGTTCAGGTTGGTTAGTTTTCTAGTTGTCACGAATCACTTTTAACTATTGTAGATGATGTGACAGAAGTTGTAACAGTAGTTGTCTTTACTGAATAGCACGAACCGAATATAAATGAACGAAATCCATGCTGTAGTGATTGCGATTGAGAATAAAACAATTGTGACCCGGGGTGACCATCATCGGAAGTTATATCGTCAAAGGGAACAGAGAAGATCATACTAACAGTGGTTGAACAGTTTACGATGTGGTAGGTCAATGGTCGTGTTGTTGGCGTCGTCCGTAGCAACGCAAGTGAATAAGATTTTCATCTGGAAATTGTGGTGACAGACGACTGTGCTCCGTCGTTTCCTGAAGTGTGTTCGACGAAATGATTGATGAGCGAAAAGAAAACATTATGAAAGTTAAGGTATGTTCACTAATAGGATAAATACTTCTAAAAGAATCTACGAGAAAATTAGTAACGTAGTGACATGACAATAACAAAACATAGCTATATAATTAATGTTACATAAAATATTATTGAATGTATTTAGTTTAAAATAATTTATTATTCCCAAATAAATATCTGAAGTGCTCTAACAGATTATTTTAAAGTTAATATGAAACAAAGTTTGGTCCTCAGATATTTTGTAGATAAACGTTTACTTAAAGGTAAATTATTAATCCAATTAACATTGAATAAATAATTTATACCATAAATATGCTACGAGGATTATTTAAAAAAGTTGTATTTTAATTTTCATTACAAAGGCACAATATATTTATTAAATCTTGAATAAATAACGCAAGAAGGGAACTTTTTTCTTTTTATTACTCTGTAAAAATTAGTTAATGGAATCGTTCCTCGTCTTAAACAAGACTTGGATATTGACGTATGTTATTTAAATACAGATTGTGCCGAGGATACATTTGAAAGCAGAATTACAATTTGCTTTGACGAATGCAAAAATAGAAATGAAAGTAATAAATATTCATGAGACAGAAGTAAGGCTCAAACGATTTAAATGCACAGAGAAGCGGCGTCTCGTTACAACGATGGTCCGAGCAGTTCATTAAAACAGAAGGGTAGCTACCCCCACAAGGTGAAACCGGCGTGGACTTCAACTGAAGACGTTGCCGAGCTGGTGAGGAGCAGGTCGTGACGTTTCGTAAAACAAACAGACTTCTAGCGGACGACAGAAAATAAAAAATGAAAACAATTTCGTACCGAAATTATAGATTGCGTGGCGGAAAGAGGTAGAAAATTATAGGTTTCTGCAATAAAGAGGAAAAGAGAAGATACAGAAGCGAGGTATGTATGGGAAGAAATGAAGAAAAAGGAAGAATTGATTCGACGGGAGGAGAGTCGGCAGGCAGCTATTACGGTCGGAGAAGCGAATCCGTCGGTCCGTCACTCTGGCAAACATGGGGCTGCAGAAATTACTCCAACGGCTAGTAGTCGGTCCGACAGCGGAAAACCAGTGGGCAGACGACGACAGGCGTGGATCCACCCTTGATTGCAGCACTCTTCTTCACGCTGTTTGACCTGCCCATGCGAAACAGAGGAGAGCGAATAGCCTCTCCCGTACTGAATCAATGGAAAGACATTCCCTTAATGCGATCTGGGAAGGGAAAATTTGTGTTTTCACTAGTTATATCAGATTGCCAGGTTGGAAGATAAATTCGACTTCTACATAATATATATTATTAGGCAAGATGGATTGATGAAACAATGTGGAACTGAATACGAGCTGTATGGACTTGTAATCACTTAAACACTCATCATTTTTCCATTATTATTTCTTTAAAACAACAAATTTTCAAATTATTTAACTTTTTTTCAAAAATGATTCTTTTATATTTATTTTGCAAGACATGAAAATTTATGCTTTGTAATTGAAGAACAAGAGCATTTAAAATACATCAAAGAAACTTAGAAATATTTGCGAAATAATGTACCAGAAATGTGGTGTCTGTGAAGTGATAGAAAATTTGCATAATGAATTTTAAAAATTTAAATTTTAACTCCAATAACTTAATCAATCCTTTCATTTGTAAATTGGGTAAAAAGAGAAATAGGCATTTGCTGGAGCGCCGGAATTTTCACGTGACTTCGCTCTACTGTGTGACACGTTCACTGTTCGAAACATTTACTTTGAAATAAAACGTTCTTTCAAATTGTGTTAGTCAATTAATTCTATTATTATTTATGGGGGTAGTAATTATTGAACAACTTCTACGTGCAAAGCAAATTGAAATCCCTGAGTAATTTAAACAAAAATTTAAGAGTTCGTATTGTTCAGGTCATCACAATTAATTATTCAACTATATTTTAAAATCTCATTACTAATGGTAGCAGTTGCATTATTATCAAAACGTAAGGTCTGAAATACATTCATGTATATTAAAAAAGTTATTAGTAGTATTGTGAATGATATTTTGGCGCATCCATAAAGAGATTTTATAAATAGTAATAGTTAGAACATGTTAAAGTATTGAATATGTACCTTATATTCGCAAGATCTTTTGACATAAATATGAGATATCATTACTAAAACGTTTTTGAGTTGAGAAGGACCATTTTCTTGCATTTTAACTATGTGGTTATTTATTTATTTTTTCTAAAATGTAATTTAATTGGAATTGTAGAGAATTCACTCGCTACTTCCCAGATGACCCTAATGAGCAATTTATCGTAGTTAGATCCGAGTAATTTTAATTTGAAGTACATAAACTGTCGAGTCTAATATGCACGTAGTAAATTAATTTAATATCATAAAAATAAAATAATAGGATAAACGCTATATGTGTCATTACAACTGCTTTCACAATACAGCGGGACCAGTGATTTGCTTTCTTTTTTAGTTAGCATGGTATAGAAATCTATCCACTAGCATTGCTTATTTAAGACACGTATATAACTTTAGAAAAGTAAAATAAATTTTGAAACACTTAAACACACACACATAAAATGAAATACGCTATATTGATTAATAATAAAGACAGATCTATTAGAAGTTTAAGGATATCCTTCAATAATAAAATCCGTTTCTGTAATTTCATTTCGTATATTCATCGTAAATTTGGTTCCATTTTTATTATCTCATCTCTTTTCTCCACATACATTCTCAACACTAGCAAAACTTTTTACCCATATAATTCATATTTTTATTTTATTATCCGAAGTCTCTTTTCATCGCCAGTTCTTAAACCCCAACTTCGCTTACACTCGAATACTTTTAGGACACATTCTTTGATTTCAACTCTTTGCCCATCCACGTTTATAGGGAGTTCTGGTCCGGTGACAGCAAGGAAACCCTGGTAAGGCTTGAAGACGCTCACAATCCTAGGGCGGGTGCATGCGCCGAAACAAACCAATAAAACCTTGTTTACGAGACTCTCGAAATTCAGGCACTTCGCATGTTCTCGTTTCCCTTCCGTTCCCCTTCCTATACAGTCTCACAGCGACCCAATTCTTTCTTTAAGTGGTGCCATCACCAGAAAATTTACGCGTCTTTTATTTCCCGTTTTTCGTGAGGCAATGGATTTTGTGTATCTATTCAGATTTTTGTGTTTAAAATACGGGACAATTCGAATCTGTCATGTTCCAAAGCTTCACGTGAAAATAAAGAAAAACTTTGTCCATTAAGAAAACGATATAAAAGAAAGAAAAAAATATTGAAATGCATGAAATGTTTGATGCAAGTAATTTAATTATAAAACTTTATATACTGGTTAAATTTATGGTCGTGCGTACTTAACCGAGAACATTGGTATTAGGAAAGGAAAGTAACAATGCTGAGTTCCACCTCATTCATGAATTTAATTGAAAATTTAACTAAGGTTTTGTTCATCAGAATGGTACGTGTAATAGTATCTAAGATTCAATACATATATCCAGAAAACAAAAAAGTGTGAAACAAAAGGGAAAACTTAAATATTTTTAGTTATATTAAACTTTTCAGGTACCTCGAATATACTTTTAACTTCTAACATAGGCGATATCGTGTTTCATAGATAGGGGTTCGAGCTCATAGTTTGTTAGTAAAATTTTTCTAAAGTGCGTTTTTAATATTGGCATTCCTAATTTTTCCACGAAGTACTAATTATGGAGTTTGATCTAAACAGTTTTCTTTCACACTTTTAGATATTTCCCTGTCTCCTTCGTTCAAACCTTTCATTCTAACAATGTATAATACTTTCAGTAAACACACTTAAAGAAATAGTGTTGTGTAGCAATGAAAATGTTTCACTAACATGAAAGATGATAGGGAAAAATATTTTCCTACCTAAAAAACTATTATAAAAACACTTTAGTGTTTCACTATGATATTTTGAAAACATTTAAGTCTCTTAATTTTTTTCCGTGTTGTCAGTGCCAAAGGTTTCCAAAAAACTTCAAAGAACACGTCAGTCGCTGGGAGCTTGGAGGAAAAACGTGGCAGAGCCCACGGCAATGCGGCGGCATAGGCGTCGTCGAGCCGTCGGCCTGTTTGGACAGACGCCCGGCACAACAACAGCGTCCTGCATCCCCTCGTTACAGAGGATGGCGTAGCAACGCCCCTCACTGCGCCTTCATCTGTTCCCGGTGGCTATCCTCACTCGACATGTCGCTCACCTCACTAAACTCCCCACATCACCTTACCACCCTTTTACTTCAGTCACTGAAGAATTCGTTGATTTATAAAGTGCATTCGACGATTTCGCAATAATACATTTTTTAAAAATTTATTGTATTATGTCATGTTTAGATCAACAGACATTTCATTGTCAATTATAAATGTCTTCATCCACATAAAATTACATTACAACACAGTATTTTTATATCTTTTATTTTTTTCTGATGAAAATTTCGTCTTTGCCAGGTACCGTTTTACTGCGTACCCATCGCAACGGGTAGGTGGAAGTAACCTACCATCTAGCCATTTCCTGTCCATCTATCCCGTCATCTTCCATCACTAAAGAAATCAAGTGTAATCGACGATATCTACGTAATAGTATTTTTTTTCTTGTCATGTTTAGATCAACAGACATTTCATACAATTATACATTTCTTCACCCACATAAAATTGCATTACAATACATCTTTCTCATTTTCTCATTCATTACCAATATCTCTTTGACATATCCTTTTAGTATGTACCCACCACAACGGGTAGGTGGGAGTGTCTTACCATCTAGCTATTTCTAGTCCACACTACCTGTCGTCCTTAAGTTTATTTCACGCCAAGCACATTTGTCCCTTAGTTCAAATTCCATACCTTGTCCCCGTCGCTATTACATTTGTATCAGTGTTCATGTTTTTTAGTCCCTCGGTCTTCAGTCCAGTTATGTCATGTCCCACTATCTTCACAATCTTTACGTATCTTTGTGAGGTACGTTGCAAAATTACACTGTTAAAATTTCAGGCGCTTCGTTTCCAGGTCTGAACCACCTCTGGTTTTTTGTATACATATGTCACTCTTTAATGTAATCGTTCTCTGATCGTCCCGTTCTTCCGTTCCCCTATCGCATCCACCACGCCGTCGTCAATAGTCTTATTTTTCCTTTTTCTCCTATCTCATGTTTTGTTCCTTTCTTCTTCTCTATCTCTACTGCTTCAGCCCTTCGTACCCAATATCGCAATCGCACGTTTTGTAAATGTGTGTCAACTGGAATTATTCCTAACACAATTCCGACACTTGCTAGTGCTTCTGCACTATAACATCTACTTTTTGCAATATTTTCATGATTGTCTCCATCTAGTCCTAACAAATTACGAATTGTCATATTCCCCGTAATGGCATTATTTTTCTCATTACATTGCAACTTCACCTGCTTTGTCCATTATCATCACCACTAGTACCTCATCTGAATAATTATCTCCATTCTAAGAATGTCTCACTAGTACTTCCTTGTTAATTGTTTTCAGCACTATATCTTTAAAGACAATATTATCATACACTATACCACTGTTCACGATATCAAAACCGTTCAGGATATCCTTCCTGTCTTGAACTGTTTCATCAATGTTCGCAGGGAGGGAAAAACGCAGTCCTTCGCAAGATTGTACTTCATTTACTCCCCCTTCCTCTTCTCCTTTCTCACTCTCTTTCCGCTATTTTACCCATCCTTTCCCGGCACGATCGTTAGGAACTGTCACAGCTGTCAGCAACGTAGAAAAGGATTTCGGTCTTCTTCTGAAGCACCGTGCACGTATTTATTTCCTTCTACTGTATTTGTGATGTGTGGAATTGCGGGTTGTACTATTTCTCCTAATTTGTAGAATGGAAACGTTATAATTATCTACACTAAGTATAGTTATTTAATATATCAAATATTCATTGTGTTATTTTTTCTCATTCCTACAAATTTTTTCCAAAAGTAAAAATACTTTTCATTGATGACCTTTTGCAATAGTCTTTTGTTGGCAAAAAATTGATTACACGTACACCACACGCGAATGCAATAAAAACGTAATCTCTCGCACGATATAAAATATCTTTAGAAACACTTAAAATCGAACTGATACAATAATACCCATAACACCATTGAAAATAAGGAGGTTACAAGAAGATATCTATATTGCATACAATCTGTAGAAGGAATCAAAATTCATCTAAGCGGCAGGTGGCATGACGTCATTAATTATTCCTCGAAGGCTAGCAAAAAAAAAAAAAGAAAGTAGTTTGAACAATATTTTTAAAGTTACTTCATTGCTACTCACATTCTCAACAACGCTGTTACTTAGCCATAAAAATACAACGATATTTAAATTTCTCAAATCATACTATCTGCATATATTGAAAGATATATACATTTTCAGGAAAGTCCCGTCGGGATTTCATGTAAATATTTTCATGTACAATTTGTAGGGGTAGGATGAGAACTCTTTGATAAGGCGAGATATTTTAGAGTCTATGGATCGAGGCAGTAATCCATCGACAACACTCCGCGTATGCTAAATGGTAAGGGGTTGGGGAGGTCCTTGCACCGCTAATGTGCAAGCTCTGTCGATCTCCCTTCCCCCTCAACTATACCGCCGTCCCGCGATTAGCTCTCAACCCGTACATATTCACATACACAAACGTATGCCCACTACAGAACATGGCAACTGCAGGCCAATACTGTAGCACAGTTCCATTCGCATTTCTGAATGTACTTGTTGATGACCTCGTGGCCACTGTCGACGTCCGAAACACTCATTTTGGCTTAAATCGCTTTCTAGCCCCACTCTCAAGTCTCCAATCGTAGAGATCTACTCCTCAGTTGATGTCACCCCTACAATTGTGACACCAATCTGTGTAAATTTGCACTTCATCTCCCTCGTATCATTATAGCTGACATTCCGCGTGTCAACGACGGGGCCTTAGTCTCACGAAAGCTTGAACTAGAAATGTCATCACAGGTTGCATCTCTTCCCCCTCAATTTCTGTCTCCAATTGCCTGAGTCGTATCGTAGAACATCGATATGGAATGAAAACATCTCGATTGCAAACTGTATTCCATCTTTACATCTCGCTTACTAAAGCAGGCGGTTTTAGGTTAGGTTACACTGTTTTTCGAATTTTTCGATTCTACTCATTGTCACAAGACAAACACTGTCAGTACTTGCAGACAACCAGTGACTGCAGGCCTACCAACTCAAATATTATACTACTAACAATAAAAATGCGTATTTTTTACATCATATTATAGATCTAACATCATGCAACTGATATCCCTTTCAAGTGCATACCTTCACCCATCTGTTATGAACTGTTATAAAATTTGTTGGGACTCTGCTCATGGCAGTGTTCCATGGCCATTTTCCACAGGCGCTCTCTCAGTGGCTATATGAACCAATAAATACTCGGGTGATTGTAAGTTATTGACAGGGTTAATAATAGGGACGAATAGATTTATATGTGACAGTTGTGGTGGAATGAAATGGGAGTGTCCCAAAAAGACCCATCGCAGGACCGTTTCGCACACAACAATCAATTCTAGGTTCTTTCAGTGTTTGAAGCAGAGGTAGAAGGTGAGTGTGCTAACCATCACTCCACGTCCCCGTCAGCATCAAGTGAATGAAGATTGAAGACTGCATCTCTGTCAGCATAATGTTTTTAATTTTTCCTCCTAAAATATTTGACTGAAAAATAGTATTGAAATATTAGTTTGATTATGTTACTTTTTATTCAAGAATATTATTATTGTATTGTACAATCTCTGCGTACGATTTTCAGTTATATTCACTGTTATATCAACACTTGGAAGAAATTTCAGTTAAACAAATATTTGAAGATACTACGAAAATTAAACAATAAAATACATTATTATAACATCTATTTGAATCCACTCAAATCAATTGATCGACTTGTTCACGATCGCAAGTACTGAATCTTATTGGGGAAAATTTTGAGACGTTTTTTTCCTGATAGAGAGAATATATTGAAAAACAAAATTTTAAATAATATTCTTACGATATTAGCATATATAAGTACATAAAATTCACGTATGGTTTGTTACATTTTATATTTTTAATTACATAAATAAATACATGAACACACACACTTTGAATTTTTCTAGATTCAAACAACAAGTTATTTACATTGGTACTTGTGTAATATAATTCATTACATTCGTTCTATTACAACCTATCACATTATGTAGAGCGAACACTTTAAACGTGTTTCAGAAGAGCATTAAGGCAAGAAAATAAACTACAAGACAGGCATCGGAAGATTTTCTGAATTCCCAGTAAAGTGAGACATTAGCATAACCATTACTTGACTTTTCTGCTGCTTCTCACGGCAAGTTACGGAATTATTCTCAGGGAAATCTCCGCAGCAAGCAATGAATCGTCAATGCGGAAGGAAGTCTCATGCGACTCCTCGTGGAGGCATTCAGTCGTGAAGACTTGCAATGCGTATGCTGCAAAGATAGTGCTGGAGAGCGCGTAGGGACGTGAGAGATGGGATGGATTGAGGGGTGATAGAGGGTGGGTTGGATGGGAGAGAGGGGTGGCCGCAAAGCTCGATCCCCGATGCCGGACGCACGGCCGCTCTCCGTGCCGCCCCGTGACCCCTGCGCGCCTGATTTGACTTTGAAATTGGCTAGCAACCCCCTCTCTACCGCCCGTGGAAGTGAGAGGGGGTGAGTAAATGCAAGCGCGGACGCGGGTCGGGGTTGAGCGAGGCCGTGCACCGTAGCGTGCCGCCCAAGCACGCCCGACTGCGCTCCAGCCGACAGAGCGCCAGAAACCACCCACTTCTCCACACCACTCCACCCACCGGGATGGCAGGAGGGTGAGTGACATCCACTGCTCTCATCACTGTACGGGGCTCAATTTTTTACTAAAATTAACTGAAGCGAGATGTTACGCACTACCAGAAGTGCCACTCGTTGAGCACTCTGTACACCTCTAGGAATGCCAAATGATATAGTTTAATCACACTCCTCCATTAACATGAATTAATTATAAATCTCGCCTCGTTTTCATAATAGTTGAAGCTTCTAATATCTAAGTGCTTGAACATTTCAAATCTCTTAACGAGAAAAACAAGAATTGATTTCTTCATAAATTTACAGCGAATGCGTTTCGTTTCAGATTACATAACATACTGTATAATACCACAGCAATATGGCATTTACAAGTATTCATGTTTGATAATGCTTCTCAGAATGTGAAAAATAAATATCGCTCTTATACGTTTATGCTTATATATGAGAACAGGATTATCATAAAGTAGGTAAAAACATTTCAATATTGTCAACATGAATACTTATACAAACAAACTCTAATTATGAGTTAATGAGCTCACTAATTCCTTTATTCATAAACTGATGTGTGTGAGAGATTTGAAGAATAGTTCTTTTAAGGGATCTGGGTATTAAAATAAAGAACAGGTATGAAATAGAAATTTCGTATTTATCAATACCAAGATGAAGAAATATAAATAGAAGCAATTAAAATAATATAATAAAAATAGGAAGTCAAAATATTTTATGTGCAATGGTTGGCGTATTACGAACATAAGAATAATTCAAACATGCAACAAAGCTTTGCTCCAATTCATCAAACATCCATATCACGACTTAGAATGTCAAACGGAAAAGTGCACTTGCACAGATAGAGCCAATAACAGGGATCGTTATCTTATAACATTTTGAGGGCGATACAAATGAACCATGTGTTTTGAATAACCACGTTATTGAAATGTCGTAGAAACAAATTTCCGTCGTAAAATAGAACCTCATTTATCTGGCCCTAGTTTATTCGGATCTCCAGTTTATCTAATCAGTTTTCTTGTCAATGTAGATTATTCTCTAATTCAAAACTTATGTGTACAACTTTTAAAAAAACTTTCAGGTGACGCATAATGTTTGTGGCCAATATTACGAAAATATAGAATACGATATCATTTAATATTTATCTTTATGGTTCTGTGGATTAAGTGTTTCAAAATTTAATTGAAGTTTTTGGATATTTTATACGCTTTACTTGTGATGGCTGGAGGAGTGTGTGACCACGGACTATCTTAATTGCGCATCTTTGTTCTGTCATTACAAACAACTAGGTGTTTCTTCTCGTCATATTGTTTCGTAAATATTTCTGTTAATGTTATGTAAAATACATGACAAATGACCTGTCAACAGTTTTTCGTTATATTACGTCTCATGATATCCGGAAATCCCTAATTTTCGTTAATTCAGATAACTACAAATTTATAGGTTGGTCCGGGTACACGAGATGCAACTGTATTCTGTTGAGTGGGAAATGAAAAGATATGAGAGAAATTTAATTATTTCGCAATCATATTATGAATTAAACGCCAAATTATACGTCATTCTGAGATATTATTATATTCATTTATTTTATTTTTCCTCACGTATAAATGCAATATTCAACGATGCCTACCATTCTGATGTAGAACTCTTACGTATAGGTGTCCAAATTTCTTCGGGCAATCGCATCGTGACTCTACCGCTAGTGTTGCTCACCATGTGTCGTCAAGAGATAACCAGGATCAAGAGCACCTCAACAGAGAACTAAAAGTTCAATTCACACTGAAATTGTGTGTGGTCATGAATTTTTCTTGACCACACACAACTACTCAAATAAAATCTTAAGTGTACCCCACTCAACTTTTCAATTACAGCGACAAGCAATAATGAAGTCTACATTGAGTTCAAAAAATAAGTCCTACAATCGTTAATGGAAATATTAGATACACATTAAATTTATATATCCTCGAAAAAAAAAACTATTTTAATCGCATTATAATCGAGTTCTTATAAAAGTTGATAGGTCCAAGCAGTCCACAATATGATACCTGTCAGCAGTTCGATTTATACCTACCATTAGCCATCGTGAAAAATCACAAGAATAATAAACGGACAAAATAGTCAAACTAAAAGATGAAGATATAACAAATTATTTTTTGCCGTCAGTGATAAAAATGACAATGTAATTTTATGACGTCTGAAATTACTGTACACAGTTGTGAAATCTATACTCCAATCCTCCTACGTCGTATGTTATGCCAGTAAATGATCACAGCAGTTTTCACTGCAAACACTCGCATAAAATATTTGTAACACTAATACTCGCGCAATTTCCACGGAAATTCAATTAAAATTTTCATTTTTAAGCTTGTTTTTTCAATCAGCATATTTAAGTACTTTAACTGTAATTAAAGTACTTAAATATGCTGTTAGGCTAAATATATTTGTTTATTTGTACAAATAAAATTACAAGTTTGAATTTTACAAAACATGCATAATTTCGCCACGGTTCCAATTTTTTCAAAGACAAACGGCTAAAAAGTAAGTAAAAAAGCACACTACATTAAAAGTGTTCAATAACTGATACAAGGAAAAGGAAATGTGTTAATAACGTTTATGTGTGAAATATTTTCAAGCAAAAAAGGGGTTAAAGTTTGACGTTCTTTGACGTTTTTGTTATCAAAATAATCTCGAATACTAGGTAGATGGGTTGGTCAGATCCACTTACTGCATCTGAAGCATCTTTTTAGAATACTTTAATAAATAAACAGTAAATAATTTCCAAAACAAGTTTCAAAGTATGTATGACAAATTTAGTTTTTCCTATACAACTTAAAAAATACTTTCCGCGTCACATTTTCGCCATATGGCGTATCTCTTCTCCGACATCCTTCACAGACAAGTATCATACAAAACTATGCGTAACGCAAAAAAATGCTGAAATTTAAATATAAAACAAAAAATTAAAAAAGCAGTGACCTAAGTACTCTCGAGGATTTCAGTGGTTATCCAGTAGATAATAAAAACTCACAGAGTATTTTTGCGTTTACTTTGGACGCTACTACGTAACTAATGAAGCTAGTGGTGGGATGGTGGAAGGTAGACGACAGCTCAAGGTCGTGAAGTTAGCCAACCCTCGAATACTAGAAAAATGAAACCCTGTGGATTACTATAGTAATCCAGCGCAATCACTCCAGTTTTAAATGGGGCTGTACTAAAGGAAACAAAGGACAAGTAATTTTTAAATTAAATAAATAGTACAAAAGAAAAGTGCAATTTATTAAATACTTAACTTGGAAGGGTTAAACGAAATGAAAACCCACTGAAAGAGGCTGATGAAATTAAGTACTGATATGTTGTTACTGGTATATATGGACATGGGATAGACGGAAAGGAAAAAACTACGTTGAAAGAAAAGATTTTAGAAGATCTCCTAAGTTGCCTCGAAAATTAATGAAACTAGTTGGGCTTTTAGAGTTGTATTATCTGTTTCAAATTATCGGTAAGTTATTTTGTGTCACCAGCTGTAGCGATTTACAACTTTATAACGTTCTTTTGTAAGTTAAATATATTTTTGCAATAATGTAAACTACCTTACTAATTCATTGGAAGATTTTTTCTTTATTTACAAATGCGTACTTTTATGAGTTTAGTTAAATCGAATATATTTTAATATTGAGAGTAATTTTTATTTTCCAGTTACACAAAATGTATAAGGAAAGTATAGTTATCTTTCGAAAAAAATTCCGGATCTCTTCAGATCTATACATATTGGCTCCAGAGGAGTATGTATTCAAATTTTTGTAATAATATCGAACGTGGTATGTGTGTGTGAAGGATTTTGTTTACCCGATAATTCACAAACAAATTATTGCTACCGAACATGACTGGAGATGACTTTCAATGCATTGGGAATAGAAGTCTATTTCTGGACAGCTCATGCTTCATTTACACATCACACTTGTTTTCTAAAACAATTTTTTGAAAAATGAATATAAACATTTGTATTTAATAATAATAATAATAATAATAATAATAATAATAATAATCGTAAAAGCATGAGTAATATTTTAAAAGCAGCAATTTCTTAAAATTTAAGTAACACATGTGTGGTATCTGCGCGATCATTTTAAAAAAGGTGAAGAGGAAATGTAATACAATTAGTAGTCGAAAAATTAATTTGGCAGTGAATATTTTAACAGATATGTAAAACATGATGGAAGTGAAGTCTAGCGAAGGCGGATAATGCTCACTAAAATACTGTAATCATTATCATTAGATGTTTCGGATATGAAATATTAGTGAATACTGCCTCTTTCATGGAAAAATAATCTCGACGCAAAAATTACTATACCCGAAGATATCAATTTCTTACTACACCAGCTTGCTGGGATTCATTTTATTATACATTAATATATGACATTCAATTTCATTTAATACGTTATCTGACTAGATTCATTAGCCAGCTCAATGACGTTAGCGCCGAACTTGGTCGTTCTTTGTCAACACGGGATAACTAGCGGGGACGCTATCGCTTATAGCGTGGGAAAATACTGTGATGTATTTATGTTATAATGGAACCGTAACTACGGTTTCACTGTCATCACGATTCCCAATCGATATCAAAACCTGTTCGCCAAATTTGAAAAGGGTCTTATTGTCGATAATCACACAATGCATGAATCAACATATTACTGGAAGTATGTCGTCAAAGTTATGAACGTCAGAGTTTCAAGTTATTCTCTAGTTAACTATATTGAGTGAAATAAAATGAGTTGAGAGCAACTATTATGTTCTTAAAGAAATATCAACAGTAATTACAAATTATTCTTGAATGTCAAAAGATTTACCTCCAAAACAGTAGCAAAATCTCTCTCATCTCAGTAACAAAAATACAGCTTAATTCTGGGGTCTAATGAAGATTAGTGTTTCATTAGGCAGAAGAATATTGTTACATCTTAATTGGGAAAAATAGTTAAGTGTGTTTTATTTCATGTTTCCTCCATTACAGAAATTTTTTTAGAAGTCGGTTACTGACTGGTGTTATCGCCGCAAATTACCATAAATTGTTTCATTAAGTTAATATTTAAAAATAATATATTTAAAGATAAAATAATTAATTATATTTTTAATGTATGCTGAGAGAGATACAAAATTGTGGTTCCAGTATTCGACCTACGCATATTTTTATCTCTCATAAATAAAAATTGTATACTTCGAAATTGATGTATATATAAAGAACCCAAGGTAAAAATTTATTTAATACTTGGGTGTTTCTCGTTATCTTACTACTGTTCTACATAATTGACTAACTTTGTACTCTTTCTTTCAATGAAACAAAGTATTATCATACTTAAATGTGAATTTCTGAGTTCGTATTTCTTGTTTTGCGAGTTAAATATTTAATGACAGTTCCTTTCCTTACACTACATAGTATTGTTATTTTAGTACGACTTACATCTGTATATGTATATTTGTTCTTTACCGTTGATAATACTTTTGAATTTCAGACAAGGATATCACTTGCTGAGAGTCAATTTTTTTTTTCATGAGCTATCTTCGAGAAGAGTGCGCTATATGAGATTCCACCTCTTCTTATATGAATGTTTGATATGTATTTGTAAAGGTAGAAGAACAGACTATTACACAAACATTATTCCAATTCCAGTGTTTAATATTTCGCTTTAACTCGTAAATAATGTAGAGTGCCATGAGACCCTATGCCCCATTGTGATTGCATCCTGTGATCTGAGAGAGCTTCCAAGGTGGTGGAACACCGACGCACACGACCCGCAGGTGCGCACTTGTAATTAAGAGAGGCAGCTCCCGGGGACACCGCCCTGACCCGCACCGTCCCCCGCCTTTTCCTGTTCAATCCCTCCTCACTCCTCCGTTATCCTCGCTGTCAACTGACACGGCTGACGGACTAATTACAGCCCGGCGGGCTGATTCCCCTTGAATAATTCATTGTTTTCAACATCCAGGGCCTAACTGTGTCCCGCTACTCGACACCCACACTTTTTTGACCTAATATGTACACCGGGATGAAAGAAGCAGAAAAAAATAACTGAGTACGGTGTTACGTAATACTTGACATCCCATTAATTCGAGGGATTCTCTTTGATGTCTCTTTCCCTACGTATCCACTACTCACTCTTTACATCTAAAATGTTGCTTGATTCTACATATACCAAATATGTCCCAACCCTTACATCAGCGTTGTTACAAAGCCTATCCTGGCACCTATGCTCAATGAATCTTATTCATCGTCGCAGTAGACAACTCGCAGACCAGCCCTGTTCCGTCTGTGTCACATAAGCTTCCTCCAAGATATCTATCCTTGCCTTGCTCAAAGAGCTTACGTACACTGTTGCGTCGAATGCTCCTTTGCAGACATATCAATTACGCGCGTGGGAGCCTGCTCCAGTCGTACGCAATGGCATATCAATACATATCACGAACTGTCAGAGACCCCATGTAATAAACGTATTATCATATTTACCAAATGCATCGTAGTTAAAGTTAGTCATAGTTAAAATTATACAGATTTCATAAAATTTTGTGCTCCGTAAGAAGTGAAATCAGTTTTATTACAGTAACTTGCCGATAGAAAATTTGTACGTGGAAAAAAAAGAAAGTTCATTTCTCAAGGAAGCTCGAGACTCATCACACAATTTGTGACACTATTTATTTGTACATTTAATTTTATATTTGATGCATATTTAATACCATCTGATATGCTTGCAGAAATTTTGGAACTTTTATTCATATATTCATCCTTCTATCTATACTAATTAATTTATTAAATTTGTAATATAATGGACCAAATACTGAATATAAACTGCTGCACCGCACAAAAAATTCATTAAAAATATACACAGCTATAGATAGGCATGCAACTTACTTTGTTTTCAGTAAGTTGCACTGTTATCTAAGAACTTTATGTAATATTTATTTCTAATAGTAAATATATAAGGCTCTGTTTTTATAAATGATGTTCACTCCAGAGACAAAACTCATTTGGACATCAAAATTACCTTTTCTTTATTACCATTAGGGTCATATTAAAAATAATGTAAAATATATTCAGAATATACAGCTATCTATATCATTATACCTGGTTACTTGAAAAATATGTATATTTGATGAAATACATCCGATGATTCACGTAGGAGAGGACTTGAAAAATGGGTTAATTTAAAATTTATCCGAGAAAAGTGTGTAGCAACCTTTACACGTTGACATGATTAGAAGAAGATTGCATTTTGAACTCTATTCTTGTATAATAGTGATAATGTATGGTGATGGTTATGTTCAAATTTTACCAATAACATAACAAAAAGAAGGTAGAGCTTCGATATCACTTTGGTTTACTAATTGATTGTATCTTCAGAAATTATCGTTTTTTTCATATAGCACATACCAAGCTAAGTCTCGAAGCTGGATCAAATTACCGGTATAATGATATGTAAATTCAAAGTGCAACTATTCATACGCTACATAGCACTCTTTGCACTGAGCAACAGTGTCGTTCAATACTCAATAGCAACACTTAAAATTAGCGTATGTAATTCAGACGTTCCAAACAAATTAAATTTAAGTTCCTATTGATATTTATCCTCTACCACATTTCTTCATTTCTACCATAAAATTTCATCTAAGAATTTAAACAGCATTTTTAAATTATAGTTCAATGTCAACATACTGTTACAAACTACGTTGAACAAAGAAACAAACACCTATAGTCTCACACATCCATTCTCATCCACGTGAAGCAGATATCGACGGAAGTAGTAGCAGTCTGTTCCGTCCACATTAAGGAGCGGGGTTTGGGGGTCGGGCGCTCTAATTTTAAAGCTAATTAGCTCTCGGTCAGTGACGGGGCGAGACTTGAGGGCACAGGGACAGTGGGCAGTGAGGATCAGCGAACCTCATCCAGCAGACAATGTCTCCATCAAATATTGAGCAGGAAAGGCAAACCACGTGCCTTCACTTCGCCCTATGTTCCGGAGCGAATGTCCTGCAGAAAGAGAGTGAGTGAAGCTCGTTTGTCTACAGTAATCACAGTCACACCCTGCGTCATAAATAAAGAAACTCCGTTCTGAGAGAGGGAGATGTATCTTGAGTACATTTCAATATTCCTGAGCTGTATCATTTCGAAATTTGGAGGAGTTTGTTGAAAAGTAATTAAGAAGAAAGTATTCGAGAAGAGGGGAGAGTAATTTCACGGTTACTAAACTAATTTACACCATCGGTTATATATTTTGTCCCTCGAAATTTGTAGAATATCCCTGCCCAACTGGTTTCTAGTGTACTTTGGTGCTTTAATACACTGTATTCACTGAAGCATTCTCACACAAAATGTAACTTTATTTTAATTTTAAAACTGTAGTGACCTTTATGCTATTGCGTTAATGGATATTTTTACGATAAATGGGTGTAATTATTTTTGCCTATTACGGATAAATAATTTGAGAATTTTTGCACCTTGCGTAGTTTAAAACCCTATATATCACAATGATGTGCTTACAATTTAATTGTTGTTGGTTTATGAATGGCAGAGAATCTGACAACATTGAAAACGTTTTCAATTTAAATCCTCTCATGCCACATATTGCAGAGAAAACAATTCATGGAAATCTCTAGAAAACAGGAATTGAGATATAAATTTTTGAGGGAGAATTATTAATAACTCCGGAACAAATAATCATTCTACAACCAAACGTACCGTCTTATCACCCACTTGCAACAATAGTTACAGGTTGCTAAGTGACAGAATAATAATTAATTTATTAATAATTTTGGTAATAATTATCAAAGACATAATAGTTTCTAAATTTTGACATTAAGTATCAGTTATCTTCTAACTACAATAATACTCCGTTACGGCCCCGTTTCTGGGCGCTCTAGTGCCCTAAAAGTTGTAAAATTTCCGAAAAGTTTACCTATCTCCCACTTTTTGAGGTATATCATCATCAATTTCTATTTCGTTTCCCCTTCCCTATATTTTAATACTACACACGGTGCGTTTCGGTGAAGGAGTATTCTTACCGAATTGCAGATTTTTGCACATGATTCCTCTCGTCGACAATTCAAGTAAATTTTACAAAGACAAAAGTATTCTTCACCCCTGAATTCACGAGATAAGATTTTCTCCGACAATTGAAGTAATACTCGAAAGTGATTATAATGAGTAACTATTAAATAATATTTAAAGTATGTATTGTTGAAGTGTGTAGTGTTTAACGTAAATAATGGTCAGTAACTATTATCAGGCGGCTAAAGTCCTCAATAATAGCAGATTTAAAAACCAAGGAAAGAAACAACAATTGTAATTCGTATAACTACAAAATGTTAATTCCAGTTCCGTAATAAATGAAATATTAAAATCTCTGCTCATGATATTTTACGTAGCTGATACTCCACAACTAAATAACATTTTTTAAATTATCCTGATGCCAATAAAGTAGTCGAAAGTATCTATAAATAACAAGTTATGAAAAATTTAACCTCACAATTAATTTTTCAATAAAAAATTATTTTAAAAATATTATAACATTTTTATTCCAGACTTTCACTTATTTATTTAGAGTAATATTTAAACCAACATAAATGTATTCAAAAGACACAGTACCCTTTAAATTTTGTTTCAAATAAATAACATATAGAAGTGTTATACGTTTCATTTGACCGATGAAACTTATATACCTTATATAAGAATCGGAATATTTTCTGGTCAATTTTCCTAATTCCAATCTTCCGGGAACTAATATTCATAAGACGTTAGTGTTGGTAATTGTTTTACAATGTATGACATTAATTCGAAGTCTCCCGTGTCTTGGTGTGATGCAATTAGAATTTCCTTTTTATGTATTATTTTTATATTTGTGTCTGCAAAACAATCATATTATATGTTAGCACCAAAAGAAGAAAATTTCATTATTTCATATTATTTTTTGGTACATTTTTCTTAGTATATGGTTGTTATGTGGTGTTATTTACACAAAAGCCCGTATATAAGAGTGCGTAAGCTCACAACATTCCCTTTTACTCGATTAAATAACGAATTTTTTGCTTGTTTTAAACTAATAACCAGATTTTATAATGAGAGATTCAAAGATATTAATATAGCTTTGTAGTTTATTCTCGAATTTCATAGCAAATTATTTTGTAATATTTTTTTCATATAATGAGAGAACGGTATACTCGGCTTAATGTATATTGGCACAATTATATTCAGCAATTGATGTTTATCTGTGATTTCAGAGTATCATTTCGGAAAACTTCATTAAGGAGTTAATTTAGGAGAAATTATTGTTAAAAAATGCTTTATGATTAATATTTGTATTCATTTGTAATTTACAAAAGAAAATTTGATTGACAATATGATTAAATGTCTTATTTCTTATCTGAGTGGCAACGGGCTTATTACGTAGAAATTCTTATTACGTAGAAATTCTCTAATCCTTTATTGCATTGGCGAAATATAAAATTGGGATATATACTACTCTTCAGCACGAGATAAGTTGATATTGCTTAAATCTTTTATATTTTTTCCTGGCAAAGTATACCGCACACTAAATATAATATTATATATTAAAGATATACACTACATTCTACATTAGCGTATATTAAAGATATACACTGAGTAGAGTTCAGAATTATTTATGACGATCTTCTCGACAAAATCAAAACCGACCAATCTATAATGTCAATGACCAACCACGTTAACATAATTTCTCCCAAATTTTAACAACAACAACAACTAATTTGCAGTTTGTCCGACTCAATCCAGACTCAATCCAGTTGTCCGACTAAATCCAGTTGCTCCATTCGTTAGAAAGAGTACTCCATACTTAAGCTCCTCAACCTGTACTTCATCAGCGACCTAATGACCTTGCCGTTGACGAGCCCTAAAGTCCCACAAAAAAAAATCATCAGCGACAGCATAGCTAACTACCCCACATACCCCCAACACTTATATTAATAATTTTTTCTACATATTGAGAAAACATAGAACTACGACATCAGACAGTCCGTATGATGAATAATTGTATAAAGAAATTGTTATTTCAAGAGATTTTGCTTCAATTACTTATTACTTCTAACCGTAAAAGTGAGGTAGAAGGTGAATAATGTCCGTTTCTTGAATCTCTAGTTTACGATATGTTGAGGATCATATACGATAGAAAATTTATTGAAAATTTAAAAAAATTAAGTTAAATGAAGGGGTAGTCAAATTATATTATGAATCTGATTAACGACCCATCTTGGCTTCTCATCAGAGGTGACGTTGTCATATTAATGATTAACACTTCGGAAGAGCAATAAATCTTTGTTGCGTAAGAAATTTTTAATATTTCTGTATAAAAAATTGGCATTGTGAAAGAAGATCATCAAAATATCTTAATGTACATGAATAAATGATCAAATAGATTGTATTAAATGTATTACCTCTAGAGCACGGATAAAAATTGTCCCTGAATGGTATCTGGCTGCAAAGTGGGACTATGTTTTTATGCTCTACGTCTCTTTTATGCTTGTATTCTTAAAAATATGGTTTTCTTTGGTTGTATTTCACAATAAAGAATAGCAAACTTTAATGTATCAAGTAAATAACATTACATACCATAATTTTTGCAGTATAAACACGAAACATAAAAATGAATTTTGAACAAATTATAGATTTATGAGATGTACATTTAAATTCTTTTTGTGAACCATTTCACTATTTAATGCTCCAAGTTAAATATATTCAGGATAAGGCTAACTTTTCAAGGAGGTGAAACTTATCATGAGTTTTTGTTCTTCACTCTGTGTAATGCTGAAACGCACATGCGACAGTCACAAACCGAGAAAGTAGAAGTGAAAATATTCCACAAGACCAACACGGAGGCGATCTTCTAGAAGTCATAACTCAGCTCTTGATATATCTTCAGGTACGTGAGCTGTAAAAATTTTACTGCATATCATCTGCTCTTAGATATATAAAGACCTTTAGCATTAAGTTTCTTTCCTTAGCTGGCAGTATAAGTCAAAACTTTTTGGGACGGTATCAAATATAAAAAAAAAAATTTTTAACGCCTTAAGCTACGACTTCGCAGCGACACCAGCGTTAACTGAAATTGAAGATGACCGTCGCTCTGGTGCAAACCTTGCAATCTACATAAAAAGTTAGGACAGCCAATCAAAATATCCATTTTGGTATGATGGCAGAGTTCGTTAATTAAATAACTAAAATTCTTGATGAGCGAGAAATGTTTATTTTAATTCAAATAACTAAAATAAAAGTTTAAAATTTTAATTATATTCATGCACGTTTTCAGCAAAATCGTAAGCAATTCTTCGTGGTCATTGCTTATCATGGGATAAAATACAGTCACAATTCTATTCCAAACTACATACTTCTCTCTATTATATTTTTCTTTACAATTGCGACTATATTTTTTATTTACAATCTAAATAAAAATTGACATGAAAGACAAAAGTTCTCAACCTAACAACTTTCCTTTATGTACTTCAAAATGCAATACTATATTTAATAATGTATAAGTAACAATAATACATTTTAAAATGACGTAATTTTTATGTTAAGAAGTGAGTAATTATCAGAATGCAGTTTACACGAGTAAATACTTTCCAAACATGATTAAAATTAGAATCATACAATAATTGCAAACCAAATAGCGCTTTCTATGTTATAATACTTGAATTAAATTTTGAAAAAGAATTTCAAAAGTTGTATTTATATTTTTTAAAGCAATTTAAAAAGAAACATCAATGGATGTAGAGCGTTGAAACACTAGGTACATCAATATTCAAGTATAATACCTTCATCAAGACAAATGATAAAAAGATGAAAAACATATTAATCATCCGAGTAAAAGTTTTCATCATTTTACAATAATTCTCGACTGTCTGCACTGACGATTAAATTTCCGGGAAGAGGTTGCAGAGGAAGTTTAGGCAAAGTTCCTTTTTCCCAAACATGAAATAGAATGGACTTAAGATTATAGAAATAGAGAAATCGTTCCCATTCACATTTTAATTATTTCATAGAAGTATTTTCTTAAGACACAATATTCTCTTTATATCTTCACTTAGAGCTTTCCAAGAATTAATTGATTTCAACACCCACACGAAGCGTTGTCGGAACGCCTCGTTCCAGTATTCCAACTGTCAAGTGCTCAGCAGCTGTGAACATTATTCTGGACAGACGTGTAATCATACGGTATGAGAAGATTGAAGATTAAACTCAATTTCAAATGTACGTTTTGGATTCGATGGTATGTAAAACAATGATACTACCTCTAATCGTCCAGTGATTTGATGTTTTGTGTACAATTAAATTCAAGTATTATTAATAAAAAAATACCGTTGCCTTGTATTGTTAACGAGAAGAAAAACTGAAGAGGAAAAATAAATCCACAAGGTAAACAATCTCAAGCATTGCATGAAATTGAACACACTAGTATTTTAATCGACAATTATGACTAACAAGGGAACTTTCAACAAGCGCAGGTCGAAAGTATTCCTGATTTTTTTATAAAGAAACGCATTGACTTTTAGTATGACATGTCCAAATATTAGCGACGATGGAACACTGGAAGACAATGAAAATAATTCGAGTTCTTTCCAATTTTCGTCTTCTTTCCGGTCACACTTTGGACAATCATGAGGAAAAGCAACCCTTTCCAGTACAGGTCGAAACAGTTGCTGTAGAAAAGGTCTCCGACTGCTACCGTGAATTTCAAATTGCGTACCGTAATATCACCTCAGTATCCTTCTCCAATACTGAATCTCGACATCATTAAAAAATACGAATTATATAGCTTTATAATTAAGATCTTTCACACATTTGATCGACCTGAATTATAAACTTTTATTTCTGTTTTGTTTGTATTAATACATAGAAACAAATTTTGTTTTCATAGTATCATTTAATGTACCAGTACCGTTTAACAGTAACACAAAAGATGTGATGTAAGCAAAACGAAACGTATTTTGTTAATTGATCATTTATATTAATCAAAATGTTTCAGGTGTACAATAAATACGCATTTTGAATAAGAAAATTCATGGCAAAGATAAACTAGCGACCCATATAAATACACATAAAATAATAATAATTAAGAACGGTTGAATGTAGTAGTATCAAAAATACTTTTTCTCTTGTATCGGCGAAAATATATACATTTAAATGAATTGTGATGTACCCTTCCATCTCCTCCTACACGTAACTCATGTAATCATTTTGAAAATGTAACGTTTGGTTCTGTCAATATTTGAATACAATAAACACAAAATTTTTTATCTAATAAATTACTTGAATTACTGTACAAAGATAGCGAAAGGAAACTTGAATATGAATAACGTACTTAGGTGAACTTACATAAATAGTTTTACTATTTGACTTGACTGATCCTTTTCTTAAATGCGCGGGAAAAAGCACTGTTCATTTGCATTTTCATGTCCTCCCTGATTGGTGAAGATACCTAGAAGTCGGACGAATCAAAGCTTAGCCACGTGATTCGGCTGTCCATGCTTGCCCGCTTCGTAGTTGAGGGTTGTACAAGTCCATAAAAATGGTTCTTGGGAGTGCGAAAAATATCATTTTTTTCGTAATTTTTTTCTGTGCCTTCCAGTGTGCCATCGTTGCTAATATTTTGACATAACATACTAGTAGTAAATAATAAATTTAATAAATTTATTGTCATAAAACAGTACAAACTGCGTATGACCACGTGGAGGACAATAAACTAATTTACTCTCCGGAAGCAAGCAAGGGACCATCACATCAATTCCGATCAAGGGCCCTAAGGCAGAGGCGGATACAAAAATTTCAGCAAAAGTTCCTAGATAAGATAAAAAGTTGGCTGCGAGTTATAATACTAATAGAATGTCAATATGTTTGTAATTTTAAGCAAAAAATTACATGTACAAGTTATTATCGAACTATAGATTATTCTGAGTATAGTGTTTAAAAATCATAAGAATTGAAATAACACTAAATTCACGATTTATTGTTACAATAAACACGCCCCTAGACAAAGCCTAGAGAACCTGTATGATAAATCCGCCTCTACCAGAAGGAAAAACGGAGAAAAACCCGGGCCAGGATGGGGCTACAGAATTAATGTACACAACCGTGCCAAAGTTGAGTACACATAAAACTAAATTAATATGAGCCATAAGACAACACAATCATGCAAGAAAATAGTTTTTGAAATTGTTATAAGTTATTTAAAAAGTACTACAGCAATGGCGTGATAAAGTACAAGACGGATTTAACTTTTATTAAAATCAATAAATTCTTTTACAGTGTAGAAGCACTGGTGCAGGAGGTAGTTTTTAACCGCGGATTTGAAGAGATTCAATTTCATAATATCTTTTATATACTTGGATAGGGAATTATATAGAACGATTCCCGAAAGATGCGGTCCTTTTTAGCAAAGAGTGGTTGACACTCTATGGCGATGAATATTATTACTATTGCGAGTATTGTGTTCGTGAACGAGACTGTTTCGTACAAAGCAAGGATGGCACTTCAGTAATTCGGTCTTAACAAACACAACCGTTTAATAAATATAAATGGAGGGAAGTGTTAAGATATTTAATTCCTTGAATAAAGGTTTACAAGAGTTTCGGGGGTGAGATTTACATATTATCCGAACTATCCTCTTCTGAATTCTGAAAGTTTGAATACTCTGACCGGAATTACCCCAGAAGGTAATGCCGTAACGTAAATGGGAGTAAACGTTTGCAAAATATACGCAACGGGAAATACGTGGACTAACTGCGTTAACTAAGTTTCGGAATGCGTAACACAATTTGCTTAATTGGGAATTAAGATTGTCAACGTGACAATTCCATTTGAGGTTGTCTTGAATATAAAGACCTAAGAATTTTGTATTCGTAACCGTTTTTAATTGTGTTCCATTTAAAGAAAGAGAAACCTGGGGTAAAGATTTTGTATTACTATTGTGAAATGACATAGACACTGTTTTGTCAGTGTTGACAATGAGACGATTTGCATGGAACCAAGTCGAAAGGTAGACAAAACGTTTTGAGCATTGGCGTGCTTACACGTTAAATTAGTGTCATCAGCAATGTGTGTCAGTATTTAAGAAATCAGGAAAACTTTCGACCTACGATTGTTGAAAGGTCCCTTGTAAGAGTTGTAAATTGTATTGAAAGTTATAAACTAGTAAGAATACATATTTCATGTACAAAACAGGATAAAATAATGCAAACTAAAATGTTCCGTAAACTATGTTTTTCTAATGAATTGATCCAAAACTAAGTAAACTACGCAAATGTGGCGCAATGCTGGGGTTTTCGATCTGAACCCACTTTAGAGAACAAGAGCACTGGTTCGATCATCCAGAGCTAAACTGAAGCAGATATTCACATGTTTTCTCCATCTACCCCAGATCAATGTCGACTCTCTGGCATCAGAATTTCCATTTAATTTAATATATACTATATTAAATTCAAAACAAACCAGAGCATTTTTTCTAGATTTCTCTAAAACTACACTATGAAAACCTCCGAGTGATTACTGTAGCTTCCAGTTAGCAAGCAACCACCATGTAAACTGAACGCAATAATATGTAATTGAAATAAATACATGCTTTAGTACAACAGTCAAATTATAGAAAATACGATTCACCAAACAAATAGATTTTCCTTCACATTCGTCAGTAAACTACTTAAACAACATGTCAGAACTACAACGAAGTAAATGAAAAGTACGCAATTTACGTAATGAAATACATGAATGCAATTTTCTCCAAATGTAGAAATATGGTAGTACTTGAGGGCTGTTAAGTTAATACAAAGAGTAATGTAAAGACATAATTTGTTAGACCGAAGGTCTCAATGGGGACGATCAAATCAAGTTCATGATATAAATTTGAATATTGATCAGTTCTAAATATAGTAAAATAGCAACTTAGTCTATATTTATTTTGCAATCTTTAAAAAATCTTTTTACATGACACTTCTGAACACCACTGTAAATGCTAAAATGTAATTTCTTGAATACATTTTCTAGAACGTCGAATAATATACAGAAAGTTTGGGTCAATCGTGTAGAAATAAATGATTGGAAAATAAGCACTGACAAAGGGGAAAAATTAAAGTTCTAGAAGAAGTCAGGTGAAAAGATATAAAGAAATGGTTGAAAATTATATTAAAACATACATACATATTTCTCCTTTGAAATAGATTCGGGTAGTTTGTATTTCTACTGTACCTTATTTATTAATGACAGCGGTAGGTTTTGTTTAGTTATTAGGATTGTCAAATATATTCATGACAAAGTATGTGATGCACGTATAATATTAGAAAGGTCAAAGATGAAAGGCGGAAATCATTTGAACATTACATTCAGAATTGTATTAATTCTTCATAAAGATATTAAACCCCATACCATATCATTCATTAAAAACCATCCCCCATTTCAGAGAAATTTGATGGATAAATATTCAAATAATTCTATGTCCATCATTGAAAATTCCATCACTGGAAAGAGTTGCTATCATTGAAAGAAATTTATTGGTGAGAGTCCCCAAGATTAGGGGAAATATTAGGACGAAGTTTAAATCTGATAAATATATACCATTACTTCTCAATTGATTTTAGCAGAACAAAAATATACTCATGAAAAGTGGTGAAAAAACTGACAAATGTGTTACAACAGATTTACGAATTTCTTTGTGCTGCTATCTGAATTACATTGATCATCGTTTTGAAATTTATGACACAATTCAATCATACACATTGAGACAGTTTGAGTTCAGCTTAGACTTAAACTTTATATGGCAATACGAAAAAAGCAGATAGTGTGTATGACAACTCATATATACGATAAGAACGACAACTTGAGATACTCTCTCCCGTCAAGCTGTCGTGGGGGTCCAGGGTTTAATGCTTTATCCTCGAGGTCATAAGATCCATGGTAATCCCACTAGATATATGGTTTCTCCTTTTTGTCAACACGGAAGGTGATTTTCCTGGTTACCTCGGGAATGTTTCCTGAAAAACGTGAGAAGTTTTCGGTGATAAAATTTCGCCCCAACTTTTGACACATTATTTTTATAACTCACAACTTTCGAACACCTTCTCGGGGAGGGAAGTATGCATCGTCTACGGTTATGTGAAAATAGCTACGGACTGGGAGTGGAACCCGGGACCTTCTTTTTTGAACACAAATGTGGTACCACTGCACCACCCACACTGACTCTCAAAGGCCATACGAAAAATCAATCTGACACATTACTTGCTCAGTATTCCAGTTTCATTACTCGTACACCTAATGAAGTCGCGTTAAATACTTCTAGATTTACAGGTGCAGATATAGATAGGAGTGACATTGAAGAGAAATGTCATGATTCAGAATATAAGAATACAAGAAAGCACGATTAGGATTGAAGCAGAGGATGACAGAACAGAGGAAACGTGGGTGTAGGTTCATAAAGAAAGAAGGAATGCTAATATGTATTAGTTGAAACTGTAGAAATGTCGTTACTAACAGAAATAATGTTCCTTGCGATAATATAATTTTCCATAACATTTACCAACATTTGATTGTGCTGATATAATTGAAAACAGAAATATGTGGATATACGAAGTGAAGAATGGTTTGATAATTGCTTTCCATTATTTTTGATAGAAATATATAACACTAAAATAAAAATTACAGAAAAGTTATTTAAAATATATGAAAAATAAATGTTAAATTAACCTTAAAAATGTCAAATACTAATAAAAACTTATTCAAATATACAAAAATATGAACAATTCAAAACCCACGCATCGTCTTGCATGGAATTTAATTTTACTGAAATACTAAAAAATTGTTGTCCACATTATTTGCATATGACATATTTAGATATGCTCTCCTCTACAAATTGACTAGAATACAACTTGAGAACATTTAAAATGTTTTAATCATTTAAAGAACACTTTTTCAGTATGTTATAATTTTGACTGAGCCTCTTTGTGATTAACGAATCCGTCTTGTTTTTGTATTTTACATTTCTTTTTAGAAATGCACGAGATATATGTCCGTAAAACACGATTGTGAATAAGTTACCTTTCTCATCTTGTTGTAGGCAACACATAATTGGCATTGACACATGTTATATTAAAATAAAAACAAATCTCCGATCAATTCCCAACGTCACTATTAATCTCTCGCATTAGCATTCTCTGAAATTCGCTTACATGATGCAGCTGACCAAACAAATAGCAACAGACATGCATGTTCTTTTTGCACTTGCCTAAACTTTGATTATTCACGCACATTAATCGCGTAAATTTTCGTAGTATGCTACTGCGCTCCAATATCGACATTATCAACTCAGAACACGCCATATGCCGGTCGCTATCAGCAGCCGCGCATCGCAGTAGTTTGCACAGTTACACGCGAGGGACTCACAAATTTGACCAGAGGGAGAAGAAAAGAATGTCAATACGTTATCGACACAAACATCGGAGTTATCCAAAGGTTCACAGTTATTTTCCACGAATCATGAATAAAAAGAGAAGACGAAGAAACATTAGAGATATGTACATATATCACATATTATACGATGAGAGGTTTGCATTACGTGACAGTTTCTATTTCAAATTTAAAGATTGACACACACGTGACGTACGTTCCTGCACTGAGATAACGGAAAACAAAATAAATCACAAATAGGAAATAATGAAAAATGACATGTAAGAGATAAGAAACTTTCCATTCTCTGAAGAACTTCTAAAGTGAGGTGAGGGTGAAGCAAGAGAAGGGATCAATGATGACGGAGCCTACTAACCCTATGTTGGGTTGTTTTACTACTCGCAAACTTCTTTCACAGGATATTCACTCAAAAACACTCCTTTCTCAAACAATCTTGCAAAATAATACGGTAACTTTCTTGTTAATAACATGTCATCCCAACAGATAATCACTAAAAATTCTAGAAATTAAGAACTGTATTAAGGTATACGAAAGAAGTGGATTATGTAACGTTTGGGAAACAATTGTGTCTCATTCTTACTCCGTACATAACGCATAAAGTAACGATAAAATAATGAGTTAAAGAAGATGGTAATAAACATATATACCCCAAAATGAGAATAATATATGAATAAAGCACAAGTGTATAAACTTCATTCATCCGAAGCCTATGAAATATTGAGCGATGAAGATTTTTATTGTCTTCTGTGTTGCGTTAATAAAGTGGCCTAAACGTAGGTAGATCTAGAGAGGAGAAAACAATTGAATCCCCATCCTTTGCGGCCCCAGGATGATAAAAATCATTAAGATATAAGTGAACATTTTTATATCCTTTCTTATTCACGTGTCAGTATTTCTCTTCATAAACTCCACATTACCATCCGAAATTGAGTTCTGTGTTTCTAACGTTTAGATCTCTCTCCTTTCACAGAACACTACTAATTTCTCGGAAAGTTTAAGGACTTTATTCAAAGAAGCAAAGGAGGTAACAACACATTTTACGGTAGTTTGCGCGGAATAGACTAACGTTGGGGCTGGATGGAGATGGTGGGGTCCAGGCGCACTGCTATGTTGAGATCGCTTTATGTTTATTTTGTATTCGGGCAAAAGTAAGTATAAGGTTCTATTTAATATGAACCTTATCGTACCACAGCAGCATCTCTGTGTGGCGTGACCGAGACAAGACATGGTATGCAACGTAAGCACAGATATGCTGGTGGCTTCACGAGAAGTGCTCTTGATGTAGGCTTCCGCGAAAGGGGAAGTAGGGCTTCTACTGCGCCACCTGCAACTCTCACGCCGTTTCCGCCGAGAGCGTTGCCCATGAGCTGGTGACACAGAGCGGCCAGTGAGGCAGTGAGGCACAAGCCGAGGGGAATGGGCAAGCCCTTTCTGGATGGCTCGACCGCGTCAATCACAGTGTTGCCGGTTTACTGACGACCGCCATTTTTCACAGCCTCGTGCTGACACTGGTGCACATAAATACCAGGATCATGGCGTTACAAATCTCCCCGTAGCCCTGTAACACCGCAAGCCTCACTCCTTTGCCTCCTCGCCACAACAACTAAAACCATCCCCGCTGTCACAACCACCTACTGCACCGGCCAGCTAACGGATTTCAATCAGTCTTTTTTTTCCTTTTTTTGTGCGTACGTAAATCTTTGAGCATTTTTCTACTCAACGCAATAGTCCTCTTTCCCACTGTGAATTATTGACGGCGAAAGATAATACATTAATTTAATAAATAACAAATCGATAGTACAACGGATATCGCGTAACAGTGATACTTATCCCGACTCATTAAACGTAAAGGCATCTCTTCTGAACTTTTTTGAGGACCAAGCACATCACACATCTAGAAAGAAAGTGACAAAACAAAGTGATAAAATAAAATTTAATATGCAATAAAGTATAAAGTATTAACATTCTTGCATGATTGTGTTGTCTTGTGGCTCATATTAATTTAGTTTTATGTGTACTCAACTTTGGCACGGTTGTGTACATTAATTCTGTAACTCCATCCTGGCCCGGGATTTGTTCCGGTTTTCCTTCGGGTAGAGGCGGATTTCTTATACAGGTTCTCTAGGCTTTGTCTAGGGGCGTGTTTATTGTAATAATAAAGCGTGAATTTAGTATTATTTCAATTATAATGATTTTTAAACACTATACTCAGAATAATCTATAATTCGATAATAATTTGTACTTGAAAATTTTTTGAGTTAAATTACAAACATATTGACATTCTATTAGTATTATAACTCGCAGCTAAATTTTTTATCTTACGTTGGAATTTTTTCTGACATTTTTGAATCCGCCTCTGCATTAGGGCCCGATCGGAATGGATGGGATTGTCCCTTGCTTGCTTCCGGAGAGTAAATTAGTTCATTGTCCTCCACGTGGTCATACGAAGTTTGTACTTCTTTTTTGACAATAAAATTTATTATTATTATTATTATTTATCATTTTAAGTAAATAAATAATATAATAGTACATTTTCTCTTTCTGACAGATTTAATTTTGGTTATTTGAAGTATCTATTAAACTTCAAAATAACACATTTAAAACATTAAAATAATAATGAAGAATACCGCATATCATAGGTTCACGAAATAGACATGAACTGAAATTTACATGAAATTTACATTTCCATATTTCCAACACAGACACCAACTGCAGTGGTCGAGTGGTTTCGCTTCCGCGATCCCACTGAGCGATGGAGCATGGGTTCAAACCCTGCTCGGCGGAATTAGGAGAGATTTTTCAAGTGGGGGTTTCCTCACCTTCTCCAGACGAATGTCGGTTCGGTACCATAAGTTCCCCGGTAACCCAACATCTCCCCTTCCTAATTCCCTTACCCAAGTCCAACTGCTAAGTTGAAGAGCAGGCCTCATGGCCAGAACCTCGCCGAAAGGCATTACATAAAATAATAATAATTAAACATTTATGAAAGAATCCATAAAATCTTCAAAAGTGAGTTAACATTTTCGTACTTAATACATCATAGCAAAACGGACTATGTAAGAAAGAAATTATTAATGTTCATTCACACGCAAAAATGCGTGATTCATTATATTAAGATATTCTCAAGGCACATGTAGCGATTAAAGAAATCAGTTTACGACTTATTTTAATGAATAAAGGTCACGATATTACGGAATTTTCAAAGTAATATTTTTATTTAAGAAACTAGAAGAATATTTTATGAAATAAACTTTTATTTCTTCTTTGAATATGCTGTCATTTTTATGCAATGGAAAGACATATTAGGAGGACTAAAACACTATAAAGCGTTGAAATAGAGAAATATCAAGATTCTGTACTAACTGATCATATTATACGACTATATTTTAGTTCGTAGTAAATCTCATACTTTTATGTACGTTCATTTTAATATGGAACATTTTAACCTGATTTATTTTACTTACAAAAACCCGTCTTGCAACTGTTGGACATCTTTTTTATGTCTAGGTTCCCTTTCTAATGAATTACTGAGTGTTTGTGATATACAATGGTAGCAGAAGCAATATGATTTGACGAACAACGCTATACTGGTCGGTAGATGTCTCTGTAACATCAGCTCATTTTCGATGACTAATGCTACAATCGGTTATCGTTCAACAGCTTATATTAGGATTAGACCCAAGCTCCTTCATGATGCTACAATTGTGGTAGGAATCAAGGACAGGCGGTATTATGTACCGCCTCAACTATCATATGCTATTCGACTTGTAGCTGGAATATCAACCTTTGTTTTCCAGCTTTTGCTTTGTTTTGCACGATATTGGAAAGATATTTTTAAAACTTATAGGAAATATGGGTAGAATCTTTAAAATATTAAGACCAGTACAAATGTTTTAAATAAACATTTCGAACATTAAAACGAGACAAACCGATTCTCGCCTGTTTCAAAATGGAATAAAGTTTCTTTTCCCTCAATTAGGTCTCTGAAAAAAAACTCATCTCCCTCGTGACTGCGTTTCAACAATCGACAAGCAAAATTTAGCTGCTTACTATCACCGTCAGTTCAGAAGGTCCACCCAAGTAGCGGTAATGAATGTCCATGAAGCACGCAAGGCATCAAACTAAGTAAAATTCACTTATCTTACTTCTCTCGTCTCTCAAGTTAACCAATTTTGAAAGGAATACGTTTTTAAGTTATTTCACATAATACACTTACATAATACATAACTAGAAAACAATTATATTCATTCTATTGTAATGATAAAATATTTTATGACAAAGGAATGCGAAATCGATTTTAAAGTTTATTTTCTCATGACTGATTAATTTCCACATGTACGCATTGGAGTTGTCGTTTGATATTGTAATAATCACTAAAACGTATTCAAATTTTAATTCTGCCTTTTTGTATTAAAAAATTCCGAATTACTTGAAAAAAATGTAATTATACTACAGGGAATACTTGTTAGGAGAATTTTATCGACAGTCACATACCTTTGTTTCCAATGTAATACATTAATTTGAATTTATCGTTCATGATGTATATAATGAGCACAACCGTAAAGAAACCAATGAGGCGGAACGTGCGTAATTCTCTAGCCGGTTTAACATTATATTTGGTTTTATATCTGGTCATCATTATAGTTACTCAGTAATGAGTCCCGGAGAGAACAACATCGCATCAATAATTGATCCAGCGCGTATGTAAATTTAAGTGATTTGATACGCTGATATTAATTTTTTTCTGCTTTCTCTCAAACACGCGCCGGAAAATTTAGGCACATTCATCCTAAATTAAAATAACAGAATGAGTTACATCCATACTCCCACAAGAGACATTCACACTGCAGTTTGTTTTACCCCTGACAGATTATGGTATCTAAATGGAAATATCTCTCAGATAAACATACATAAATTAATGTATTATGAACCAATGAATACATATTCGTCTCAATAACGTGTCGATGAAGAGTTATGTTAATATCCATTCAATATTGAATTTGAATCATGTGCCACCTGAATATCACGTATATTTATTACGACAGTTTTTCTTGTAACTCACTATTCTAGTTTGGAGTCGAGCAACTCAGCGCGGTAAAGCCTTAGGATTTGAATACATCGCTTCAAGTTAATATCGACTCCCAGGATCACAGAGTGCTATAAAGCGGGTCATCCACGCCAGGGTATACCTTACATGTTTACCAGATTTCTTGAACAGTATTGATATAATTCTTGACGATTGGTCAATTCAATATAAATAGCATAAAAACGTGACGACATTTCGGACATTTATTTGTCCATCTTCCAGGCTATTCATCATCCTCGAACACCTGCATTGCCTATTATATATGGTTTTCTCGATTTTCCGATCACTTTCATTCGTGTACAGATCAAGAATGGTCAAGAAGAACAATTTTTTATTGTCCGAGGAGTTAACCATAGACGTATATGTGACGAAAGTTTATGCTTCCTCAGGGGTTTGTCGTATAAAACTTCCTGTTTACCTGTACAGGCAAATTCGTCAGATATGTCCTAGAAGACGGACGTTCAAGACGAACATCCAAAACTTAATGAGATTATTAGCCCTCTTTTGGAATTCAAATAGATCAAGACGGATATTTTTTTATAGAAATTACAATTACTATGGGATATACACGTCGTCCAAGAAAATGTCGCGGCGTGACTGATCCACTTCAATACTCTGATCTTTTTGGGTTTGACTATACAGTTTTTGATTTTGCGTTCTAGTTAAAAAATTATTTAGATTTCATGTTCATAAATGAATAGAGAACTGTTATTGTGACAATTTATCATTTTTCAATGCGTTGTTATAAAATATCACTTTTGAAGAAGTATTGGTAAACTAATTTGTAGAGAACCAAGTATACAAATCAATTAATTATTTCTCTCTCTCTCAAAATCTTTTTTCTTTTAACCAATATGAACAGTAAAACATATCTAATAATTTGTCTCACATTGATAGTGTAAGATGATGTCATTATATCTGTGTAAATCAAGATTTATTTCAATTGTCATTTCGTTTAACGTTCACATCGCCATCAAATGCCCCAAATTATTTTTTAAGAGTGTCCATACTATTTTACGATTACAGTCACCGTAAATGCCTCTCTTTTTCAAGAGCTTCTATCGCTCTGCTTCCTTGTGTGCGGCTCGCTTTTGTCGACCGCCTCCGGGGAAACTCATACGGCTGTCCGGAACACACACACGCACTTGGCTAGGCGCAGCACCGGAAAATTGCTTTCGGGAGGAACTTTCTCTGAGGCCATAGCTAAAGGCGATGCTTCCACAACAGGGTTGACCATCCTTCCCATGTTCTATCACATGAGCCCTTCCTTATCTGCGAACTGCGGAATTGTAGCGGTAAGCAATTGCCCTCAGATATGAGAGGTCTTCTGATTCAATAACCGTTATGGTGGATGGCAGTGAACGTTCAAAGTTTTCTGAGATTTTTCGGTTCACGTGGTGTTCATACCGGATTTTTGTTCGTCTACGGAGCACTTCATCCGATGAGAAATACTAAGGCAAATTTTCAGATTTTCTGAGACACATTAAACATTCTTGTTAAATCTCCTTACTACTTAGGTTGATAATGTGTAATCTGTATCTACAGCTTAGTTCATAGCTTATACTTTACATTAAAAAAATATCAAAAACTTTAAGATTTGTTTTAAAAAAATTTAAAATAAAAACTAAATGTCTAAAATATAAACAAATTTACCAACACATTTCTTCGACCTACGTCCTAAATTATGTTAAATATGAAGAGAAAAATAACTTTGATTGACATTTGTGTCCGTAAGTAAGAAATTGAATATCGATTATTGAAGAGACAAAAGTAATCAATTGTGAATCTATTTGTGACAAACAAAACAAAGAACTTGATCATAAAAAGAAGCTGATCAGCAATAAATCGCAATATGTACTTATTAGTGCTACATGTCAACGAATAAAGTTAAGATACACATCAAGCAATATGTTCGCCAAGAACTTATACAATTCTAATAAAATGCTACTTTCATAATCATTCAATTATCCAACTAATAATTTGGAACCAAACACATTGGAAATGGGGAAGAGTTAATATGTGCGTGAGGACAAAAAATGGAATTTCACCGGGAACATGTAATTTGGGACTATGTTTTGTATGGTAATGAAAGAACAGTATTCATACAGAGCATGAAAAAAAAAATAGAAGTTGACAGTACGTGTAATGGAAAAGAATTAATAGAAGCAAAATAATATTTCAACTTTTTTATGGATTTTATACGTGAAATGGTTTTTATACGAATGTGGTTGCTTAGGAAAATTTATGGAATGTTAAATACTTAATGAATAATTACTTAATGATTATTTATTAAGTTTATGTTTTATGATTTAAATATATAATGTGAAAATGTATTTTAATAGTGTAAAGATTCCTGGAATGACTTGGTTAAGAAGGGGAGATCTATTCGATACATGTAAATAATTAAATAATTTTCTGTTTCCTCCAACCACCCATAATTTTATTTCAGGGAGCTAAATGTTTTAGTTTACTGTTAATAAAAATAAAAATTTCTCTGTCATATAGTAGAATGATATTGCGTACTTCTTTTTTCGTTTCAAACTCATTCAAGTAACATGAATTTGCTTCCGCAGTCAGGGGAATACATTTTTCGTTCCAAGTCTACAACTCATGAGCGTCATCGTAGTTGTCGATCGGAGCCTCCGTCGAATGGAAACGGAATGTGGAGTAAATCCGATGGTGAATGTGACGAAGCGAGGGAGGAGACTACAAACACGTGTTCGTCCTTGATCGCGACAGGAACTAGTTTACAAATGTTTGAGCCTTTAGCGAGTGCTCGGCGTACCAGAAGCGATAGGAAGGGAGTGCGAAGGACTTTCCCGTGCTGAGGGTAATCGGGTGGGGAGGGTGTTAGTGGAGGTAGTTGCTGTTGCAGAGCCTCGTTGCTATTCAGTGTCGCTACGGGATCTGTTCGCCTCGCGGCTTGCTCTGTGCATGCCAACGACACGAGTACTGAGCAGCACGCTCGCTGGTCGCGGCGCACGAGAGTTGTGAGTCTCGGACGGATCGTCAAGTAGAGAGAGTTACCGCGATTGGGGTGTGACTCATAGAGTAAACACGACGTTCAATAGTGCTTCTTACGCAAACACTACAGTGAAATAAAACCTCGGACTTACACAAAAATATGGAGGACTAGCTGAATGAAGCCGGCGTCGTCCGGAAGAATGAGTTGGAACGCACGAAGAAAGTTCATATATGGCAAAGTGCTACGCCCCGATGAACCAAATGCGCAAGGTACCGCTGCGTCGAAGCCCTCGCGAATAAAAAAAAACAACATTACACTTCCATGTGAGGCGACTCATTTTCTCGACAGTTTCTATTAGTGTCACGAACGTTGGGGAAGTGATGCTCGTTGCAATGAGTGTACAAACAAAAGCAAATATTTCCAAACAGATCAAACCACTGCGCAACAAAGAATAAAATTTGTGAGAGAGTGAAACGAAGTAACATCCACATAAAAACGTAAATACGATTCTGCCACTTACATCCACTAAAGAGTAAAATATCAAAAAATTCAAAATCCAGTTTCTGGATATTTAAATTAGCAATGTTGAGATAAAGAAATCAATTTTATATCTCAATAAGTTCGTTACATATAACGAAAAACTCAAAAATAAAAAAAGTGATTTTAATTTAAAAGAAATATAATAATTCATTAAATCTTCTTGAATTAATTTTATCTTTGTTAATTGAATATCTTGTTTTTTATCGATTTTCTGCTCATATACGTTAATCATGTTTATAAATTGACCTTACAGTATTATGTGAGTTTTAATGAGATTTCATTATTTCTATTATTTCCTTTCGCTGGGCAAAACTACTTTCGTTAAAAATGATTTAACAAAAAAAAACACTACAACATATTATTGGAAAAGAAATTAAATCAAAAAACTTTGTAAGTGTAAAATATGAAAACGTTTTAATGAGGGGAAAAGCCACAGCCATTTGTAAATGAACAATAGTAACAATATGGTTATAATACGTGATTTCTGATTCTGCATTGGTCCCTACATGATCCCGCTCCTCAAATGAGTGTGTCGTGTAGTCTAAGTTAAGGGGAATTGTCACCTGAGTGTGTTCTCTGGTTGTGATAAATGGAGGAAAGTCTGAAGCTCAGGTTGCACCCTTCTTAAGAAGCGGGTATCTCGATATCACCACTATATGTCCAACGGGGGCAAACATTATGTTTTTTTGTTATCTGCACTGCTTTTATTGCTCTTTAGAAGGCGAATTATTGAAATGTTATGTCCATATTATGAATACCTCAACACATTATCAGATATGATTTTTTTTTAATTTACACTATTTAAATTTATCTAACATTCATGTCATTTTATTTTCATTTTATTATTAAGTTTCCTTATTCGCGTTTTCTTTTCTCTTCAAGCGTATAGTTTTTCTGTTTCACTTTTTATTGCAGTATACACAGCATTTTGAATAAAGGAAATTTTGAAAAAATAATAGTCACTATTGCTAAAAATTATAACATAGTTTTGAAAGATGTTTTAATTTTCCCTAAAATCACATTTCTTACGAACTAAAAAATCCATAAAAAAAGTTTCAGATTCATGACTGCGGTGCAGAAACAAGGAATCAGAAGCAGAAATAAGATCGACAACAAATAATTTTGAGGAACTAAAAATTAAAAAAATGTACAGAAATTCTCAGCTGTGTTTCAATTTTCTCCCTCCTTTTTTGCTACAACGTAATTTTGCAGTTTGTTATTTGCATTAATAATTTTCATTCGTCTTTGAGAATATGTAATAATACTGAACGAAAGTGATCATTAAATCTAGACATAAATATCTGTAAGGGTAATATCCTTTCGGTCAATGTACTAGAACACACGCATGAGGAAGCGTATTAAGAAAACAGAAAACGAACTTATAAAACTGTGTCACCCGAAACAGATTCTGAAAATAAGTAAAATCTTAACTTTTAAAGCGGAAAAGTTTAATTAAAGTCATAAAAAGCACTTACTTGTTTAGCGAACTAAAGTTGTCTTCTGTGGTCTTTTGTAAAAATCAATGTATGTTATCGACCAAACAGATGGCGTTCTTAAAACAACTTTGACTTGTCTCTTCGCATATATTATACTTTAAGAATAAAAGGTTACGAACATAGAAATCTCTTAGATTGCGGTGAACCTCACCGCCAGGTAACAGATTAATCATGTTACGTCGAATGAAAATGGTAGACGGGACCGGGATTCGAACCCGGGACCTTGAGCTCTACGCGCTCATGCGCTTACCGACTGCGCCATCC